>CM053029.1:421661657-421994078 GCA_028564925.1 Lithobates sylvaticus
ATTTGCATGCAGACCCTTGGTAACATCCACATGTGATGCTGAACCTCTATGATTGAAATACTATGAATGAAAGTGTGCAGCCAGTGAAAGTCTGGAAGGGGAGGAAACAGCTCGATGATGCTGGATGTCCTCCAGCCCAGAAAAGAGGCAGGCTCTATTTTATAATTGAAGTACAGGAGAGGAGCCTGCACAACTCAGCAGCTTGAAAAAGATACATTGGTCCTTTATCTAATTCCCAATCATTTACATTTATCAACATAATGATCAGAATAAGGAAAATATAAAATCATAAATATCTACATCCTTTCACTACTGTAAAACAAGACTAAAGTTGAGGACACACTGGTAGAATTTCTTTGAAATGTTTTGTTTCAGGAATGTTCTTTGGATTTTCCTATCATTAGTGGGCACAAATCCAATGTTCATTTTTGACTGTAGTGCCGTGCAAATTCAAGGAAGCAAAATGGAATTTTTTTCTCAAATGGATTATTTTTATTATGTAAGTCCATTTACTTCAAATGTATATGTTAAAGTGACACTAAACTTTGGTTAAAAAAATATATACAGTATACTATATTCAAGTATTTACTCTTACATCAGAAAAGTACCTTGCTCTCAGCCTCCTCCAAGTCTCCAAATATTTTTTTTTTTTGCTGCTTTGGTCCAACTTCCTGTTAGAGGGTGGCTACATTTGCTCTCCATGATCCCACTATAAGTAGGAGCATAGCCACCCTCACCTTTTCATTCCCGAGATGGGCTAGGGACTGTGGGATGTGCAGTGTGCACAGAGCAGTGCACATAGCTGCAACTAACATGTACTGTTCGTTTCGAACAAACTGAAGTGAGGGGATAAAAGGAGAGGCTCAGGAGCTTGCAGAGGACATGAGGACATTACAAAGGAGGCAGAGAAACACAGTAAGAAAAATTTCATGAAAAGCAGATTACAGGGCCATTGAGTAGTGGATGTATATGGATTATTTTTGAAAAAATTAGGATATTATTTACAGTGCCTTGCAAAGGTATCCCCCCCCGGCTTTTTACCTATTTTGTTACATTACAGCCTTTGTTACACTACAGCCAGTTCAATGTTTTTTTAATCTGAATTATATGTAACATACATGAAGCTGCGCCAAATAATCATATGAACAATAATGTAACAATAATGTAAACATGACTATATAAAAAAGAACTATATAAAAGGGTTAAACAATGTAAGAAAAAGTCATTTTCTTATGTGATGGATCAGAACACAATAGTCTAAGTTGGTGAGGTAAAATTAGAAATATATATACATAAAAATATTTTTTCAGAAATAAAAAACTGATAATTGGCATGTGCATGTGTTATGAAGCCCATATGAAGCCCATAAAAAGCTCTGGTGCAACCAATTACCTTCAGAAGTCATGTAATTAGTGGAAGAATGTCCACCTGTGTGCAATCTAAGTGTCACATGATCTGTCATTACATATACACACCTTTTTGAAAAGCCCCAGAGGCTGCAACACCTAAGCAAGAGGCACCCCTAACCAAACACTGCCATGAAGACCAATGAACTCTCCAAACAAGTAAGGGACAATGTTGTTGAGAAGTACAAGTCAGGGTTAGGTTATAAAAAAATATCCAAATCTTTGATGATCCCTAGGAGCACCATCAAATCTATCATAGCCAAATGGAAAGAACATGGCAGAACAGCAAACCTGCCAAGAGATGGCCGCACACCAAAACTCGCAGATCGGGCAAGGAGGGCATTAATAAGAGAGGAAGCACAGAGACCTAAGGTAACCCTGGATTTGCTGCAGAGTTCCACAGCAGAGACTGGAGTATCTGTACATAGGACCACAATAAGCCGTACGCTCCATAGAGTTGGGCTTTATGGCAGAGTGGCCAGAAGAAAGCCATTACTTTTAGCAAACAACAAAATGGCACGTTTTGAGTTTGCGAAAAGGCATGTGGGAGACTCCCAAAATGTATGGAGGAAGGTGCTCTGTTCTGATGAGACTAAAATTTAACTTTTTGTCCATCAAAGAAAACGCTATGTCTGGCGCAAACCCAACACATCACATCCCCCAAAGAACACCATCCCCACTGTGAAACATGATGGTGGCAGCATCCTGCTGTGGGTATGTTTTCAGCAGTCGGTACTGGGAAACTGGTCAGAGTTGAGGGAAAGATGGATGGTGCTAAATACAGGGATATTCTTGAGCAAAACCTGTACCACTCTGTGTGTGATTTGAGTTTAGGATGGAGGTTCACCTTTCAGCAGGACAATGACCCCAAACACACTGCTAAAGCAACACTTGAGTGGTTTAAGGGGAAACATGTAAACATGTAAATGTGTTGGAATGGCCTAGTCAAAGCCCAGACCTCAATCCAAAAGAAAATCTGTGGTCAGACTTAAAGATTGCTGTTCACAAGCGCAAACCATCCAACTTGAAGGAGCTGGAGCAGTTTTGCAAGGAGGAATGGGCAAAAATGTGTGTGGTAAGCTCATAAGGACTTATGCAAAGCGACTTGGAGCTGTGATAGCCGCAAAAGGTGGCTCTACAAAGTATTGACTTTAGGGGGGTGAATAGTTATGCACATTGACTTTTTCTGTTATTTTGTCCTATTTGTTGTTTGCTTCACAATTAAAAAAAAAAAAAAAATCATCAAAGTTGTGGGCATGTTCTGTAAATTAAATGATGCAAATCCTCAAACAATCCATATTAATTCCAGGTTGTGAGGCAACAAAACATGAAAAATGCTAAGGGGGGGGGGGGGGGGGTGAATACTTTTGCAAGGCACTGTAGTGTCACAATATTCGTCAAATCATCAAATGCACTGCAGAATTTTTCTATGCATGTTTGTACAAATATTTTTTACAAATATTTGTTGGAGAATCTACTAGTTTATGGTCAGCTTTAGCCCTGAAATGTCAAACAATATGCCCTCTTTGTACCTTTATTATGCAGACCTATAAGCACAACAAAAACATTTGCGGTGGGGAGCCCTTTTTCATTTGTAATTAGCTTAAGATATACTTACATTGGATGCAGTACTTCGATCAGCTCCAGAGTCCAGTAAGAGTTTAACTAATTCAAAATGTCCATTTGTACAAGCCAGGTATAAAGGGGATTTTCCTCCATCAGCATAATTTATGTCAGCATTGTAAGCAAGCAACATTTCTGCACATCTGAGGGCAAAAAAGTTAACATTAAACATTTGTATGGTCCACATCCAGTACATGGATAACAAAATGCCGATACAGCTTGTCATTTGCAGTAGTATAGCTAGTAGTAAATTCCTTAAAAGGGGTTAAGAAGTAAGCCTATCTGACTGATTTTCACATTCCCTTAAATATAAAAAACCCTAATGTTAAATCTAAGATTTAGAAAAATACTCCAACTAACAAGGATTATTGGCATATGAAATTCTATGCATTGTGTCATTTTGGTGTTCCAGTTTTCTGACCTGGATTGGCATGCTTAAATTGCATGTATGGGCATAAAATATTCATAACAAACAAGGAAATGTGCATGTATTGGAAAGATGTACTGAACATTTTTGTTTTATTATTTTTCCTAGAATTTAACTTTCAGTAATGTGTTCCAAATTAAGGGGTCTGCCTGGTATGTTTCCACAAATATTATCAGACTTGCTAAACGCAACAGTTCAACTAATTTTAAAGGTACAGTAACCCATAGATAATTTTACACTATATTACCAAAAGTATTGGGATGCCTGCTTTTACACGCACATGAACTTTAATGGCATCCCAGTCTTAGTCTGTAGGGTTCAATATTGAGTTGGCCCACCCTTTGCAGCTATAACAGCTTCAACTCTTTTGGGAAGGCTGCCCACAATGTTTAGGAGTGTGTCTATGGGAATGTTTGACCATTCTTCCAGAAGCACATTTGTGAGATCAGTCACTGATGTGGACCAAAAGGCCTGACTCGCAGTCTCCACCCTAATTCATCCCAAAAGTGTTCTATCGGGTTAAGGTCAGAACTCTTTGCAGGCCAGTCAAGTTCCTGCACCCCAAACTCACTCATCCATGTCTTTATGAACGTTGCTTTGTGCACTGGTGCACAGTCATGTTGCAACAGGAAGGGGCCAAACTGTTCCCGCAAAGTTGGGAGCATGAAACATTCCAAAATGTCTTGGTACGCTGATGCCTTAAGAGTTCCTTTCACTGGAACTAAGGGGTCAAGCTCAACCCCTGAAAAAAAACCCCACACCATAATCTCCCCTCCACCAAATGATGGATCAATGCACAAAGCAAGGTCTATAAAGGCATACAGAACTCCTACCAAAATATGATTTCCTGCTTGTGTAATTGGCTCACTGATTTTTCCATTTATGCAATAGAAATGTAATTTTGGTAAGATGCCCCCTAATGGTTCATTCGTTATAAAAGGATGGAGACACTGCATATTTTTCTCAGCAGAACATTAGCTAATTATACTAAACCAATCCCTCCCATTCAGAACCAGTATCAAAAGGACGTGGTCAAACAAACAGCGATTTCTTCAGAGCAGAAATGGGTAGGAATCTGTTACAAATATAAAATCTGTGCAGTGTACATTGATTATTGAGAGGGGATTGTTTTTTCTATCAACAGAAGTGAAGTGACCCTTTAAAGCACATGATTTCAGCTAAAGAAGGAGTTTATTTTTGAGTTGCTGATTGGTTGGGTGTGTCTGAAAGATAGTTGGCTAAGTCCCTTGTCAGGGACCACATGAACAATGATTTGGTACTTATTTATATTTATTTTCTATATAGTTCTAAGTATAGTAAACATACTTTTGTTTAGTTATAGTAGAAAATAAATGAGTTAGTCCATCTATAAACAGTTTTCCTGTTTCTCTGCAATCTTATCTCTAGATAGTCAGATCCGTTATATTACCCCTCTGGTTATCTATACACATTTATAGCGATGCCTATGTAGGAGCTGTCACCAACATCAACAGTTAGTGGAATCTGACTTCTATCGTACCTGTCTAGACAAATACAGAGTTGAGAGGCTGTCCCGAATTTCAGCATAACCTAATATCTAGCCCTGTCTTCAACTCGTGTCGGTAATTGAAAAAAACATCTGCAATAAGTGTTGTAAAATAAGTCTGAATATTAGGTCTCTTACTTTGCATGTCCCTGAGCAGCTGCTGCACATAAGGCTGTAAAGCCATTTGAAACAGTAGCATCTACGTGAGCTCCTGACATCAGCAGCAATTTTACACAGTCTGCATGGGAACAAGAATAGAGGGTGAGAAGATGGTAGAATAAAACTTGCAAAGAAATGTGTTATGTAGTTATATAAAAGCTTGTAGTCAACACCATTGCATACTTTACAACTTTTACCTTAATTAAAGTGGAACTAAACCCAACAATATAATGGTTTCAGTTACATGTTACATGCCATTAATGAGAACTGCCACAGTTGCTCGTGCTTTCAACTGAACTGTCAAACTGTTGGAATACAGAAATGTATTTTGTGCAGCAACTACTGTACATCAGTAATCAGTAGAGATATATTCTTCAATCAGTAGATAGCAGTGTTTATAGGTTTGTAGCTACATCTATGGTATACTATGTCTTTTCCCTAAATAAAGTTCCTGTTTCCTGTCTGCAGTTAAGCAGCAAAGCCCATGTGGACTGTCTGTTCTGTAGGGCTATATACAGAATTTCGAACAGGTTATGGGCCCAGGCATAGCCCGGAAAAAAAGCTGAGAACCCAGTTATAGCCAGCTACAGCAAATAAGTGCAAGATACATCAACAGAAAGAAGACTGCAGCAGAGAAAAGAAAATGGGCAGTAAAACAGCTGCAACAAAGCTTTCATTTGCAAATCGGATAAACCAGAACTACCAGTCTTGGAAATTCAATATGAACATGCTGCTGTTAGAAGAAGGTATGTGGAAATGAATAAATTAAGTCAGGCCAGAACACTTTCAGACAAGTGGATAGAAAAAGACCAAAAAGCTCAGAGCATAATCTCTCGTAGCATAGAATATGATCAAATCATACATATATGTAAGTGGGAAACTGCTAAAGGAATGTGGGAAGGATTACTAAAGGTGCATGAAAGAGCTAATCTCAGCAATTAAAACTGTATTTGATTAGAAAGCTATACCAAACCAAGCTGACAAATGGTCAGGATATGCAAGATTACATAAGGCACACCCTGGAAATGCTTGAACGCCTGAGAGGTATAGGAGAAGAAATAAAAGATTTTCATGTCGCAACACTATTACTAAGTGTTTTAACAGAAAGTTATGAAACGCTTTTCACAGCACTTAATGCATGTCCAGATGATGAACTGACATTGGAATATGTTAAAGGCAAGTGTGTGGATGAATATAAGTGTAAAACAGAAAGCATTAATAGTGACGGCTCTTCTGTCGCAGAGTCTGCTTTAACCACTTCAATACCCGCGTATAGTCATATGACGCCCGCAGATGGAATCTCCCATCCTGGGTGGGCGTCATATGACGTCCTCCCATTCCCGGCTGTCTAGGTTGCGGCGTCGCTCAAGACCCAGTGCGCGTGCCCGGCGGCCGCAATGTCCACCGGGCACCTGCGATTGCCCGGGACATACGTTTCATACAAAAGTTGCACCTCATCTTTGCAGGAATGGTGTGTTGATTCAGGAGCTACAAGTCACATGATAAATGACAGAAATGTCTTTATTCACCTTGACCAGAGTAATACAGAAACAAATCACAGCAGCCATTGGGTAAATAATTAAATCAGAAGGAATAAGAAACAGTTTTCTTTACTGCTCTTTTTCACGAGTGTCATTAGAAAGATACCTGTGAAAAATGTCCTCTATGTCCCTGCTCTTGAAACAAATTTTTTGCCAGTGCAGAAGCTCACAAAACAAGGAAATGTAGTGACCTTCTTAGATGACAGTTGTGCCATCTCGAAAGGAGATATCTTACTGGCAAAGGCTAAAATTACAGATGAACTGTATCAGTTGAACTGCAATGAGGTAGTTATTACTGCCAAGGAGGAATAACATTCAAACAGCATTCACACATGGCACAGACAACTTGGGCACAGAAGTCTTGACATAATAAAGAAATTAACTGAGAATGACTATGCAAGTCGAATAAAAATTAGTCAATGTGATCATAAAATGAAATGCACCAGCTGCAAAAAAGCAAAATGACAAGAAAAACTATTCCAAAACAGCAAAGCTAAGAAACCTCTAGACTTAATTCATTCAGATCTTTGTGGTCCAATGTAAAAAATTGACTCCAAGAAAGAAGAGGTATTTTCTCACTTGTGTAGGAGATTACTCCAGGTATACTACGCTATATCTGCTACACAACAAACGTGAAGTACCAGAGAATTTTGAACAGCATTTGGCTCAAGTAAGCAACAAAGTATATTGCACACAGATAATTCAATTGAATATACATGTAATACTCAGAAAGCATGGCATAATATTTAAACTACTGTACCATACAACCTAAAACAAAATGAGGTTGCAGAAAGAATGAACCGTACTCTATGTGAGAGTGGAAGAACCACGCTGTTGGATGCAGATATGCCACCCACATACTGGGAGGCAAGGCAATTATGACCGAATGCTATCTCCAAAACTGACTACCAGGAAAATCAACTGAGAAAATGCCATATGAACTATGGAATGGAAAAGCCCCTAATTTGAACCATCTAAAAAATTTTGGAAGCAAAGCCTATGTGCACATCCCAAAAGAAAAGTGTAAAAAATGGGATGTTTGTGCAAAGGAAGGTGTACTTTAGGGGTACAATAAATTTCAAGAGGGATACAGAATTCTACACCAATACACAAACAAGGTAGCCATCAGTAGAAGTGTAATTGTTGATGAAAGTTCAGTGTGTTCAACATGAACTAACATAAATGCTTCAATTCCACATGAAAGTAACATGAAGATAAGCAACAAAGTGATACAGAAATAGGAAGTAAGGCAAACAATCCAAATGCTGTAAAAGAAAAAAACAGGCTACAAGAGGCTTCAATCAGGAAATCCACCAGAAGCATTAAAGGCATCCCAGTCAAATGTATGTCCTATGTTGCTCGCATAGATTTAAAACTAGAGCCAAACAAAAATGGATCAGATGCTTTGACAAAACCGCTTCCAAGAAACAGATTTATAGAACTGATATCTGAAATAGGACTAATATAAAGAGTAGTTGTTGAGTGGGGTTGTTGGAATACAAAATTGTATTTTGTGCAACAACTACTGTACATCAGTATTCAGTAGATATATATTCTTCAACCAGTAGATGGCAGTGTTTATAAATTTGTAGCTGCATCTATGGTATACTCTATGACTTTTCCCTAAATAAAGTTCCTGTTTTCTGCAGTTAAGCAGCAAAGCCCATGTGGACTGTGCACTGTCTGTCCTGCAGTGCTTTATTACAGAATTTCTAACACAAACCATCAAATTGCTGGGGTCATAGCTGATCACACGTGCAGCACAATGACAACTGTAGATCATTGGATAAGATGCCAGCTTCCTTGGCTGTAAAGGATAGGAGGGTTTAGTCCCGCTTTAAGATAAGTTTAGAACAGAAAGATACAGTAGAAGGAAAAACATTTAGAAACCGATTTACACTAGATTCATTAAAGTGTATTTGCACCCAAATTGGGATAACACCTACTTTATATTTGATACATGTCACTGACATAGCATGACTTAAAAAAAAAAAAAAAGCTTACCTTTCTAGATGTTTTTTTCTGCACGTTTCAGCAATGTAAAATCCTACAGGTTCTCTTTGTTTTTGAGGGATTGGGGAAATGTGTTTATATGTAATAATTAACCCTGTCTGTACTGTGCCGGCAGATATCTCATAAGTTGTAAACTAGATTTGAACACTACCAGGGGAATTCAAAAAGGGTGTCGTAGTTCTCCTTTAGGTCAGCATCATTTTTTACCATAGCTGCAATTCATTCCAATAGTGGCTTTCAAATCTACCCACTGGCATTCACTGTCAATTAAAAGTAAAGTTCCCTATCAGATGCCCAGTGATGAGTCGTTTCTCAAATATGGACATTGCCCATATTTGGGTAATGACATCAGCTGTATCCCCAGCCCTTTTGCCTACATTTAGCTTTCAGCCAGGCAATCTCTCAGCCGACAGCTAAATGAGGCAGGGGAAACAGCGCTGTTCAGGAAGCTGTCACATACATGATAGCTTCCCACACACCTCTGTACACCAGCTCAGAGCTGGTCTTACTTACCGCCATTTTTTCTAATCTGAGAACTGACAGTAATATTTTATGACAGTTTTTTTTAAGGTAGTGGTACTAAGAACTGCCTGAATTTGCTATCCTACTGACACTGGAGCAAATGCTTGCCTAAATTAGACGCAGGTAGTTCTTAAGGAAACTATAGCCATTAAGGCTGTACTAAATCTCCCTGTACCTGTCCTAACTAAGGGTTAAAGCCTAACTTTACCTACAACAAAAAAAATATCAGCACAAGGGACATTACACACCTTCGTGATATGTGCTCCTTGTGCTGTTGTGTCCTCCTTTTGCCTAAATCTTTCTCTTCTGATGCCCACCCCCCCCCCCCCCACAGCCACAATCTTCCAGTGCGGAAGGGGTTAACAGAGTTGGGGAAGCTGTAATTTGCTGTTATCATGAGTGCCTTACTATGCCCACCTTTTCCACCCAGGTCATCCATTCATAGAAGCCATTATTACAACTTCTATGAATGAAAAATTTTCCATGAATGTGAGGGGCAGACCTTTTACTCATTCGCCCAGCCTTCATTCATAGATGACACAGAAGGGAGGAGTCTCTGTCCTGTACTATACTCCAGGATAAGGTATTTACAGGTAAGCCAAAATTCCTATTATTTTAATCCTACAGTACAGGTCATAAGACTTCTTCTTAGACCATGGGACATACCCAAGCAATAAACTGAGAGGTGGGCAACAACATAGCAAACAGAACTGCCAACAGGCCCAAAAGAAAATAGGGGTTAAAAAATTCAAACAAAAAATACTCAGGTGACACCCTGAAGTACCTTGCAGCCAAAGCTTGCATCAGCCAAGGCCTGAACATTCACGAGATAGAGTCACTAGCCCCCCACCCACCAGCTAGCTGCAACCTTTTAAGGAATTTAAGTGGCTGTCTGAGCACCATCTCCATTAAACCTTTTTTGAAACAAGCCAAACTGCCTCCAGCTAGCTTATACGGTTCATTGACTATAAGCAGTGGTCTCATTGTGTGCATATATTGTATGCCTGGCTGTTTATTGTTGTGCCTTGTGCAAAGCATCTTAATAGGACTGTGTACTACAGAAATCTTTTTCACTGTGTTTGGAAAAATTGACGACTGAAGCCGTATGCAACTGCCCCAGAAATCTACAGTGCTTCTCCTCACTATATGGATGCCATGGACTCATCAGTGAAGTCACTAAGGCTAATACTAAATTAAAGAACAACACTAGCAATGAGGGGAAGAGATCACCAGTAAAGCCCCATACACACGGTAGGATTTTCCGATGGATTCTGTCCTATCGGACAATGTTGTCGGAAAATCAGACCGTGTGTAGGCACCATCGGACAGTTTCCATCAGATTGTCTGACGGACAAAGTCCTATCTCCTGCTGGATAGATTTTTTGACAACAAAGTCCGATCACACCAAATCCGATCGTGTGTACCGAATTCCGACCGGACAAAGTGCTACGCATGCTCAGATCACATTACAAGACCAAAGCTATTGGCTACTAGCCTCTACGTAGTCCCGTCGTAGGCAACAAACGTCACCACGTTCAGAATGATCGGATTTTCCGACAACTTTGTCCGACCGTGTGTACGCAAAACCAACATCAGACAAAGTATGACGGACATGGTCTGACGGACCTGGTCCTCGGATAATCCGCGCGTGTGTATGGGGCTTAAGACTTAACAGTGATCTTCTGATTGCTGTATGGCAGTCTGCTAAACCCCCTTCCAATAGTATAAAAAGGTGGGAAGAAAGCACCTATTTCACCACCATACAGTAACTAAGAAAATAGTTGCCCTTTTTCAACCTGACACCCAAGGTATTCACATTGGTATCTTCATAGCAAGAAGGGGCTCGTTGCTATCCATCCCAATGTCAATAGCTGAATACTTGACCCAGAAGGGGGCTTCCAGTCAGTATAAATCTCAAGCACAACATAAAAGATACGTTAAGAAAGAAGAAGAAAAAAAATTATATTTTAGACAATAAAGGGGAATAAGCAGAACTAGTAAAAGATAGCACTTCTAGAAACTGAAAAGAAATACAAACATTAATAGTTGACATCTTACCTGAATATCCATTGGCAGCAGCAGAATACAAGGCAGTATAGCCATCTTTACATAAGTTATTTATATCCAGTCCTTCTTCATTAAGCAGCATTGACAATAAAGTGACATTTCCCTGGGCAGCAGCTTGGTGAAGAAGGGTGGACCTGTCTCCCAGGGGAACAGGTCCACCGCTTGTTAGTAAAGAAGTTAGGGAGGGAGACCAGCCTGTGAGTCAAAGTAATATATGATAAGGGAGATAAAAATCCATAAGTAACACTGAAAAAATTTAAATAATAAATTCCTAATAATTAACAGGGTCTGGAATTATTCATAAAATGTATTCCTAGTACTGTCATATAATACTGACATTTTAACAGTGTCATTTTCAGGGAAAACCTATTAAAGATTAAGGGATGCATAAAGATTAAACATGCATTTTATGTTTTAAATGATTAAATAATATACTGTGTGTATAGCACTAATTATTTGTATTATGCATATTGGTTAGGTGACTAAATGCTAACGTGAATAAACTTAAACTTGATTATACTTTGGGCTAAATTTACTTAAGGAATTTAGAGCATATGCACTAAGAGTAATGCCCCAGCAACACAAACACAAAGTGAACATTACTAGTTTGGATCTAAAGCTGAACTCCAGGAAGACAGATAAATACTTTAGATATCTGTATATTTGTAATAATAGGTTTTACCTGCCTAGGAATTTGTATTTTTACCCATCCAACCCTGTTCGACAGGGCAGAGGACTCTCCCTGCTGCAGTTAAGTAATAAAACTAGGTGTTCCTGCACCCTGCCTATGACTAGGCAGTGAAGCAGAAGCAGCAAACAGGCTCAACTCTATGATGCCCTACTTTATCCTCCTATCAGCACTATCTGTGTAGCACACAAGCATGACCGGTGCAAGGATTTTTGACACCCTAGGCGAAACCTAATTTTGCCATTCCCCTGGCTCCGCCCCTGACTCCACCCCCGTTGCCCTGCCCATGTATACAGTGGAGGTGGTGGGTGGTGGAGATTAATATGGCGCCTCTCCACCTATTTATTCAGCCGTGGTCTTCATACCCCCCCCCCCCTCTGGACCTGTCCTATAGACAAATAGTGGTGGTACGCAGCTGTGGTCTGCAAGTATATGGACAGGCTAGGGTAGTATATAGACAGGCTAGGGTAGTATACAGACAGACTAGGGTAGTATATGGCCAGGCCAGGGTAGTATATGGACAGGTTAGGGTAGCATACAGACAGGCTAGGGTAACATACAGACAGGCTAAGGTAGTATATAGACAAGCTAGGGTAGTATATGGACAGGCTAGGCAAGTATACAGACAGGCTAGGCTAGTATACGGATGGGCTAGGCTAGTATACGGATGGGCTAAGGTAGTATACGGATGGGCAAGGGTAGTATACGGATAGGCTAAGGTAGTATACAGATGGGCTAGGCTAGTATATGGAAGAGCTAGGCTAGTACATGGATGGGCTAGGCTAGTACACGGATGAGCTAGGCTAGTATACCGATGGGCTAGGTGGATATACGGATGGGCTAGGGTAGTATATGGATAGGCTGAGTGTGTTGGGGGTCCTGCTGGTCGGGGGTGTTGGTCCCGGCGGAACAGTGAAGGTGTACAGAGAAGCAGAGTGGACGTACGGCTGGAGGGGTCCTCCAATGAGTGGGAATGTGGAGCGAACAGAGAGCGGGGAGCTCCTTCTGCAGAGCAGGACTGGCTGTGAGTGGCAGTCGGGCAGTCCGGGACAGACATAGAGTGGACTGCTACTTCTAAGAGCCGGAGGAAGAGCCATGTCTGGCCGGTCGGGCAGTGTGCTGGGGCTCAGGATCCGTAGCCAATATCGGTACTGGGATTATCAGTCAGGTCACGTGCACATACCAGCCCGCTGCACCGGTCCAGATACCCCGCTGTACCCGATTTGCGGGTGATGGTAGGGATAGAGCCTGCCGGAGCCTTGTGGTGCAGGTCAGGACGGAGCAAAAGGGCCAAGGGGGCCTTAGGAGGCTGAGGAGGAGCGTGAAGAGCAGCCCCCCAGTTCCAGCTTCACAACTGAACTACCAGGCTTCTGTGACCAAGAACAAGCCAGCAGGACCCATGTAACCTCTGTGAGAGCCACCAATCAGGACCTGAGGGAGGCGGGCCTGCTGGAGAACTTCATGGAGGCTTTCTTTGACAGCCGCTTCTCCTGATGGTGTCCCTGGTGTGGAACATCATCAGAACAGTGGCCATGGCTGCGCCCTAGGCGTCAGTGCACCCTAGGCGGCTGCCTAGTGGTAGCACCGTCCCTGCACATGAGCACTGCAGAACTAGCTCTTTGTGCTGTGTTTCCCCCTCCTATTCTGGGCTCTGCTGTACAGGGACCAATACCACGTAAAATTTATGTATTTACAACAGTTTTATCTATATCTATATCAATCTATCTATCTATTTACAGAGCTGCATGAATATGTGCCTTTGTTTGACGTTCAGCTTTAACTCAAGACCATTGAATGTTTTTGTGTGCATTGGCTGGATTGCCCTTTAAAGGTTTCATAGAAATACTGTTATTTGAGGTGGCTGAGTATGACCACCATGCAGTAAAGACAACTAATAACAAAGGCACAGGAGATAAACTGTAAAAAGTGTCATGCAGTAAACTACATACAAACACACACATTTTTGGTTGTTCAGAGCTGGGGATACTGATTTTCAACTGGACAATGTCAGCCACACTTTGCACACTGCATGGCAGATACTGAGCAAATAAACTACAAAACCAGAAGGTGGTTGATTGATTGTACTACTGAATGCAATTTGTTTTAATCAGTTAGTAAATTTAGCCCATTCAGTTATTTTTAGCAACCGCCTTAGGAGAATAATTGTGGATTCTGGAAATTTTAGTGAACAAGCTGCCAAACAATTTGTGAACTCTAAAAGTGCCAAAAGACTGCAAGAGAAAAAATGTATGAATCAGTAACCATGAGAGGAAATAATGTGAGCTTGGTGAATTAGTTACTAAGGTTTTACATGCAGATTATACAAATTGCTAAATTGCACTTAAAGTGAACCGGTCAGGATGGTTTAAAGCTGATCTCCTATGTCTTAGTGAAGGGTAAATAGTTTGTTTGGATCAAACAATAGTAAACAAACTATTACCTTCATTGCTAGATGTGCCCGCTGTATAAACTGAATTTAGCCTCAGCTAAACACAGTGTACAGCTCTATGTACCAGAAACTTCCTGTCCTGCTCCCAAAAACAAAATTGAGCTTGGCTAAACACTGCTCAGCCATTCACAGGGAGCTTTGTATTCTGTGGATAAATACAAAGCTTCCTCTGAATGGCTGAGTTGGAGATAGTGATGTCATCTGCCCACCACTCTATCCAGCCAATTTTACCTTGATTAAAACATGGAGATCAGTTAACTACTGAACTTCAGATAAACTACGAGGCAGACTTTCCTCGTAAGTAACTGAATCAGGATACTTCACCAATACCTCCCCTCCTCTTACCTGTGCCTCTTATTGTTCACTAGGACCCCATCCCGTCAGAAGGAATGTATTACCTTTTTGTCTGTGGTTAGCATTGTGTCCCCCCAAATCATGTAACTCTTCTTTCCTTTCTCTCTTCTAATACTCCTTTACATATCTCCTTTCCTTTACTCTCTAATTCTTATGATGATAATATGTTCAATATATGTATGTTGTGGCTTATTGTAACCTAAGGCCTCTGAAGGACCCTCCTTATTGTCTCGATTTTGAATGTTTCCGAGGAAGGTTATGCCTCACTTTCATCCCCTTTTTTGTTTATTCTGTACACACAACTATTTTCCTACATGCTGCAATTAACAATAAAAAATATATTCAACCTAAAACATGGAGATCAGCTTTAAGTACTAATTCTAGAGCAGGCCACAGAGTTGGCACCACTTCCTGTCCAATGATAGCCTTCAGAGATCTAGGGCACATTCTGTTTTGATAGATAACATCCTTTATTGCAGTTTCCCTTGAAGGCCACAAATAATTTTTTAACACTTTGGATAGAGAAGGGATAGTTAAAAATCCCATTACTTTTTTGTAATTTGTGTCCCATTGTGGAGATTTCATGTCCTGTAGACACAAAAGCAAGTGAGAGTAATGCCCCGTACACACGATCGGATTTTCTGACAACAAATGTTGGATGTGAGCTTGTTGGCTGAAAGACAGACTGTGTATGCTCCATCGAACATTTGTTGTCGGACTTTCCACCAACAAATGTTGGCTAGCAGGTTCTCAAATTTTCCGCTAACAAAACTTTGTTGTCAGAATTTCCGATCATGTGTTCCCAAGTCCGACGCACAAAAGTTCACGCATGATCGGAATCAAGCAGAAGGAGCCGCACTGGCTATTGAACTTTTTCAGAAGGCTCGTTGTACGTCTTGTACGTCACCACGTTCCCACGTCCGTAATTGTTTAAGTTCAGTACTATTCTAATTCAGAAATCCGGATACATCCGAATTTCTGAATAACGAAAATTCGTCCGAATTTTCATTCAGAACGAAACGAACCACACATGTCTAATTGTTCTTAGATTTTCCATCACATCCAGTCCCAGTGTCAAGAACCATCAGGATCAGGACGAATAGAGGGATTGGCTCTCTCTAGAAGAGACACAAATCACAATACAAACATTGCAGGGGTTCTACCCCTTCTTTTCTCTATCCAAATTTATATATATATATATATATATATATATATATATATATATATAAAGTTTAGCCTTTGGATAAGATGAAATTACCATTTTTTAAATGACCTTATCTTTGTAAGACAAAAGGTAAACACCTAACATTAGAGTTCATTACAATGTACATTATTCCATACCATAAAGCAGCTTCTATATCTGATCTGCTCACAAATAAAATAAAACAATGCATAAACAAATCAAATGTAACACATTAAAAAAAAAAAAAAACAATTAGCCAAAAAGCACAGCTAAAAAGCTTACCAGTAAAGAAAGTGTGTCCACGTTACACAAGTATAATTTATCATACAAGACAGTTGTGAATTATTAGAAGCAAAAGAAAGATTTTTAAATACAAAAAAAATCTATCGGTGAAGCATTTGCATAAGCCGGAAAAGCATGCAGCAATGGAAAATGGAACGGGGCAGAAGAACAGCTTCTGGCATCAGCTTCAGAATGTGGAGATGGTTAATTTGAGAGCCAAAATCAATACCTCAATCTTTTGACCCTACTTCCAAGCCAAATCACAGTCAGAAGATAAATTATTGCATTTTAAAGGAGGCAAAGACAGTGGTTTTACAATTTGAAGAAAATAATTGCAGTTTAATATGAAAAAATGTCATGGGGTATGAAAATCTATGAGCTTAAATTAACCAATAACTGAAATGCATCATGCTTGAAATAAAAAACGAAAAATGGATCATCTGTAAAGCAAAATATAGTCAAATGACTGAATGTCTGTTTTTGGAGCTGCTGCAATTCAACTGAAATAAAAATTAATGAGTAGAAAAAAAAAAAAGTGTGAACTGCTTGCAAATTGTTTTAATCCAAACAACCACTAAACCTAAAATACAATTTTTTTTTGTATATTAAAGTGGCAACGTTTAAGCTCTGACACATGTACACACAAACACACAGTCTATATTTGTACAACAGGTTTATCTGAAGTGTATCTAAACCCAAAAACAAATATACAGTAAGTTCCTGTAATAAAAAAAAAAAATCTTGCCAGAAACATGGTATCTTTGCCACTTCCTGTGAGCTTACAAGAAAGCACAAAGAACCTTATCTTTATTATGTGAACAACCAGTCCCATCAATCCATCATGTAATGGAGATGAACAAATGCAGACATGTTTGTTGTCCAGCCTGTGTGACCACTATGGCTGTCCCCACAGATACAATGGAGAAATATTTTTTTTGTTTTTTTACAGGACTATCATGTGAAAATAAAGGGGAAAAATAAATAAAAAAAAAAATATAATACAGCCAGCTCACCATAGACTGGTAAGGGGCAATATATTACACTTTTGTTTTTGGGTTTAGATAACCTTAAAATCAGTGCAATAATCGACTCAAACTAAAATTTGATTGGCTCATACTTCATGTAATTGCTCTCTACAAATCTCAGTGGTTGCAATTGAATACTTCGTAACATTCGTAAAGAAGTTTGGAAGCTCTAATTTCTGACCCTACTTTTGAATAATCTAGTTACCTTGCTGTCACCTGCTTTGATACTATTGAGTCACAGACCTAGAATATGAAGTAAGAGGCACAAGCCAATGAAGTGGCAAGTCAAAACTCCTGATCTGCATGCTTGTTTCGGGGCAATGACTCAGAAAGTACTGAAGCTTTTAGATCAGTCTGACAGCATAATCAACTAGCATTATCATAATATCAGAAAGTATTATGCTATTGGATCTGTCTGACAGATGATCAGCTAGCATTATCATAAGCAAAGGTCAGCAATAACTAGCTACATACTTCTTTCAGTATTGGACTGATTTAAAGTGGAAGTAAACCCATCAATTTAGCAGTTTCAAAAGGCAGTTGCATTCCTGGCACTTGCCGGAAATGTAACAGTCACATTGGTTGTGCTCTCAACCAAACTGTCAAACCTTCCAAAGGCTGGTGTCATAACTGATCACAGCATCATGGCAGTTGAAGATTAAACAGATGCCAAGATAGCAGCTTCCTTGGCTGAAAACTATAAGAGGGTTTACTTCCACTTTAAATAAAGGTCTATATTTCCATTTTCTACACAGATGTACACAAAGTCTAGTTCTCTGTTACCACAATTTATCATACCAAGTTAGGGCTTAGAGATAGTATATGATTTTCCAGTTATATGCAACATGAAATCATGCTGAGGGGTAAACAATGTTCAAACATCAGAGCAAAGCAAAGAGTAGGGCTTTATTTGGCCATAAACACCTCGATGCAAAGTAAATCATTGGCGTCAGTCTCACAACCTCACAAACAAATTAGGTAGCCTTCTTCCTTGTGTAACTAAGATTATTTTATCTCAAGCTTGACAAGGGACAACATGCAGATGTCAGAAGAAAAGGTCTGGGTAGCTTTAGAATCTCCATGATCATCTAAAACATTCTTTAAAAATCAACAAGAGCTTTGCTTTTTCATGGTAAGCTTTGTTCATGCTTTTGCATAAACAGCAATGA
The DNA here is from genome assembly GCA_028564925.1 of Lithobates sylvaticus. Classification (NCBI taxonomy): domain Eukaryota; kingdom Metazoa; phylum Chordata; class Amphibia; order Anura; family Ranidae; genus Lithobates; species Lithobates sylvaticus. The sequence continues at coordinate 421,680,091 of CM053029.1, forward strand.
ATATATTTGCCTGCTAGCTTTTAAAAATATCTCCCTAGCTGCATGGTTTTGTCTTTCCCTATAGCCAGCCATGAGACCATGTATGTTATCGGAGACCAGGTGAAATGTGCTTCAGTATGTTAATATATACCAAACAACATTCACACATCACATATCACCATCTTCACCACTCCACACCCACCTAACAACAACTGTCCCCAAGCCACCCCCATCAAATCATTCTCTGCAGCTATTACCTTTTGTTCCACCACCCCTCCATTTAGAATGTAAGCTCTACTACCTTTTGTATTGAACTGTGCTGTAATTATGTTGTGCCCCCTATACATTGTAAAGCGCTGCGTAAATTGTTGGCACTATATAAATCGTGTATAATAATAATAATCTTCAGTGTGGCTGAGTACATGCTATAGTTAAATATGAAGAGATTGTTTATTGAAGGATCTAAATGGACTGTTTAGCCCTAGATACTAACTGGAATGAGCACTTCCAGCAATAGGTATATTAAAAAGGTAAAGAAGCTGCATCAGTTTTCTCCCTCTGAATAAATCCACTGGGAAGGCAATGCCAGTCCTTTTTACAATAGCACGTGGAGAAAATGTATACTTTGGAGTATAAATGTAGGGAAATTAAGATTCATTTACACACAATTGCTGGGATTTGGAAGACTTTTACCCTACACATTCAGAGAAATTACAAAACTGTCACGGTGGTGGCAATGGGGCATATGTAAATTAAAATGTTATGCTTACTATTTAACATCCCCATGTGCAAAACATCCAAAGTAAGAAGAATGTACACAGAGATTACATAGACACACAGGGAAAATATGATAGATTCTTCTATAGTAAGCAATGATAAGTCTAATCATTTTCCCTCATTGAGTGGAAGGCTGAGTATTGGGCACAGTGGCAGTAACATTCAAAACTTCAAAAATTGGCAAACATTACAGAGGTGTGAATTTAAGTTAAAATGAATGGGAAATCCACACATGCAATGAATAGGGCCCAATTTGTAGCAATAAGAGTAAAAAGAGTGAATTTGAAGCAGACAATTAAGGAACTAATCATTTTCTAGTTTCTAATCATGCCCTTAAGCTAAAAGACAGAAACAATATTTTTGTAGTGTCCAAAAAGGTGACTATTGACCACAAGTCATCTACCATTTAGGGAAGAAAACCCTTATGATCAGTTTCTGAGTCATTTACATACTGTAAAAATGTGTATATATAAAATATTACTAGTATATAAATAATCATAACATTATGCTCCCAAGCCATTTTAGGTGTTTACTTAGTCTAATCACAATCTTTTTTAGTAAGTACCTATTCAAAATTACTGTAAAAATTATCTGAAATAAATGTTTCTATAACTTGACTTAATATTATGGATTCTTGCCATTTCTATTGTCCTATTGGAGTGTCTTATTTACAAATTCATAGATTCCCTGTTTTCTGTAAAGTGAAGACGGGATATCATAATGTTCCCAGTCAGAGATATCGTATGATTTTCAATCAGTATTGGAATTCTAAAAGACTTCTAAAAGAATTCAAAAAGAGTCAAAAGCAGATAAAGCAAAACCACTGTTCTGCAATACTAAGGAGGAAGCATATCCTAAATTTTGAACGAGAAAATATGAGATATAAAAACCAGTACAACTATGAACAGAAACACACACTGTATACACACACGCATACATACACAAACATATTAAAATCCAATAAGGCCATTTGTATTTTGGGTTTAGTGGTTCTGTAAAGCACTTAAGCTTAGATCATGTAAAAATCCTAGTAGTCAGAAATGTAAGCAGCGCGATAAAACATACTCCTAAGCAAACAAAAAATAAATACTAGGAACTATGACAAAAGGCTCCAGAGAGTCGCAGATCAAGCCGGTTTTGGCATCATTACATAATGAAAGTGGTTGCAGTTACTGACCTAACTTCTATCAAGGCAAACTCTTGTGAATTTTTATGTGAAGCTTGGCCTCCTAATTGGCAGAATGTTCTGCTTTTTTCAAAACTGCATGAACAAGTGCAGAGCACAGTAAGCCAAGACTGTTTGATGGAAAATGGCAAATCTAGGAATAAGAAGAAAAGGCAACTTTAGTCCAAACACAAATCTTAAATGTAGCTTAGAAATTATTCAGCAGCTCATTCACACGTTAACCGAGTCTGCTATTACATATCAGTGGGATAAAGCATACAACTGAATGAAACAATCTTAAGTTGGACACTTGAGGGCACACCAAACCTTGTCATCTGAGCTGCCCCAGCTCAGGGGCTACTACATGTAGCCATCTTTATTAAGCTAACTTAGTTGGGATTCTGCAGCATCCCCTAAAATCCACACTTCTACTATGCTTGGTGTTTATTCAATTGTAAAATAACTGGATAAAACCAGACAGATGGTAGGCTTCAAACCATATTTTTCATCATGTCTGATAACTATGTCCAGCTTAATATTATGGCCCCCTCTAGCTTTCTTTTAGAGTGCCTTGCCTACAAGCTTAATGTTTGTGTCCTCACAGCCCCCAGTGCCAAAAGTAAACAGTATTATGGCATTACGTAGATCTAAAAGGACAATTTATTTTGCTGTTTGCTTAAGCAGAAATTAAATGCTTTAGGCATTGGATGAATGCACAGGTTGCCTATAACATGCCTTACCTTCATGGACTTGCCCTCAGGCTTTCCACCAGTTTATGACTTTATGACTGACAACAAGTGTTCTTAGTTTTCATATTTATGACGTATACATTCAGGGCTTGAAATTTATTTAATTTTAGCCACCTGAATGTTTACTTTTCCAGTTCATATTTTAAAATTTTATAGGAATTAGGAGGCCACAGTGCGATAAGTATCTGTAGGGCATGTGCTCACTAGTGATCTGTCAAAAAGCTAGCTGGATCTGTTTAGTGTTTATTAGAGGGCAACATGCTTGAGTTGTCCATAGTGCTGCAACTCTGCTTCAATATTTATTAAAAAACATTATAGTAGAGGGTGCAGAGATAGGTATCCATGATTGGTATAGGACCTTGTATGGGCTTCAATAATTCCTAAGTCACTGACCTGGAAAAAGTATACAAATCTTAAACTGAGTGTAAAGTCAGAAGCCCTGATCTGCATAGTTCGGGGCCAGTGACTAATATACAAAAATATTTCAGATAAAGAACAAGCAACTAGCTTTTTCAAAGAGAGATAGAGCAGAGCGAGACTGTTCCCAGCAATGGCAGCTTCCATGTTTTTCATGGCAGGCTTCCTTTAAAGGATCCAGCATACCACAGGCATACATTAAATCTATTTTGAAAGAAACATGGAGACATTTTTTGGAAAATGTTGGCTGCCTTACATGCTGACCCACTATTCTTTTTATACTAACTATCCTGATCTGCAAACATGTTCCAGTTCAGCAACTCAAAGCATTGAAGCAAGAGTGTCAGCACCACAACTGGCCAAAACAAAACAGAGGGGGGTCAGAAGATTTATTTAAAAATTCAATCCATTGCCAATACCAGTACCATTCTGAGAACAATAACAGTTTGGACAACTTATTTGTTTAGAGCACTCTGGCACATCTATACATACAGTAACTTTACCTTAATTATTCTACCTGAATATATTAATAGGGAACCACGCAAAGAAAACCTTACTGACCCTTCTCCCTAACCATTGATCATCTGGTCCCTTTGCAGTTACAAACATTCCTATGAATGTAATTATGCATTTTTAGCTTCTTGCATTTCAGTGCAAAATATTGGGGCAAAAATGTCATATCTTCCTAACCTTTAATGACTACATAGTTATATGTCAAGCATTGTGACACATTACCCATGAACTTTAGACTTGCTTTACTCTCAAATTAGGGCAAAGAGCGGTTATGTGCATTAACTTACAGAAAAAGAATGGACAAGTTTATGAAGAAGTTTATGAAGAATTCAGCAGTCAGTTCGTATAATCCATGACCCAGTACATGAGAACAGAAAAAGTTTAAAAGAAGTTGCATCAGGTAAAAATGTTTGAGGGGGCACACTGGCTACTTAGCTCAAGCTGGCTCAAGTTATTTCCCTTGCAATCAAACATAATTTACCACTTTAGAACAGTGAGAACAATGACAATTTGTTTTTTGTTTTTTTCACTAAATATAACTGCCCTTTGGTTTTAAATAATGTGGGACTCAACATTTGTCATAGTAAACCACATTAACACTAGAGATATTGATAAACTAAGTTTAACATATCTTTTCTAACTCTATGAGTAAATTAAATTCATCTGAGTGATAGAGAAAAAATGTAGCATATGCAGCGACAATGCCAGTCTGCTTTATAGTATATATTTTTTTAATTTTAAAGAGATTTTAATGTTTATAGGATCCTTTTTCAAATGCACACAACATTTGAAAGATAAATGCAGCCTATTAATGTCAGATTTCCTTGCATGTTGCACCAAATGCCATGTTAAGACAGATTCTCATACCCCATGTATGAAAGGAGAATATAATGAGCTATGGAAAGACTGTTTTGAGGAATGACAGTTAAGGCAGAAGTAATAAAAAGGGTAACATTTGGCAGAAAAAACATAAGCACCGATATATATCCCATTACCTGATGCTGTTACCAGGAGGCTGTCTGAATCACATGGTCTACAGGATGAGGCACTAACAGGGTGTATGGAGGAGGTACAGGCAATGGTTGTGGGAATGACAGGGGAACTTTCTGAACATGCAGGTTCTTTCCATCCAGGGGACTGGGAAGGCCAAGCACCCACCTGTGATGTGCCTATGGCTGGTATGACACAGCCTGCAGATGCCACAGGTATATCTATAGATGGTTTTGGTGGCAGCTGAGGCGAAGAAGACTTAGACACAGTTTCCTCATTTAATACCCTGAACCCATGTGCTGAAGTGGAAGGAGCAGATGTTATGGGCTTATGTTCAATTTTCCCCCCAATGTTTGGTGGTGTTTTTAAAGGAGGATGTGGTGCAGGTGGAGTCTGTGAAAGTCCAGGCTTTTTTGGAGGTATAGGTGGGGGGTTTCCTCTATCAACTCTTGAAACCGAAGTGGATTTTAGTGCTAAAGATGAATGACCACCACGTCCAGCTACGGGTGGATATGTGCCTGTTTCAATTGGGTGGGAAAACCCAGGTCTTATTTGTGCACCAGTCTGAGGACTTGTAAACCTAGAAAGAACTTGAGTCACAGTATTTCTAGCCATTTGTTTTGCAACCATATTCTCACGACTGCTGGGAGACATATCTCTTGTTTGAGGATTCTGAGTTGTGTTTCCATTTTGGTCATGCTCATTGGCATTTGCCTGAAACTTAAACTTTGCAGCCTGGATGCGAGGACTAACACCTGAATTTAAAGTAGTATTTGAACAAGGTGAATGTAAGCTCTGCATAGACTTAGACAAGTAACTTGGTGAAGCTGGGGTGGTACAAAATGGAATGGTTGGGTATAAAGAGGAACTGCTTGTTATTTCTGAAGAGCAGCCATTCTCTTCTGTCCTGCTATAATTCGTAGGAAAACCATCATTATGAACAGTCTGTCTATCTACCACTGACTTTGCAAATGCAGAATTTGTGCAAACATTTATCTTTGTGCCACCTCCTATGACATGGTTGACTATGGATGGTTTGGCTGGTATAGTCAAAGGAGGCTTCTTGTTATTTTCAGAGTCACTGTCTACTCCTAATGTATTTGCCTGACAAGAAACTGATCGTGATCCAGAACTTCCAGGTAAAGGGTGCTTATCTTTGCTCTTCCGCAGAAGTGGTATATTTGCTTTACTTTCTTCTTCTCTTGACAACTTCAGTTGTTCAATAATTTTCTTCATTCTGTCAATCTCATCTTGTAGTTCTTTGGTGTGTGCTTCTTCCCGAGAGAGCTTGGCACGGAGATGCTCTCTTTCAGTGTCGAATTCTGAAAGTTGTTTTTCAATTTGAGCCTCCATCTGTGCTTCTATTTGTGATCGGATTTGTTTTTCAGCAGCCAGTGCTTCTTCTAGTTCAGCACCCTTCTTTTTTTCCAACTCTAACTTTGAAATTGCATCTTCAAGCCTTTGAGCTTCTTCTACTATTTTACTAGATAAAAGTTTACATTCTTTGACTAGAATCAGGACCACGTGTTTATTTTTGGTACGTTCTTCTTCGAGACGAGCCAACAGTTTCTTGTGCTCTTGTTCCAGGTTCTGCAGTTGATTTTTCTCTGCCTCAAGCTGGAAGCAGAAAAAAAGAAAGTTAAAATGTAATATCCTATATTCAAAATTCCTCTTGACATAAATGTCAACCGAGAATGGGGGATTTTTCTTAACTACATTTACACTGTGGTTATGCTGGAAACAACTGGCTTGACACAGTTGAGACCCCATCTGCTAAAAAAAAAGCCATAGTGTGTGGAATGTACTTTGCTTTCCCATTAGCATTCTTAACATCTTCAGCCATTTGACCCAAAATACATCAACCTGATCCTAGGGTGGCTTGACAACCAGCGAATTGTCTTAAAAGGTACCCTCTAGCCTGGCCACATGTCACGCACATTAGTGTTAGTCTACTGAATGTGTTTGCCAATAGCTAAAGACCAAAACCAAGGCTAAAGCAGAAATAACCTTAAAACTCTCTCTAGTAGAGAGTAAGAGCTATTTTCCAAAAAAGTAACATCATACAGTATCTCACAAAAGTGAGTACACCCCTCACATTTTTGTAAATATTTTATTATATCTTTTCTTGTGACAACACTGAAGAAATGACACTTTGCTACAATGTAAAGTAGTGAGTGTACAGCTTGTATAACAGTGTAAATTTGCTGTCCCCTCAATATAACTCAACACACAGCCAATAATGTCTAAACCGCTTGCAACAAAAGTGAGTGCACCCCTAAGGGAAAATGTCCAAATTGGGCCCAATTAGCCAATTTCCCTCCCCGATTTCATGTGAATCATTAGTGTTACAAGGTCTCAGGTGTGAATGGGGAGCAGGTGTGTTAAATTTGGTGTTATCACTCTCACTCTCTCATACTGGTCACTCGAAGTTAAACGTGGCACCTCATGGCAAAGAACTCTCTGAGCATCTAAAAAAAAATTGCCAAGACCCTGAAATTGAGCTGCAGCATGGTGGCCAAGACCATACAGTGGTTTAACAGGACAGGTTCCACTCAGAACAGGCCTCGCCATGGTCAACCAAAGAAGTTGAGCGCATGTGCTCAGCGTCATATCCAGAGGTTGTCTTTGGGAAATAGACGTATGAGCGCTGCCAGCATTGGTGCAGAGGTTGAAGGGTTGGGGGGTCAGCCTGTCAGTGCTTAGACCATACACTGCACACTGCATCAAAATTGGTCTGCATGGCTGTCGTCCCAGAAGGAAGCCTCTTCTAAAGATGATGAACAAGAAAGCCCACAAACCTTTGTCCTGTGGTCTGATGAGACCAAGATAAACTTATTTGGTTCAGATGGTGTCAAGGCGGTGTGGGGGCAACCAGGTCAGGAGTACAAAGACAAGTGTGAATTGCCTACAGTCAAGCATGGTGGTGGGAGTGCCATGGTCTGGGGCTGCATGAGTGCTGTCGGCACTGGGGAGCTACAGTTCATTGAGGGAACCATGAATGCCAACATGTACTGTGACATATTGAAGCAGAGCATGATCCCCTGCCTTAGGAGACTGGGCCGAAGGGCAGTATTCCAACATGATAACATCCCATTCCCCATACACACCTCCAAGACGACCACTGCCTTGCTAAAGAAGCTGAGGGTAAAGGTGATGGACTGGCCAAGCATGTCTCCAGACCTAAACCCTATTGAGCATCTGTGGGGCATCCTCAAACGGAAGTTGCAAGGTCTCTAACATCCACCAGCTCTTCAATTGCTCCATGATGCCGTCATGGAGTGGAAGAGGACTCCAGTGGCAACCTGGGAAGCTCTGGTGAACTTCATGCCCAAGAGGGTTAAGGCAGTGCTGGAAAATAATGGTGGCCACACAAAATATTGTCACTTTGGGCCCAATTTGGACATTTTCACTTACGGGTGTACTCACTTTTGTTGCCAGCAGTTTAGACATTAATGGCTGTGTGTTGAGTTATTTTGAGGGACAGCAAATTGACACTGTTATACAATCTGTACACTCACTACTTTACATTGTAGCAAAGTATCATTACTTCAGTGTTGTCACATGAAAAGGTATAATATGAGTTAGCATTACATAATCGTTCTAAACAGAAAATTAATTTGACTTATCACTCCGAAAAAAGAAGTTACAAGAAATTTGTCCTTGATGAGGTTAACTTGTCTACTGTAGGTTTTTCTTGGCAAACTCAAAGTAAACAATAATGAAAGAACACCAAGTTTTGAATGACCAGCTATGGATCCAATTACGTTGACCTACGAAGTAGCAAAAGCTAAATCTGACAGAGCTATTGTTAGTCTTGCTCTTGCAGCAAAAAAGAATAAGCTTGTCAAAATCTCATATGCCATTAGTCTTCTTTTCCCACTTAACACAGCACACAGAAACAGATCTCAGTCATGAAACAATTTACTTTCTTTGGGGATTGCCAAGTATTTCCTGGAGAGTAAAACAATGTCAACAAGTTACAATAATACATGTTTTAAAATAATTATTAAAATGTAATGTAATAGCAGACTATTAATGCGTATTTTTAGGCAAAAAATAAAAAATAAGTTTGCAGTACATCTCTGCGGTATATGCCTATTTGTCTCTTTAAAAAAACAGCAAGTGCAGAAAAATAAATGTTGCTCCTGCCATAAGTCCAATGAACTACTTACTTCCTGATTGAGCCAATTACTCTGTGGCACTAAAATCCCAAGCAGCTTTTTTCAACCTGTGCTCTCTCGCCCTGGACTACAGAAGACCCCCCACTTATGTTACAGAGTTGGTGGGGGAGGGGGTTCTCGAGTTTAGTAGGGGAGAACACAGGCAAGGCTGATAACACTACTTGGGATTTCATTGCAGAAGTTTATTGTGGAACTCTAAGCACTATTTGGAACTAAGTTATCAGGAAGCATAAAAGCAATGCAATATCAGAAAAAAATCTAAAAGAAAAATATTTTTGTGGTGTTCTTGTATGTCTAACAAATTTATATATGTTGATGAATTAAAAAAAAAAAAGCAGAACCAGAGTGCGCCAAATCATAGCAAAGCAGGTGTGAAGATGCATGGTGTCATCCATATCCTTCCTTTCACTATCTATCTAGGTCACTGGCATAAAAAAGCACATGTATATAACATTTCCTGACAACTTCTTCTAGTTCAGTGACTCACCAAATAGAGAACTGCAATACATAAAACAGTTATATATATATATATATATATAAAATATATATATATATATATATATATATATATAATGAAAAAAAATATATATATATATATATATATATATATATATATATATATAGTTTTATTTTTTAATTAAATTTGTTTCTGAGATATAAAGACAACATCACTCGTACATAGAATGTAGATCTACTTTAAAGTGTTTGAAAAGGCAAAACTTATTTTTTGTTTTGGATGGGAGTGAGAAAAGTTTAGAACTCCTGTTTTGTTTTTTCTTTTTTTTGTTGTATCCCTTATAGAAAGTGATGGAAAATCCAACATGTTTGAATTGTCACTGAAACAGGAGGAGGCAGGAGAAACCTGCTCTAATGTTCACTAACAGGGTATGTATAGCCCCTTGCTTTGGGGAGATCGCCTTCCTGTTTGGTTTTAGGAACAGGTGAAGCGAAGAGAAATCTCCCCAATGGGATACAGACATCTATAAAAATGGCCTTACACTTTAAAACATAAGTAAGCTAAGGAAAATATATTTGCAGTGGTCCCTGATGTGTCTATGTGCTCCTTGCATCCAAATATGGTGGTAATGCCAAAAGTATTAAGAAGATAAGAATGATGCCAGCTTTTTGTACTGAGAGTACAGAGTTGTGTAACAGCCTATTTAACATAACTATTTGTTCCTTCCACTGTTGCTGAAGTTTAGTAAAATGACAGACAACATTAAACGGAATGCTTTGTGGGCATTTTTGTCAAAATTACTTTGTAATTGATCTTATTAATTATTGAAATGTATATATTGAAGGTATTTCCATGCAGCCTATTCAAAGAGATGCAAAATATACGATGCTAGACTACAAATTGGCAAATGATCAATATCCATCTTGCGCTAGTCTCTTCAGTAAACTTAATTCCAATTGGTTAACGTTTATTACAGCAATTTGCACTATTTATTGAACAAACCCCAATTGTAAGTAATGTTGTACCTACAATTAACTTGGAGGGTTAAATGTATTGCAAATGAAGTAACTGCCAACATAAGGTAAAATCAGTAGCAAGCGAGCAAAATTACCCTCTAGTTTTAGCCCCATTAACATTTTATTTAGAATATTGAGCAAATAAGAAATCCTGTAGAAAGTGCACATTAAGTCTATTTTTACTTTAAGCACCCAGGAAGCCTGGGTTCTTAGGATATGCACATACACCCTGGGTTGACTGATTAGGAGTTGGGCTCCCCCGTCAGCCTCACATTTGGACATGTGATGTGTACTGTGATGGGAGCCTCACTAACCAATTATAGGGCTCAGCAGATAGGAGGGGTGGGGTCAGGTTCCTCACCAATGCATACAGAAAACTTTGCATAATAAAAGGATCTCAGGCAATTCCAGGCATTCAGAGTGCTTACACTGGGCACCCAAAGGTGTATGCAATAAGCCGAGACCGTTGGTTCAAGCAAAGTATTTTACAATTCACATTTTCTTTAAACAATAATTCATTAACATTAAACATCTTCACTTGCCTTTCTTTGTCTTCTCTCAGCAGCAGCAAGTTGAGCAGACATCCTTTCCTGCATCTTCCTGCAGTGTGCCATGACAGCTTCCAAGATAGTGAGGGGATTGCTACAAATAGGCCTCTTTTCTTTATCAACAGCACCTGCTTCAAAATCTCGCTGAAGAGCAAGGAATGGATCTCCAAGATTAAATCTTCCATATCGTTCTTGAACAAAAACTTCCTTTCTCCGTGCCTTAAAAATAGAAGGCAAAAAAAATGATTAATACAGCATCTTCTCCGTTTATGCTCTATCATTCTCCAATTCCTAATGCATACATGCAACTATAAGTATGGAGAATCTATTCTGGATTTGGGAATAGCATTAAACCTCAGCAGAAACCTTTTTAACAAAATAAACCCTTTGCTAAATAAATGTAGTTCCTGATTGAGATATCCTTAAAACCGGAGCCAAGGATGCATACGGGGAATATGAACAAGTACAGTAATACCCATGAATACATCTATTTTATATTTTTTTTGAGGAATGGTTGGATAGCATCAATATCAAGCATGCACATCCAACTGATATGCAGCATGTATGGTCATCTTAAAATGTATGTCAAGACAATGTTGTACTTCTCCTGGAAGGCAAAACCTTTTGGCTGGACATAAATTTATTATTATTATTATTATTACAGAATTTATATAGCGCCAACAGTTTGCGCAGCGCTTTACAATATAATTTAAATACTTAGTTAACACTAATATGCCGGGCTAACATGCTATAAAAGTAATTGTCTCTGCAACCTTTCTGGTCAGCATACATGCACTTTCTATTGCTGTCAATTGAATAGGTTCTTAAAATGTTGAGTAATGCAACCAAAAGCATTCTATATGTGTATTACAGGACCTTATTTCCTGTAACCATAGTAAAGTAAATTTGTAGAGAGACAAAATTGGAGGTCTGCCATTGCATCCCTTTCTGATATATAGATGCTTGGCTTTTAAGCTGAGCCTCTGGCTCCAATACTTTGAGTTACGGTACTTACCATAACCAAGTATACAGATCAGGAAAGTCAAGATCAGCATATGTGTTCCAGGCCAGTAACTTAAAATATTGACTCAGGAATGTCAGCAGCCAGACAGCATTTTCAAAAATGTTAGCATGGCAGCCTCTATGTTCTACTCATGACAGATGTACTTTAAATAATAGCTACCAGGCCCAGGCTGGCCATAGGGCACATGCATCATCCCTTACTGCCTCTCATGCTAGTCCAGGGGTCTCCAAAATTTCTAAACAAAGGGCCAATTTACTGTCCTTTGGACTTTAGGCAGGCCTGACTAGGGCCAGTGGAAGTAGAAAATACCCTGGCTTCCAGTGGGAGTAAACAATGCGCTATCTTTGGTGTCAGTGGGAGAAGTAGTGCCTCATTGTTGATGTCAGTGGAAGAATTGAACATTTTTTAAAATTCTCGTTAGACTATGTTGTTTTCCAATATTTGATATATGTATGTTGTACCATCATCCCACATTGTTATAAGAAAAAATATGTGTTTGGAGATACGGGACTGTCAAGGGTACATAGTCACAAAAAGATTGCATATATGATAAAAATGGTATTTTATTAACACACAAAAGATTTTAAAGGAAATATATTTAAATGACCTCGTATACAACAGTACAAAATATATCAAAGTTCAGGGGTTTATGCATACAATCCCTAATAGACCTAAACATATTCATATACTGGAGACACGCAAGTCAAAGTACTTGTCCATTTGTTCTCGACATGTTTCGCCTGAGTGGCTTCTTCAGGAGACAAGGGTAAAGTACGAATAAAGGATGAGAAGGATTTATAAGGATGTTTCCTTGTTTCTAGGATATGCATATAAGGAAAAGATAATAAGTAAATTTATTGTATAAAAGACACAATTAAATATTAATACATTTACAAAAATGCTGTACTATAAATGCCAGTGCTATGTGCAAGAAAGAATTCTCCCGAGTGTATGCCCGACCTCTTACCTCCAAATTAAGAGAGTCTACATACTCCCAAGGACATCAGATATGAGAAATTGTGGCAGATCCGCGGTAAGACGTCCTACCCAGAACTTCCAGAGGGGGCTTATACCCAAAAGGCCCGAGCCAGGAACAGTGGCTAGGGAGCCGTAGGGGGAGAGTGAAATCCTATTGGTCTAGAATTGAATTGTCATAGGGCCTGTGAAGTACAAAGTAGTACTTATTAACTGTACACATAAAGTAAAAAATAAATAATAATACATGGCCAGAATAGCAGAGGCAGTCTGATCAGGTCCCATATTCTATCCGACTGAACCTACCTCAATGGCACCTTATTGAAGAAAAGCTTTTAGGAGGCTCGGGTCTGCCTTCAAAGAAGGAAGGGAGAGACATTATCTTCTCAATGTTCAAAGGAAAATAAATTTCTGTAAATGAAGAAAATGAAAAAATACTAATAAAGAATGCCACATTATATATATATTATCTCTGCTACATACCCCAATGGTTTCTAGCCCCCCTACCTTATGGTGGAGTGCATAAGTCACCAGATCAGGGTATTACAGAGATTTTCCCACCGATAGCAGCAGCTCCCAGTGAAGGGTGAAGTATACCCGCTGGGTCCTATAAGGTTTATATGAATATAAATAAAAGTGCATTTGATAGGTAATTATATGGAGGAATACCTCCATAGATAAAAGTTGTGGCCAATGTAGTTACCTAGAATAGAGTCCCTCCACGTTTGCCGAGCCTCCAATTCTCACCACAGCCTGACCTACAGTCAGGCTGGGCTTAAGTAGTCTCCCCCCGTGGCGCCAATTGCGTGGCGTGTGACGTCACGCCACGCCGGCGTCACGCGGACATAATGGCGGGAACCGATGCGGCGCCGACTGGATACCCCGTGGCCGGAAGTAAACGTCACTTCCTGCCGGCCGCGGAACCGGAAATGGATGTTATCCCCGGCGGGCTGCTGGAAAGGCCAATTGTGGACATCCTCTGCTGACACTACTTGTCAGAGGGGAGTCCACAGAGGCAGAGTGGAAATTTAACATGCAGACTCGGTCGAGCCGGCGCCGCAGAGCGGTCCCCGCTACCGGACGCATGATGGGAACTTAGAACCGCCACCTGATATGGGCAGAACCGAATATAGCACCCTAAAAAAGAGCCAGTACAGTGATGCTGGCAGGGGTGCCTTTGCAACATCGAGGCCTGAAATGCAACCTACATGTAGGTAAAGGGGAAGGTAAGGATAAGGGATAACCAGTATTTTAAAGAAAGGGTTTAAAGCTAATTCCCTCGTTGAGACCCGGATGCCGGGTCGCTTTTAAAAGATAGATCCATCTTGTTTCGATTTGCAATAGTTTCCTATCTAGGTCACCCCCCCGTTCTTGTTGGGGCAGATGTTCAAGGCTGTAAAAGCCCACATAATCAAGATTGAATTTATGATATAAGCCGACATGGCGGCTAATAGGGGTCTCCATTTTATGTTTGGAAATAAGGGATACATGATCTCTTATACGGCAGAAGAATGGGCGTTTTGTTTTCCCTACATAAAATGCTCCACATGAGCATTTCATCAGGTATACTGATCAGGTATACTGATCCCATCTATAAAAAATTTTGGTATCTTCTATCCACTGATCAAAAAATCTCCAAACACATCAAACCATATCCAGAAATTACATATAAGAGATCTCGCTCCCTGCGAGACACTCTTGTAAGTAGTCATCATACAAATGAACAAGTATCTACCAAAAAGACTCCAGGGACATACCGTTGCGGTAAATGCAGCTTTTGCCGTTTCATTATAGAGGGCAGGAGCATAGATCTACCGGACGGTAAAACCTGGACCCCAAAATATCGAACAAACTGCCAATCTGTGGGATCAGTATACCTGATGAAATGCTCATGTGGAGCATTTTATGTAGGGAAAACAAAACGCCCATTCTTCTGCCGTATAAGAGATCATGTATCCCTTATTTCCAAACATAAAATGGAGACCCCTATTAGCCGCCATGTCGGCTTATATCATAAATTCAATCTTGATTATGTGGGCTTTTACAGCCTTGAACATCTGCCCCAACAAGAACGGGGGGGTGACCTAGATAGGAAACTATTGCAAATCGAAACAAGATGGATCTATCTTTTAAAAGCGACCCGGCATCCGGGTCTCAACGAGGGAATTAGCTTTAAACCCTTTCTTTAAAATACTGGTTATCCCTTATCCTTACCTTCCCCTTTACCTACATGTAGGTTGCATTTCAGGCCTCGATGTTGCAAAGGCACCCCTGCCAGCATCACTGTACTGGCTCTTTTTTAGGGTGCTATATTCGGTTCTGCCCATTTTTGATCCGGAGTATGCTCATCTTTTTGTTTTTTTGGTTTTTTTTATTTTATTATCTTTTTCTTTTCATCTTTTTGATTTTCCCCCTCTGCGTAGGGGTGAAGTAATTTCTCATCATTTTGTTTTTTTGGTTTTTTAATTTATATAAATTAAAATATTATCTTTTTCTTTTCATCTTTTTGATTTTCCCCCCTCTGCGTAGGGGTGAAGTAATTTCATTACTATTATCATTTGCTTATTTATGTTTGAATAGAAAATGATGTGGCCCGATCTAGGGGCACACGGATGTCTTAATGTACTTTGTGTATATAAATCAATAAAATGCTGTATTGGATAAATGTTCTTGCTATGGTGCCCCAACAATGTCCTTATGTATTTCTTCTTTTCTCCCCTTGCTCTGACAGATGTGCGCCAACTGCCCCCTCTGGAAGTTCTGGGTAGGACGCCCATCTGCCACAATTTCTCATATCTGATGTGTATGTAGACTCTCTTAATTTGGAGGTAAGAGGTCGGGCATACACTCGGGAGAATTCTTTCTTGCACATAGCACTGGCATTTATAGTACAGCATTTTTGTAAATGTATTAATATTTAATTGTGTCTTTTATACAATAAATTTACTTATTATTTTTTCCTTATATGCATATCCTAGAAACAAGGAAACACCTTTATAAATCCTTCTCATCCTTTATTCGTACTTTACCCTTGTCTCCTGAAGAAGCCACTCAGGCGAAACATGTCGAGAACAAATGGACAAGTACTTTGACTTGCGTGCCTCCAGTATATGAATATGTTTAGGTCTATTAGGGATTGTATGCATAAACCCCTGAACTTTGATATATTTTGTACTGTTGTATACGAGGTCATTTAAATATATTTCCTTTAAAATCTTTTGTGTGTTAATAAAATACCATTTTTATCATATATGCAATCTTTTTGTGACTATGTACCCTTGACAGTCCCGTATCTCCAAACACATATTTTTTCTTGGAAGAATTGAACAGTTGTTGGTGTCGATGGAAAGAATTGTGCCCCATTGTTGGTATAGGTGGGATGAATTGTGCCACATCGTTGGTGTCAATGGAAGGATTTGTGCCTCATCATTGGTGTCAATGGAAGGAATAGTGCTTCATCGTAGGTGGAAGTGGGAGGAATAGTGCCCTATTGTTGGTGTCAGTGGGAGGAATAGTGGTCCATTGCTGGTATCAATGAAAGGAATTATGCCCCATTGTTGGTGTCAATGGAAGGAATTGTGCCCCATTATTGGTGTCAGTGGGAGGAATTCCACCCCTTTGATGGTATTAGTGGGAAGAATAGTGCCTCATTGTTGGTGTCAACAACAGGAATTATGCCCAATTGTTGGTGTCAGTGGATGGAATAGTGCCCCAAGGGCAAGATAAAGGTAAGCAAATGGCTGCATCCAGTCCACGAGCCACAGTTTGGAGACCGATATGCTAGTCAAACAGAACCCTATGAGAGAAGACGAGCAGGAGCCTAGAAAGATGTACATCTCCAGCCCCGGCATTGAGCCGCACTGTATAAACAGTCTGAGAGCTGTGTATGGAGGAAATGGCAGAGGACCGTAATCGATCACGGAAGAGTAAACGAGAGAAGGTATAGAGGGATGTGCAGGAGAACGACCATAGAAAGGTAGAGTAGGCATTGATAGAAAAGAATGATAGTGACCAGACAGGGAAATGGCGGTGGGTAGAAGGGAAGGAGAATGATTCAGAGAGGAGAGTGCCAATAATAAAGGTAAAGAAGAATGTTCAGGGGGCAGAGCATGCATTTATAGAGCAGGAGGATCTATATATACAGTATCTCACAAAAGTGAGTACACCCCTCACATTTTTGTAAATATTTTACTATATCTTTTCATGTGACAACACTGAAGAAATTACACTTTGCTACAATGTAAAGTAGTGAGTGTACAGTGTAAATTTGCTGTCCCCTCAAAATACCTCAACACACAGTCATTAGTGTCCAAACCGCTGGCAACAAAAGTGAGTACACCCCTAAGTGAAAATATCCAAATTGGGCCCAATTAGCCATTTTCCCTCCCCGGTGTCATGTAACTCGTTAGTTAGTTAGGTCCCAGGTGTGAATGGGGAGCAGGTGTGTTAAATTTGGTGTTATCACTCTCACTCTCTCATGCTGGTCACTGGAAGTTCAATGTGCACCTCATGGCAAAGAATTATTGTTGCTCAACATAAATATGGCCTAGGGTATAAGAAGATTGCCAAGACCCTGAAACTGAGCTGCAGTACGGTGGCCAAGACCATACAGCGGTTTAACAGGACAGGTTTCACTGAACAAGCCTTGCCATGGTCGACCAAAGAAGTTGAGTGCATGCGCTCAGCGTCATAACCAGAGCTTGTCTTTGGGAAATAGACGTATGAGTGCTGCCAGCATTGCTGCAGAGGTTGAAGGGGTGGGGGTTCAGCCTGTCAGTGCTCAAACCAGACCACTGCATCAAATTTGTCTGCATGGCTGTCATCCCAGAAGGAAGCCTCTTCTAAAGATGATGCACAAGAAAGCCCGCAAACAGTTTGCTGAAGACAAGCAGACTAAGGACATGGATTACTGGAACCATGAACTGTGGTCTGATCAGACCAAGATAAACTTATTTGGTTCAGATGTGTGTGGCGGCAACCAGGTGAGGAGTACAAAGACAAGTGTGTCTTGCCTACAGTCAAGCATGGTGGTGTGAGTGTCATGGCCTGGGGCTGTATTAGTGCTGCTGGAACTGGGGAGCTACAGTTCATTGAGGGAACCATGAATGCCAACATGTACTATGACATACTGAAGCAAAGCATGATCCCCTCCCTTCGGAGACTGGGCCGCAGGGCAATATTCCAACATGATAACGACCACAAACACACCTCCAAGACAACTACTGCCATGCTAAAGAAGCTGAGGGTAAAGGTGATGGACTGGCCAAGGATGTCTAGAGACCTAAACCCTATTGAGCATCTGTGGGGCATCCTCAAACGGAAGTTGGAGGAGTGCAAGGTCTCCAACATCCACCAGCTCCGTGATGTCGTCATGGAGGAGTGGAAGAGGACTCCAGTGGCAACCTGTGAAGCTCTGGTGAACTCCATGCCCAAGAGGGTTAAAATAATGATAGCCACACAAAATATTGACACTTTGGGCCCAATTTGGACATTTTCACTTAGCGGTGTACTCACTTTTGTTGCCAGCAGTTTAGATATTAATGGCTGTGTGATGAGTTACTTTGAGGGGACAGAAAATGTACACTGTTATACAAGCTGTACACTCACTACTTTACATTGTAGTAAAGTGTAATTGCTTCAGTGTTGTCACGTGAAAAGGTATAATAAAATATTTACAAAAATATGAGGGGTATACTCACTTTTGTTAGATACTGTGTGTATATATATATATATATATATATATATATATATATATATATATATATATATATATATATATAAAACAAAAAAGACATAGAGAAACCAGTAGTTGTTACTATTTGTAATTTGGTTTAAATTAAAAAAAAAGGGCCGTTCAGTCTAAAATGCCTGGGCCTATTTTTTGTCCCAGTCCGGGCCTGCTAGCTACCTGAGAGACTCAATTTTGAAATGTAAAGTCACTGTGTACTTTGTGTAGTTCATCAATGCCCTGAATCTGCATCTTATAATTTAAATTCATTAATCTATCCTGAATCCATCCGCTTATTGCCATAAAATATGTTCTTAGCATTAAAAAAAGAAACCTTGGCGATGCCAGTCTACTACAATCTGGTAGAGGAAGCTCAATGCAATAACCTAGTGACCTTCTTAGTTCATCTATTGAAAAGTTACATAATGTACCGTAATCCAAGTGATTTTTTTTTTTCCAGCACAAACTAAAAGATTTAGTCATACACAGAAACTGGCCAATTTGATCGACAGATATTTATCATCCAAGCTAATAAAAGTGTGGGACCACATATAAAGTATTATTAGTGCATCTATATTTGTCATCCTGACTCAATAGATATTTGTTATTGGAAATGATCAGAGAGCCTAATCTACCAGAACACTTCTAAACTGTAAGCAAATCTGACCAACTTAAAATTCTCCAATTCCTAAGATATATATGTAGCCAGGGTATACAGTATGTCCTTTGTAGCATGATCCTCAAGTTAATTTAGCTGCACAGCACTGAGAAACATGTTGTGGCTTTATAAATAAATTCTACTAGTGCCTAATATTACAGTGGCAGAAGTTATGGGGCACATCCATTTATGTTGGACAGGCAGCAAACTATTTTATCTTATACGGTTTACAACATTAATCTGAAGCATTACTACCAGCATGAATCACTGACTGTACCACCAAAAGAAAGAAAAATGTATTACAAGTAGGAACAGAATTCAAAATGCATTATTGTAAAGGCATGTTGCGTTTACTGCAATAAATGCAGACCTTGACCGCACATGGTTTCAGAAATAAGGGATTTACATTACATAATAAACTTTTCATTGCGAAGGCCAGGTTGTATTCAATTCAAGAACAAGCAAAACAGGAAACTATTGTACATATGTATTTAAGACACAGAATGTGAGCACACCATCTGTCAACATTCTCAGATTCTAGTCACTGAATTACACAAACGATGTGTTAATTACTAAAGAAATAATAATTCTGTAAATATGCCTGCGGTTTTAAAAGAAATACATTCTCATAGTTTAATAGATGTTTATAGACATCTGGTTATAATGTACTTTTCCATATAAAAGGACCACATTGACAGGTGTAGATATTTAATGTAATTTTTTTGGGAAGTGCCCAAAGACAATTAGTTTTTATCATACTTGATGAAAAGACAGCCCATGAATTGTGAATCTGAGCATTCAGGAACACTTAGATATATAAATTCTTAAAAATGCTAATTGCTGTGCATGTGCTGGCAAACATATAAACTGTGTTCCTTACAGGATTTTTATCAACCATATGTTTTACAAATGTGGAGTTGCAGAGTTACCATGCGGTGATGCGGTGCTACAAAACAAACTTTTAACATTATCAATTCTGTGTTACATTTGTATTGATTAATGATGTAAAAAAAATACAAAAAAAAAACATGAACAATTCCTAAGCCAAATCTACTTCGGCTTGAAAAACAAGAGTCTCTATGTGTCTAAAGATGCTGGGAAGAAAGAATTTTCAGAAACAGAGGTCAGCAATGGTAGCCTTCACATTTAATTTAGAAAAGGTTAGTCTGTGTCTTTAAATCTGTACTGGAACATTCATTAAAACGCAAAGAAAAATACAAGTATAAACGTACAGTATATACTGTATGTATGGAAGACTGACAATATACATTGTCTCCTTTTCAGGTTCCAACTAACAGCCTACCATATTTGGATCTGTACAGTTTCTGCATTCTCCACTGTAAACATCCAAGCCAAGCTCGCAGAAAGCCAAACTGTGAGCACAGAAAAAGTCAAAGACATACTTCTCTTTATGACCTGTTTGTGTGACTTAACATAACACATATGATTTCTTCAATAAGAAGTAGAATATTAATTGAAGTTAGATCTCTGGCAAGCAGCTAAATACCCATCCTAAATGCATATATGGGAAATGTTTAAAGTGTGTGTTACCACTAAAATTATTATAGCATATATGTGTCTAATAAGGTATGTTTTTGTCACTAACAGAGGAAACTCTTTTTCACTTTAAAAAGGTTTTTATTAAAATGTTTTTAAAAAATTGTCACAGAAGATTATGTAATCACACAATTAACAAACAGTTAATTGAATGACAATGGTGAATACAGGATCATGTCCATGTAGATAGAAATAACAGAATCACAAGAAATAATGTGTCCAGGATGCAGTGTTTGGATGTGCTAAGGATCTGAGTTCAGAGATGTTAACATAGAGTGTCTCATCCAGTTTAAAAAAGGAAGGTTCTTTTTTCTCTAATTGCCAAGGGTTGGACATTTTTGCACCTTGGGTGGTATTTAGCATTTTTGCTTGATGCCAGGGTTGAGGTGAATTTGGGACAAGAAAAAAAAAGAAGGCGAGTGGGGGTAGGAGAGGGAGATGAATGTGATCCATCTCAAAAAATCCTGTGCAACAAAGAGAGAGAGAGGACAGAATGGAGTAAAGGCTCAACAGGATAGAGAGAGGAAAATAGCAGAAAAGAAGTGTGAAAAGAGAGGAGGAAATTGAGGCACATAGGTAAGGGGAGAGGACATCAGGGCTCTTCATGTGAACTCCTACAAGGTCTGCCACCTATAGGGAGGCATAGCTTGCCATTGGTAATAAGTGGTGGGCTAATTCATCCATGGGGTCCATACTGCAAGATGTTGTTATGTGTATTTAGGAAAATGCTAGTAAGTTTCTCATTGATAAAAAAATGTGCCTATATGTTGCCAGACTTACATGAAATGTGTTAACCTTTTCTTTCAAGCTCTTGCAACAATTTGCTGGCTAATCTGAATTTGGTCTTAGTAAGGGCAGGAGGTTGAAGATGGAGAAGTGAAAACCAAAGGTCTCTTGGGAAGAAGCCATTAAATAAGTCTGTAAAAGCTTAAGTGTTTTGGTCCAGAATCTACGGAGTATAGGACTGGTCCAGCAGGTGTGCATTACATCTCCTTACACACTGTAGACTCAAAAGCATGTGTTGGTAAGTGAAGGGTGGAGGTGTTCTAGTCAAGATGGGACCATATACCACCTGGTGACAGTTATAAATGCCGATTCAACTTTGGTTATGTTATGGATAATAAGGTGACTGTGGACCAAATTTGTTGCCAGTCCTTCTTGGTTTTAGTACACTAAAGGTCTTTCTACTTGAAAACATAGACATGGTCCATATGTTTGGTTGGGCAGTTAAGCTGGGAATAAATAATAGAGACCAGCTTAGGAGAGAGAGGTGTATAGCAGAAGATGTGTTTGCAGATAGATATTTGGATAGTGAGGTCCCTACTAACAAACAACAGAGGTAAGCCAAAGTTTGGTTTGCATATGGCAAAAGAGTTTTGAGGATGAGGCTTAGAATTTCGCCCTAATTTCTGTAAATGGTGTGATCAGTGATAAAGGTATATATGTACTGCAACCAATGCAAGTTCTACCAGTGGAAGGCTCTGGGTGATTCCAGGCCAGGAGAGGATACCTGGTTACTCAAAAGTGGTAGCAAATGCAGGTGTGGAGAAAGTAGTTGCCAAAGTATTTAGTAGTTTCCCAGATTCTTAAAGTGTGCCGCATTAAAGGGCTCATGGGTAGGGACCTAGACAGGGGTGGAAGCCAAGTGTTCACTGGGAAACAGCAGAAGGCTTCCAAGTCTACCCACTGAGCGACTTCTTCTGATGTGAATAAAGATACTGGAAGGGTAATCCGTGTGACCCTAAAATTAATGAATTTGGGAACTTCGAGTCCACCTTGGTGTGTGTGCGTGAACATTGTGCATTTGGAAACTCTTGGTCTCTTACTAGACCATATTGCCTCTTGTGATTTAATGTATGCTTGGGTGTTAGCCTTTGTTTAATAATTTTTTTAAACTGTGTCAGTTTTCAGCGGACATGATTTGTATATATTTGGACATTTGGGCTGTTATTAATGTTGTACAATGATGGCATCCTGTCATGCATATACATGCAGGCTAATGTGCACTTTGTGTCTGGTATCTTCTTGTTCTTTTTGTTATCTTATGTATTTGATTTTTTTATTGATTATAATAAGATGCAAGTGTGTATTTTCAATCTCTCCCCCTTGGATAAGGGGTTGAGGGTATTTTATTGTGACATAAAGGAATTGACAGACAGCTACGAGCAAAGCCCCATTGGCCATAACGAGTTAGTGTTACCTTCATGCTTGGATTTTAGCGGTGTTGAAATAAAGTATTGATTACCCAGCCCCACAGCTGCAAGAAGGTTGTAAACATGGCTGCGAATGATTAGCCAATCACAGCCTGCCTTATGCAGCTTCAGCCAGTAGGGGCATGGACAGAAGAAGACATACACAGATGGGGAATGTAATTCCCTCCTGTATGAAGTCACTCAGTTCGGAGCACAGAATGAGCGTGCTCCTGGAGCGCAACATACACAGCAGGGAAAGTACTGTTCCACTGTGCTGGACGTTACAAACAGCCTGACCCCTTCCAACACTGTCTTTGTACTTGTTCCATTACCGCCCTAGCTAAACAAGCATTAACCCCTGTAGTATGGGAGGAATCCTACTATATGGGTACATTTAAAAGCAGCCCAGAGTTGAAGTTTTAAGCGTATGCAAAGCCAAAACTTCTACTAACTTTTCCTCTCTGAATAGAGTTGGGAGAGATTAACACCAGTCCGTTTTTGTTTGGTCCCTTTGGGGAGATTTCCCTTCACTTCTTTCTCAAGAGATGTAACAGCAAGTGAAAGGAAATTTTTACAAAACGTGGGAAGTTCCCACTCTTCGACAGCTGGCACTGTAACAAGAGCCCCATTCAAAAGATTTTCCCTTTCTTCCTGTTTATGTGACAAATTAAACATTGACAAATTAAAAATTTTGGATTTGCCATCACTTTCTGACAATGGTCTCCAGGTTCAATAGTGATGGTAAATCTTTCCAGCAAGGACACAGATAGCAATGAAAACCTGAAAGAGGTCCTAATTTTTACCCATTCTATTCAAAACTAACTAAACATGTTTTGGCTTGGCAACGTTAACTTTAAGTGCTTAAATGCAGATAACAGGGAGGAAAAATAGCAATGTTTACATTAGTTTTGTGGAGATTTACCCCTCTACGTTCACTCAGATACCTTGGATATACTCTTCACACTTTCTAGCATATTGACCATCAAAATAAAATGGCTGCATTTGTTATTAACCACAGGACAGCCAAGGTGGACCAATTTTACAGATTTCAGTGATTGGAAAACTTTCAAAGTTTGGAAATTACATGTTAAAGAATATGTAAACCCATGTCATATTCCTGATATGCGCCTGCTGTATCCTGTTCTCTTTGTATTGCATGCTTTGTGTGAAATCCCTGGTGTCCCCGCCAGTCCCTCTTCTTTCCTATTGAAAACTGACCACAGCATGGTCCATGGTCAGTGTTCTGGCTGTGCTGGGTACTCAGCCTGCTCTCCTCCAATGATCAGACTGGTCCTGACATCCCCCCCCCACACACACACAGCCATTCACTGGGAAGACCAGTGTGCTTCAGTTTATCAAGGTGAGAACAGAGGGAATGTGATCACTTATAAAGAGGGGGGGGGGGGGGGATTTACAGTATAATATTTTTTTACATTCTTACACTCTCTGGTCTTGATATTTTATTCAGACTTGTGAACCTCAGATTTAACAGGTAGCCAGATATAATCCAAAATGTGTATGTCTTTTAGGGATCAATAACAAATATGTATATTTAGTGTAACATTCACCATAAGAAGCAGCAGAACCCTTCTGCACCTGCAGCAGTACCTATGCATACATTTAGCCTCTCAGGTATCCAACGGGAGTTTGACATTATTAGAAGCACGCCTCATCCACTCATTATTGTGAATACATTGATGATTAGGAACTGGGTCTAGAAATTGGAAGTGTTGCCCACTTTTTTTGGTAGACCAAAACCTCATCTATTCTCATTTATCACTCCAGCTGTCAAGGACAATAGCAACAGGGTAGTAGAATACTATGCCTTCAAAATCACCCCACTAAGACATTAGGGTCTACAAATCTGAAGGGCCCATTCTTTTTAATGGAGTAATAAACCTAAAAACATTTCTGTTTTTGAGATCATTGCTCCTCGGTACACTACATATCTTGCTCAAAAACTACTTGTTGTTATCAGGACCCAGGGACCCAGGCCCAAACCAATTATTGTTGGAAAACCCTGATCTGTTTTTTCACATAATAATCAGTTCTTTATAGATGTTTCCTATTCCTATTCCTAAGGGTAGATAATCACCTGGAGGCTGATGAAAGAGGCATGGTTAAGCTTCCAAAACGTGTCTCGGTTGGCTTACACAGCGGTAGGACTGACAGCTCCTTTCATCACTACTCCTAGCTGGACACATTGTCTTTGATTTCTGGATATACCATCACAGCCACACAGGGCAGCCTGATGCCGGTCTCCCTGCACGGACTCCAGGCTCATCTTGCTCCCCACCACAGCCGGCTTTCTTCTCCACCAAGGACTACCACCCAGCTCATTACAATTGATTGCGGACTGTCATCCTCTCTCTCCCCTCCCCCGCTTGTGAGTTCCATTTGTTTATATGGTATTTTACTTAATAAATTGTGCTATACTATGCCGGTTTGGCGCTTTCTTTATTCCCTTCCTACTTTACAGATTTTTTTGGTCTTGGTCAAGTTTCTTTTACCTGTTGAGCTTCCTGCAGCTGCTATAAAACCAAGGGATCTTTATGGGCAATATTGTTAACAGCTAAGTTCGATGGGGCACATTTGCAGGCCTTAAAGCAAAATGTCTGGCATATTATACTACATCAAATTTTATGGAGTCAACTTAAGCTGTTGTATGTATTAATAACGTCAATTGCTTACCACTTACTTAAGATGAAACATAAGCCTAAATGCCATCAAATTAACGATGACAGCTAGTAAAGTGGCATCCTAAGAACTTTGCTAACAGTAATTATATGTTAAGAAAGTGATTTACTGGGCTTAGAAACATAAATTGAGAAGTTTATTCTGATTTAAAAAACAAAAGCTAAACCTCATGTCAAAAATATTTACCTTTGGATCATAGCCTGTCTGTTATCTTCCCACTGTGCCCACTATTTTATCATTTTACCGATATGAATGGACAGTTGCTAATAGTATACAAACTATCTGTTCTGTAAAGGAGTCCCTAGGTAGGACATTCTCTGGACTAGAAGTTTGTGGCTAGAGCAGGAGTCTCGTGTCTTTGGAAAAGCAATTCATCCCCAAACTTTAAAGCAGAGGTACTAAAGACTTTCAAGTTGGTTTTCTCAGAAGTTCAGCTCACCCTGCTGCTCCCTTCCAGAGCACCTGCTTTGTGTTTACATTAGAGATTAGGAGGCTGCCAAGTTACTGCTGGGAGGGGGAGCAGGGGTAGCTGAGATGGTTTATATACCGGTTTCAGTGGGTCTGTGGTGAATGGCCATAGCCACAGGAAAGCCAGCCATAGACAGATTGAAATTTGTCCGGTTCAGCAGGCACCAGCCAAATTTCAACCGATCTATGGGCAGGCTGGCTGTACTGAAGTCGATCCATCAATCAACATAAGTAGAAGTAGCCTGTCAGGTGTTTTTTGCCCAATCACTGCTGGCGGCTATAGCTGTCAGTAATGATCATTGTATTCTGCCAATGGGGAAGGCTCCCACCGGCAGAACACAATAGCTGCCAGGGTTGAAGGAAATAAAATTGCTTAATGGTATGGCCTGCTATAGACTTTAAAGAATATCTTGGATCTCGGTGAACTGGAGCAGGTCTTTGCTGGCTACAATGCTGGTGAAGCACATGCACAAAACTGTACCAGGGTTAGGCAACATAGGACCACAAAAAGACTGATGAGCAAAGGTGGGAATCACTGGCTTGCAGTATAAAGCCCTGTACACATGATAGGATTTTCCGATGGAAAATGTGTGATAGGACCTTGTTGTCGGAAATTCCAACCGTGTGTAGGTTCCATCACACATTTTCCATAGGAATTTCCGTCACACAAAATTTGGTTGTCGGAAATTCTGATCGTGTGTACACAATTCCGACGCACAAAGTGCCACGCATGCTCAGAATCAAGCAGAAGAGCAGCACTGGCAATTGAACTTAATTTTTCTCGTATGTGTTGTACGTCACCGCGTTCTTGACGTTCGGAATTTCCAACCAACTTTGTGTGACCGTGTTTATGCAAGACAAGTTTGAGCCAACATCCCATGGATTTTGTTGTCGGAAAACCCTACCGTGTGTACAGGGCAAAAGAATGAGATATTCTCAGAAAATCAGCTAACAGCAATCAATGATTTTTATTCAGCAGTTGCTCAAGCCTTGCCAATATGAAAAACAAATGCACTAGGCAGAAGTTCCCGATAAGTACATCTACTTTTTAACCGCTTCCCGACCGGCGCACGACCATGTACGTCGGCAGAATGGCACGGACAGGCATAAGGGCGTACAGGTACATCCCTTTAAATTTGCCGCCGTCATATCGTGTGTGCGCCACTGGCTGCGTGCACGAGCGCCGTGAGTCCGTTCGCGGATCCCACAAACTCGGTCGCCGCGGGGATACCCGCGATCGTCTCACAGGAGGTAGAAAGGGGAGATGCCGATCTAAACAGCATCTCCCCATTCTGCCTAGCAACAAGACACTGATCTCTGCTCCCTGTGATTGGAGCAGAGATCAGTTATCAGTAAAACACAGCCATGCCCCCCACAGTTAGCAACACGCCCCTAGGACACACTTAACCCCTACACTGCCACCTCCTGGTTAACCCCTTCACTGCCAGTGTCATTTATACAGGAATCAGTGCATTTGTATAGCACTGATTGCTGTATAAATGACAATGGTCCCAAAAATGTGTCAAAAATGTCCGATGTGTACGCCATAATGTCGCAGTCACAATAAAAATCGCTGATTGCCGCCATTACTAGTAAAAAAAAAAAATATTAATAAAAATGCCATAAAACTATCCCCTATTGTGTAAACGCTATAACTTTTGCACAAACCAATCAATAATCGCTTATTGCGATTTTTTTTACCAAAATATGTAGAAGAATATGTATTGGCCTAAACTGAGGAAAAAAAATTTTTTTTATATATTTTTGGGGGATATTTATTATAGCAAAAATGTAAAAAATAATGCGTTTTTTTCAAAATTGTCACAATTTTTTTGTTTATAGTGCAAAAAATAAAAATAAAAAAAAATAAAATAAAAAAAAAAAGGGTGATCAAATACCACCAAAAGAAAGCTCTATTTGTGGGAAAAAAAGGACGTAAATTTTATTTGGCAGCCACGTCGCACGACCGTGCAATTGTCAGTTAAAGCAACGCAGTTCCGAATCGCAAAAAGTGCTCTGGTCTTAAGCAAAATGGTTCGGTCTGAAAGTGGTTAACTAACACTAACCTTATATTCTAGGGTCTAGTGCTGTTGACATAAAGCACTTATAATAGAAGACATAGAGCTTAAAAGATCCAACTTTACTGTGCAATGATGGTGGCAAAATCATGAGTGCTTAAAACAGCAACACAGCGAGAACCTGAGAAGAAGAGGATCGGGGCTGCTCTGTGCAAAACCATTGCACAGAGCAGGTAAGTATGACATGTTTGTTATTTAAAAAAAAGCGTCTCCTGGAACTTCCTAGACACAATACTAAATAAATATGGCTTTAAGGGAGAATTTACACATGCATTTCACGCCCTTTATCACAACCCCTCCACCAGAATAAGATTACCAGGTTGCAATTCTGACTTCTTCAGTCTTGGCAGAGGCACAAGACAAGGCTGCCCCCTTTCTCCACTGCTTTTTGCCCTCGCAATAGAACCCCTAGCAACAGCAATCCTCCTAAACCCAGATATTAAAGGCTACTCAACAAACACTGCCACATATAAACTTAGTATGTACGCTGATGATATGATTCTCTTCCTTACACAACCAAATATTTCCCTACCAAACCTCTTACAAACCCTTAATACTTTTGCTTCATTATCAGGCCTTACGATAAATGTCTCCAAATCTATTGGTTTACCAATCAACATTCCGCCCCCCCAATTAGATTCCCTTCGCTCCTCCTTTAGTTTCTCCTGGTCATTCGAATCACTCTCATATCTAGGTATCTTCCTTACCCCCAATATCAATGATCTCTCTTCCAAAAACTATATTCCCCTAATGCAAAAATTAAGATCAACACTAAAAATGTGGAAATCCTTCAAAATATCATTCTTAGGCAGAATCACAGCAGTTAAAATGACCATCTTACCCAAAATACTATACCTCTTCAGGGCACTCCCAATTAGACTAAATAAAGTATTGATTACCAAATTCCAATCAGATATTAATAAATTCATATGGCTAGACTCTCACCCTCGCTTACCAAAAACTGTACTTTTCAAACCACAAAGATGCGGAGGTCTTGGCCTCCCAGATTTTTGGCTATACTACCTATCAGCTAGGTGGTCTCAAATGGCACAATGGCATATTCTCAATCCCAAAATTCCATGGGTCAGATTTGAAAGAGATTCCATCAAACCCTTTTCCATCTCAGGCATATTATGGGGTAACAAGATAGCGAACCACACCATTGATGCCCTCAATCAAATAGTCTCACAATCATACCATTTATGGAAACTATATAGTAAAAAATTCAACCTTATATCTAATTCTCCCCCACACGCCTCGTTCATTGGAGACCCAAAATTTCCCTATAATAATGATATAGATAACTTTTCATGGTGGACTAACAATAACCTGACATCCCTCACAAATTTCATAGATAATAATAACTTCACCTCATTCTCTTCTCTAAAAAGCAAACACCAAATTCCTAACACTGAGTTTCATAAATTCCTGCAGATCAGACATTTTTTTAACACATATTTTCAAACAACAAACTCTTCCTCACCATCATTCTTCGAAAATATATGTCTAAAATCCCCTAGAAAATCTGGCCTTTTATCAGAGATTTACTCGAACTTAATCAATAACACAGAAACAAACAAACTACCATACATGCTCAAATGGGAACAAGAATTAAATATCTCTTTCTCAGTCCAAAACTGGGATACATGTATTAACAACCTACATAAATGCACTAGATCTATTACAGTTAAGGAGACAGCATTGAAACTCTTCACCAGATGGTACTATACCCCAGTCAAACTACACTCCATATTCCCCACAGCACCACCAACATGCTTCAGAGGCTGTGATTCCCCTGGTTCATACATCCATATATTCTGGGACTGTAATAAGACCACACATATATGGAAACAGTTAGAAAGGTTCGCCTCTATAATATCAAATAACAACATTGTCCTAACCCCACACTGCTGCCTCTTATTTGCACCTGTCATAGGCCTCTCTACACACAACACCAGATTAGTACATACAATCTGTGTCGCAATTCACTGGTTAATTGCATATCATTGGAAATCCCAATCAATTCCTTTAGAACATCTGAAAACCAGAATTAAAAACATCAATCTCATGGAAAAGATATTTCACACACTTCAGAACACTATTCATGTATATAATAAAAAATGGGATCCTTGGTTTCAACACTCCTTATCATTTTTTAATCCATTCTGAGAATGTCTACACACAAAGCGGCAGTCTACCCTTTATATTGTACTATAGACCATAATCAAAACTTTTGTACCACTACTAGATATTCATACCTAATTATTTGTATCATACAATGTTACATATGTAAAACGTTTTATTACTGTTAAAGTTTCAACATATTTTTGTACTCTTTTTGTACCATTTTTAGCACCCAATAAAAAAGTTTGTAAACAAAAAAAAAATAAAAAAAAATAAATCACTTTAATTAAGGTGGTTTTAAACCTTACACATGAAATATGAACAGAGCATATGCCTCTATAGTGTGGACTCTCAATTATCAGCACTAAGTGTCATTTCTGTCTGCTGCTTCGTTCATCTGCTATCAGATTGAATCCCTTCTGCCAAGTTTTCCTGACACCAAGAGAAAAATGGTGATAGGGGAGGGACCTCCAGCTGATTGAAAGCATCAGCTCTGTTCCTGTGTGCTGTGTGAAGGGGGTGTGTCTCTTCCCTCCAATCAGCTCCAAGAGCTCTTCTCACCAAGCTCTGTGGGTGTGTCATTTCAGCTCTCCACCCCCTTTTTTCTGACAGCTCAGACAAGCTTTATCAATTCTGGACTCTGAAAAGATGTACTGTAGAGAACAGAGCACTGCAGAAAAATAGATACAACTTATGTAGGAGGATTTAATTAATCTCTGTGTATCACATAAGGCCATACACTGGGTATATGTATAGGTTTAAAACCACTAAGTAAATTTTGAGCATTTTCTTGCACCTTTGCCATGTTGAGAAGAAAGGGCCCCCTTTTATAAAAAAAAAAATGAGAAAAAAAAAATGAGTTCAAAGAACAATAGTGACAACAACCACAGTGATCCATTAGATGTTACATTTTTTGAATTTGCTTTTAGTACCAAGCCTAAATGTCATATGGCTGCAATGCTAAAAGGAAACAAGTTGGATCTCTTTTGTTAGATTCTCTTAGGCCTTAAAAGAGGAGAAGATACTGTACATTATATAGAATGACACAATTCAGGTGAATAGAGTTGTCTGCTTCTGCCTATGTGGTTTTATAGTAGCAGACCTCCTAGGCATGGAGGCACAAATGGTAAGCTTGTTAGAGGATTAAGTCATTTAGCAAAGTATGCAAGGTTATTATAGTCTCAGACATGAAGTATTAATATGTTAGGTTTCAGTACTTCAGGCCAAACCTGACTTCTGCTCAGGGCTTCTGCTTAGATGCCATCAAACAATCTGCAATTATTTCATAGCTGTGCCCTATATACATCCAATTAGAGAGCACAATGGACACAGCTAGTACTCAACCCCCAGGACCGCTAATAACCTGCAAACACACCATGCATTATGGATTACTATAAATTATTCCTCAAGGTATTTATTAGGATTAACAATAGGAACACCTGTTACCATTTCATTTATATAATACAATAATAAACACACCCTCTCAGCTCAGTATTTATGAAAGAAACACTTAATTTGATTACGTATTAACCCCCAGCTTACTTAATTATTCTACAGAAACAAATATGTGCTTCTCTTTATTTATATGAAATATCCAAGGTTTAGGGGAATATATGTTTTTTTATTGGGCTTGATTGGGTTGATTGGGTATTTGAACTCCATTAATAAATAAGCCCATTTGAGTATAATGACAAGCTATTAAAGGTGATTCTACTTTTAACAACAGAATACATATCATCCAATTCTAACCAGCCTGGGTCTCCCAGGTGAGCAATCATGTGTAATTAGCATATTTAGATGTACTTCTGGTCAGATTAGCCAGCAATGCCAAACATACCAATGAAATGCGGCCTAATAAGAACACACCGGCTCTGAAATTGTCAAACTTGTCCCCCATGCCTGCTTCACACATACACTGAATTTAAAAACAAAATGCTAACCAGGTACTCTAAAGCAGTGAAAATTGTGGAATGTAAAGGTAATCCACCTTTACAATCAATTATTCAAACTAACAAGCTTAAAGTGGAATTTCAGCTTCATCCTTAAGGCCTGGTTCACACCTATGCATTTTTTTGCGCGTTTTCCTTTTTGAAGCAACACACTACAGTCCATTTAACATGGTTTTCTATGGGTCAAGTTCATATCTGTGCATTTTATGGAAAGAGCCAGAGACTTTATTCTGTTTTTTGGTTCCATAGACATCAATGGATTAAAAAACCTGTATTGGAAAATGCAAACTGTACCTGGAATATGCAAACTGCAACCTGCCTAGGTGTGAACCAGGCTTAACCCTCCTAACATCTATTCTAACTAACCTGTGTAATAAAGATGTATATACTAACCTATTTTCAGCCCGCTCCAGTCCAATCCTGTGATCATACTCCCCTGGGTCAGCCAACGCCGCTGGGGAGCTGAGGCACAAAGAGTCCGCCCAGAGCACCAGGCCCACAATGAGAAGCCCCCAGCCAGCAGACAAGTAGAGTAATTGGAGTATTATGCCTGGTAACGGCAAGTAAAATCTATAAGATAAATAGAGGGTATTTTTTATGGTGATAAACCCGGTAGCACTGCCAAGCCCCATAGAAATAAAGAGCATGGAGAAAGAAGAGTGAAAGAGAGTGATCTGACAGTGCAAAGATACTCCAATTACTCCACTTGTCTGCTGGCTGGGGGCTTCTCATTGTGGGCCTGGTGCTCTGGGCGGACTCTTTGTGCCTCAGCTCCCGGGGGAGGCTTGATGTGGCGACCCATGCACAACCGGGACAACTCATGCTCGATATTCCTATGGGGTGTAAGTTCTGTGGACTTGACCATCTTTTCTCTATATAAATTCATTTATATATAATATTTCTCATACCATGGGATTTTAAATAGAACATTCTTTATTATTCATTATTTAAAGACATTATATACCCGCTCCTGATGAGTCGGTCTACCGATGAAACGCGTTGAGATATTGAGGATGTAATCCCTCACATTTCCATAATTTTTTACAACATTTTTTATGAATTCTATTGTATACCATTACTGTATTATTTATATGAAATTTGTATAAATCTTTTTCCCTGTTATGATAATTAAGTTCTATATCATGTCTATTCGGATGTCATGTCTGTACATGTATTGAACACTCATCTGTCACATATAAACGCTCCCTTATATTCATGTATAACTAATGATACAGTTTCTACTCTTAAATTGTTTTTGAGCCTGCCTCATTTAACGTCCCACACTCATTTTTTCTTTTGTAACAAAAATACAACACAAGCAACGTCTGTGAGGTACAGGAATGTGACAATTCTCCCTTCGCTAGTCAAGCTAAATGAACATTTAATCAAAATTAAAATAAAATATACTCTGAATAGGATATTCTAAGTGGACACCATGTTAATTGTTATTGGTGTGCGCACCCAGAGCGATCACAATGCTTATAATCCTGCCTTCACAAGGCAGTAGGGATCAAAGGATAAAGCTACAGGGGTCACCAGAGTAGCGCTGTGCCTTGTGATAGCTGTAATGACCAATAAGAGAACTCACAAATGTAATCAGTACTACTGTTTATATTTAAAAGCCCTCCCTTTCCTCTCTAAATGGAGGAATGGCATCAAGGAACAATAGTGCAGTCTATCAAAAGGAGAGGAGAGAGAGGCTGCTGCCCACCAATGTTGTGGGATTGTTATTGGGAGATTTTGAGTGCTAATGATGAGGGTGGGAAGTTTTAAAATGTCACCAATGATTATAGGATTGTTTTGGAGGGGTTAAACTGTCACTTACCACTAATGGTGTAGAATTCTTTTGGAAAGGGAGGGGTTAAAGTGCTGCTGAAGACCAAAATGGGGAGTGGGATTAAAGTTTAAGTGTGCATATAAAGGCTAGGGTGTGACATGTAATATTACATTTTGTCATTTAAAAAAATTAAAAAAATTAAAATGGCCCTTTGAGAGAAGGATCCGATCGCTTCCACCGCTACCGACGGCTCCAGTAAGCGGCGGTGGGAGGGGGCCTTCTCCCGCCACCGATAAAAGTGATCTCACGGCGAATCTGCCGTAAAGACCACTATTATCGGAAACCGGACCACCAAAGAAGAGGATACCGGGGTTATGGCAGTTAGCTGCAGCCATAGCAACGATATTCCTCTTCAAATTTAGGACGTATATCGGCGTGCAGCGGTCCAGAAGTGGTTAAAAGCTAAGCGAACCTCAATACCAGCATGTTTCTTTAGTTAAAAAATACTGTAGCAAAAAAATAAAAGGTCCTGGCATTTTTATGTCATGTGTTTTATTCCAGAAAGTAAGGAATGTTTTTCTTCAAAATGTTTGCTGTTTTTTTCCTTTATATAATAAAAATTCCCAATAGTTATTAAATACCACCGAAAAAACTCTGTTTGTCTCAAAAAATTATATGATGATTAATTTGGGCAGTGTTGCATGACTATCACATGAAACTACCACACTGAAAAGAAAACTCAAATATGGGCTGGAAAGGAAGGGTGTAACACACTGGTAGGGAGGTGGTTAAAGGATAGAGTTACTTAGCCACTTAGAAAAGTGTATACACATTTTAAAAAGTGCTTTTAAAAAGTATGTATATGCTTATATATAGAGGTAATCATATTATTCCCATCTAGAAATATGTTTACTGTAGTAGAGTCTAACTTTATGGCCAATACAACTAATTTAGGTTTGCAGAAGGGGGGAGAAATGTTGTTTCTAAAATCCATCCTGGATATTGCTAATGAGGCCTCCAAATTTACCAGATATTAATGCAATTTGGGGGATAGTCTGGAAAATCAAGTCAGATCAATGGAGGCCCCACCTCACAACTTACAGAATTGAAAGGATCTGTTACTGACGACTTTGTGCCTAATATCACAGCATACCTTCAGAGGCCTGGTGGCATCAATGCCTTGATCGGTTAGGGCTGTTTTGGCAAAAGGGGACCTACTCAATATTAGACGTGAGCTCATAAAGTTATTGCTGACATATATACAGTATATATATATATATATATATATATATATATATATATACACATACATACATACAGTATATAGTCAAGTCTTTCCGTTTTTTTTCTCCCAAGTTTTATAACATTTCTAAATGAAATGATTTCAATATCAAAGACGTTTTTGTATCTTTATATAAAACAAGTATGCCACGAAATGCTAAGGAAAACAGCTTCTAAATAAGTTATAATACTGTTAGTCAGACAGTATCCAAAATAGAAGTTCCGTTTTCTGTGTCTGGCATGACGAGCATTGGCTCCAGTTCCCATCAGGGGCATTTTATGTGTAAAGCTTTGAAACTGCCCATTTGATCTTGTCATTATCCTTTAGAACATGTCTGTGGCTTTAGATGATCCTAAAATAGTGACAACTAAGTTGTAAAGCTAGATATGCTTCGGTAGGCACAGCATGCAATTCTTCTGTTCTCTAGAGGCTGCTCTCATCAGGAAGAGTGTCAGGAAGAGTGTCTTAACTTTTACAGACGTGATTGAAATGGTTGAGATGGTGAGGATGATAAGGTTTCCAATACAAGATTAAAATCTCAGATTTATTCTCAGTTGTGTATTAGTAAAGGCAATAAGAACAAGAACATGGTTTCCTGCTCAAGGACAAACTTATAAGAGATCAAATAGCATCTAACTACCACGCTACTAGGACCCTGAGGATGAAGCTGTCTCTAAAGAGATCCTTAATGATACACAGGACCTGTTTCATGCTGGGCACAAATCTAACATACCAACATTTTCCAATTTTTTCCAATGTTCATAATTGCCTGTAACAAAGTACTAGCCATAGAGGATACCTAAAGTAAAGAAGAACTTTAGACCATGTGATGTTACAGAATAAAGAAAAATAATTATAATTTAAACATGAATGCATAGTATGAAGTCTTTTTAAACCTTGGCTCTTGGTGGTAAAATAAAATCATGTTACTCTATGGCATAGAAGAGTTAAGATATAAAACTGCCACAAATCTTAGCAACTCCAACTGTGCATGTGATGAAAACTGCATAATTGGAGGTTCCCTTCTGTGAAAATTGCATATCAAAATGATCTGCAGATCAAGGCATGTTGACTGCTAAACTGTATTCATATCTCAAGTTTGTCTGAGCTTTGCCCCACCAGTTTTGCCTCCTAAGTTGTCCTATTGGTCCTCTATCAAGGCAGGTGGCATCAATGATAGATAAGAAAACCGGGAGGTGGGAGGGAAAGTGGTCAAGCTCAGCTTTGACAGAAAATTTAAGATTTGTCTATTATTTCAGCAACCTATATCTCTGGATATATTGATCATTTTAACATATGACTTCACATAAGGTAAACTGAGTCTGAGCTTTTTTTACATTTATGCTCAGTATGAATAGCTAATGTAGCGCACTACTCCCTTGGGAGCTGCTGGGTAGTTCACTACAGTACTGCTGGTTTTGCCCCGCTCTTCCACCCCACACGATTCACAACAGACTAGGTCAAACAGTTGAACAATAAACTTTTATTATCTTGGTACAGTCCATAGTGTTAATGGTAGTGCAGGAAAGTATGAGCTCCCTCCTCTTCTTAGTTCCCCTGAGTAGCTAAGTCCCTTTCCCTTAACGAACTGGCCGATGCCCCTTTGAAAGACATCTTGGTAAATTGGAATGTTGGAAGTCCCAGGCTTCACCTGCCTTTCTTGCCTCCTGCAATCCTCCCCAGGCCAGTCCAGGAAAGTCCAGGTCAACCCCGGTCTACTACATCCGCTTTGCAGCTACTTCCCTTTTCTTGTGTAAGGTTCCATTCCAGCCGGGATGCCTGGTTCCTTCTCCCAGGATTTCTTGGTCAGTTTGGGTACTTGAACCATCCAGCTCTGAGGTCTCTGAACCCTCAGGCCTTCTGGTTAGGTTCCTGCTTTCCAGCGCTGGCGTCTCTGAACCCCCAGGCCCTCAAGCCTGCTCCTTGAGGTTACATCGTGCTGGTACACTGGACCTAGTTTCTTCCCATCTCCCCAGGAAGCATGTAACCTCAGTATTTATGTATGTCCTGCCCCTGTCCATACAAATTAATGATTGGACAAGGGCCATATAAACTGCCTGCACCTCAGTTCCTGCCCCGCCTCCTTTACAGAACATTTCTCTGGAGAAGCAAGGGAGGTCTTCCAGGATGAAGTATAGGTGGTCACACCCCACTCTGTTCTACTTCTCCTCCCCAAACCAAAACAACAGGCAGACCTAAACAAAAAGAATGTGTAAGGCAATTTCACCTAATATCTACCTATTAGCACCCACCTAAAGGTGGTGGGCGCCACACTAAGATTTGTGATACATCCACTTTAATAAAAACTGCAATGCAAATGTTCTGTTTTCTGCCACTTAGCTTTTTCATTACTGTGACAGTCGTATGATTGTCTATTGAAAGCGGCATTTCAGTTTTGGATGTTTGGCTGCATAACTGACTAGTTTCTCTAAATCTCTGAGGGACTCCAGTAGCATTGAATTCATTTTGGATTTCCTGGCCCTTTCAATGTAGCTGTTATGAATTTAAGGTTACATTTGCATCTTAACATTCTGTAGCTTGACGTTCAAAGCTCCAAAACACTCAACAACCAAAATATCATGCTTTTAAATTGCGCCTGTTTAAATATGAGCATGCAGGTGCCTGTAGCTCAGGGCCTGAAGCTCAAAAAGGTACCTGAGCTACTGGGGCATTTTTGGCCCCATGACCATGGCCTAAAAACTCCTGCCTGTAAATGAACAAGCAGGAGAGAGAAGAAAAAGCAGACAGTTTACAGGTTTATTAGCTGCAATAAAATACAAGGGGCAACTCATATGGAGTGAAGTATGACAAGCTCATTGGGAAGGGGAGTCTGG
Organism: Lithobates sylvaticus; assembly: GCA_028564925.1. Lineage (NCBI taxonomy): Eukaryota > Metazoa > Chordata > Amphibia > Anura > Ranidae > Lithobates > Lithobates sylvaticus. The sequence continues at coordinate 421,718,226 of CM053029.1, forward strand.
GATGTCAGCGCTGGATGTCCACTATGTGGACCGCCAGGGTACACTGCTGCGTGGAGGAGGCCAAGCGGAAGTCCTCAGGTGAAAAGCAGAGCAGAGCAGATAAAGCTGGATCATGGCGTGGACCGTGGCACATGCGGATGACATCCCCGGAGGGGGGGAGGTCGAGATGCATTTTCCAAGTTTGCACTATGCCAGGTCTGGGCATGCGTACGTCATCAGGCTGGAGAGTGGAGCAAGGGGAGCTGTATATATGGAGAGGCACTGGTTCTAGCAGGGTCCTAGTGCCTGCCATGTATGGTGGAGGCACCTGGGCTAGCAGGGTCCTAGTGCCTGACATGTATGGTGGAATATAGAACCAGATACTACATTATTGGGGCAGCAATTAAAATAAGGATTACAGTAGGACAATGATTGAACCTTATACCTAAACAAGCGGTTATAACATATTGTAAATAGGCAGCAATTACTAAAATCACATCAATTGATAAAAGATAGGGCGGGCATAAAAGGATTCTGAGATAAATGTTTAGATAAAATATGCATACATGTAGAGTTAATATAAAAAGCATGCCCATGCAGGACCCTGTAACAAGAAAAATAAAAATAAGAATAAAAAAAGGAGAATGTCTCATCATGGTAAGAAACTAATAAAAGTAATGCCATTATCATGGTATATTGTGGCATGGTTTGAAAAGGCAGGAAACCACATCAAGACTGAGGAAAAGTGACATTTATGTCTATGGGGAATAATACCATATGGTTTATGACAGGAAATAATGCATCATCTGAGAGCATGAGATGGTATAAAATGTGATAAAGAATGGAATAATGATCAATAATCAATATATAACCGTAGTGCCCCAGAGATCCAAAGGCAACAGGGGGGGAGGGGAGGAGATTACAAGAAGGTGGCAAATTCTAGCTCCTGGGTGTCAAGGCTTAAATATGATTAATATGAAAGCAATCTGCCTCTGGGAGACCTCTGGAGGCACCCTCAATGACCCATACAGTTAGGCCAGAGGTGGATTTTTGATGGTGCTCCAGGAAGTGTCGGGGAACGATATGTTCATCATTCCCTTTCTTGATGAACCTGCAGTGTTCCCACCGAACCTCTTATGGAGTGGTCTAACAGTCCAGCCTATATGTAACATGCCACAAGGGCACCAAAGGAAATAAACACCATAGTCAGTTAAACAGAAGTAGAACTCATTGATAGGAAACATTTTACCCTTAGCTGTAAATTCCTTTTGTTTGTGTAACAAAGGGGCATGTTTTTCATAAAGGCTTTTTGCACTGGTACATACCCTTTATAGCAAAGAAGGTGGGTATACTAGTTGATCGAGAAGAAGCAAGAGGCTTAAGTTTACTGGGGGCAATTTTGTTCCTCAAGTTGGGAGCCCTTCTGTACGTCACCTTGGGTTTGCTTTGGATGAGGGGCTGTAGGAACAGATCTTGTTGCAGGATGTGACAATGTTTGTGTAGGATGTGTTCCATTTGTCGATGTTTACCATGATATCTGGTGATAAACCCAGGCAGCTGTCCCTCCTCTGTGCTGTACCTGGTCGGAGGGGGGGTGGCCCTATAGAGTAGGAAGCCTTGTTCTAGCAGAGGTTGTGGGTAACCTTTTTCCAAACATTTGTGGGTTAATTAGACACTTTGGGTGATGTAATCTTCATCTCTAATGCAGTTGTGCCTGAAGCGGCATAAATGTCTTTTAAAGATGTTGTTGATCCACTGTGGTAGATGCCCACTTTGGTAGTGTAGAAAGGAATTACCCGCTACCAGTGTTGGTCATCTTACTTTAAAAAAGTAATTAGTTAACCACTTCAGCCCCGGACCAATTGTCAGCTTAAGGACCAGAGGTCTTTTTTCAATTTCGCACTGCACTACTTTAACTGGTAATTGTGCGGTCATGCAATTTTGTAACGAAACGAAATTTGCGTCCCTTTCTTCCCACAAATAGAGCTTTCTTTTGATGGTATTTGATTGCCTCTGTGATTTTTATTTTTTGCGATATAAACGGGTTTCAAACATATTTTTGTCTCTTTTTTGTACCATTTTTAGGCACCCCCCAATAAAAAATGTTTGTTAAACATATAATTATTTAAAAAAAAAAAATCACTTTAATTAAGGTGGTTTTAAACCTTACACATGAAATATGAACAGAGCATATGCCTCTATAGTGTGGACTCTCAATTATCAGCACTAAGTGTCATTTCTGTCTGCTGCTTCGTTCATCTGCTATCAGAATGAATCCCTTCTGCCAAGTTTTCCTGACACCAAGAGAAAAATGGTGATAGGGGAGGGACCTCCAGCTGATTGAAAGCATCAGCTCTGTTCCTGTGTGCTGTGTGAAGGGGGTGTGTCTCTTCCCTCCAATCAGCTCCAAGAGCTCTTCTCACCAAGCTCTGTGGGTGTGTCATTTCAGCTCCCCACCCCCTTTTTTCTGACAGCTCAGACAAGCGTTATCAATTCTGGACTCTGAAAAGATGTACTGTAGAGAACAGAGCACTGCAGAAAAATAGATACAACTTATGTAGGAGGATTTAATTCATCTCTGTGTATCACCTGAGGCCAGTCACTACACTGGGTATATGTATAGGTTTAAAACCACTAAGTAATTTCTGAGCTGCATTTTCCTGCACCTTTGGGCCATGTTAAGAAGAAAGGGACCCCTTTTATAAAAAAAAAATGAGTTTTAAAGAACAATAGTGACAACAACCACAGTGATCCATTAGATGTTACATTTTTTGAATTTGCTTTTAGTACCAAGCCTAAATGTCATATGGCTGCAATGCTAAAATGACACAGGTTGGATCTCTTTTGTTAGATTCTCTTAGGCCTTAAAAGAGGAGAAGATGTACTGTACATTATATAGAATGACACAATTCAGGTGAATAGCGTTTTCTGCTTCTGCCTATGTGGTTTTCTAGTAGCAGACCTCCTAGGCATGGAGGCACAAATGGTAAGCGTGTTAGAGGATTAAGTCATTTAGCAAAGTATGCAAGGTTATTATAGTCTCAGACATGAAGTATTAATATGTTAGGTTTCAGTACTTCAGGCCAAACCTGACTTCTGCTCAGGGCTCACAATGGTAGATACTTAATGCACATCTTAGATGCCATCAAACAATCTGCAATTATTTCATAGCTGTGCCCTATATACATCCAATTAGAGAGCACAATGGACACAGCTAGTACTCAACCCCCAGGACCGCTAATAACCTGTAAACACACCATGCATTATGGATTACTATAAATTATTCCTCAAGGTATTTATTAGGATTAACAATAGGAACACCTGTTACCATTTCATTTATATAATACAATAATAAACACACCCTCTCAGCTCAGTATTTATGAAAGAAATACTTAAAGTGGAAGTAAAGTCACATTTTCCACTTTCACCTACAGGTAAGCCTATAATGAGGCTTACCTGTAGGTAACAAAAAGATATCTCCTAAACCTTTACGGTTTAGGAGATATTCCCCGTGCAATACGCCGCTGACTGCAGCGGCGCATGCGCACGGGGGATTCTCGTCTGAAAGGCCGGCAGAATACGAACCCTGCCGGGACGAAGTCTCCCGTGCGCATGCGCGGGAGTGACGACACCGCGGCTCCAGCCACTCACAGCGCTGGAGTCGCGATACCCGGAAGACACGCCGAGGCAACATGTCAGCGACCTCGGCGTGGACCAGTTACCGACGCCTCGTTCTAAGGTAAGTATTTCATAATGAGCTAGTATGCGGTGCATACTAGCTCATTATGACTTTTCCCTTACAGGTGTAAAAAAAAAAAAAAAAATGTCAGCGGGTTTACTCCCGCTTTAATTTGATTACGTATTAACCCCCAGCTTACTTAATTATTCTACAGAAACAAATATGTGCTTCTCTTTATTTATATGAAATATCCAAGGTTTAGGGGAATATATGTTTTTTATTGGGCTTGATTGGGTTGATTGGGTATTTGAACTCCATTAATAAATAAGCCCATTTGAGTATAATGACAAGCTATTAAAGGTGATTCTACTTTTAACAACAGAATACATATCATCCAATTCTAACCAGCCTGGGTCTCCCAGGTGAGCAATCATGTGTAATTAGCATATTTAGATGTACTTCTGGTCAGATTGACCAGCAATGCCAAACATACCAATGAAATGCGGCCTAATAAGAACACACCGGCTCTGAAATTGTCAAACTTGTCCCCCATGCCTGCTTCACACATACACTGAATTTAAAAACAAAATGCTAACCAGGTACTCTAAAGCAGTGAAAATTGTGGAATGTAAAGGTAATCCACCTTTACAATCAAATATTCAAACTAACAAGCTTAAAGTGGAATTTCAGCTTCATCCTTAAGGCTAGGTTCACACTGCTGCGAATTCTATTGCGAATTTGAGCCGTTGCGATCGCTCAAATTCGCAAGTCATTTTAATAACATTGTTTTCTGTGAGTGCCGTTCACATCAATGCGTTGCGAATCTAAGCTGTGTGAAAAAAGGGTCATGTCCGAGTTTGGTCCGTGTGCAATGCGAATTCAGCTCCACAGACTGCTAAATTTGCAGTAGAATTGCAAGAACACATAAAGAATTCACAATGCAAATTCGCAACGCAATCGGATCAAAATCGCGCTAAATTCGCACCGCAGCAGTGTGAACCTAGCCTTAGCCCTGGTTCACACCTATGCATTTTTTTGCGCGTTTTCCTTTTTGAAGAAACACACTACAGTCCATTTAACATGGTTTTCTATGGGTCAAGTTCATATCTGTGCATTTTATGGAAAGAGCCAGAGACTTTATTCTGTTTTTTGGTTCCATAGACATCAATGGATTAAAAAACCTGTATTGGAAAATGCAAACTGCACCTGGAATATGCAAACTGCAACCTGCCTAGGTGTGAACCAGGCTTAACCCTCCTAACATCTATTCTAACTAACCTGTGTAATAAAGATGTATATACTAACCTATTTTCAGCCCGCTCCAGTCCAATCCTGTGATCATACTCCCCTGGGTCAGCCAATGCCGCTGGGAACTGAGGCACAAAGAGTCCGCCAAGAGCACCAGGCCCACAATGAGAAGCCCCCAGCCAGCAAACAAGTAGAGTAATTGGAGTATTATGCCTGGTAACGGCAAGTAAAATCTATAAGATAAATACAGTAGAGGGTATTTTTTATGGTGATAGACCCGGTAGCACTGCCAAGCATAGAAATAAAGAGCATGGAGAAAGAAGAGTGAAAGAGAGTGATGTGACAGTGCAAAGATACTCCAATTACTCCACTTGTCTGCTGGCTGGGGGCTTCTCATTGTGGGCCTGGTGCTCTGGGCGGACTCTTTGTGCCTCAGCTCCCGGGGGAGGCTTGATGTGGCGACCCATGCACAACCGGGACAACTCATGCTCGACATTCCAATGGGGTGTAAGTTCTGTGGACTTGACCATCTTTTCTCTATATAAATTCATTTATATATAATATTTCTCATATCATGGGATTTTAAATACAACATTCTTTATTCTTCATTATTTACAGACATTATATACTCGCTCCTGATGAGTTGGTCTACCGATAAAACGCGTAGAGATATTGAGGATGTAATCCCTCACATTTCCATAATTTTTTACAACATTTTTATGAATTCTATTGTATACCATTACTGTATTATTTATATGAAATTTGTATAAATCTTTTTCCCTGTTATGATAATTAAGTTCTATATCATGTCTATTAGGATGTCATGTCTGTACATGTATTGAACACTCATCTGTCACATATAAACGCTCCCTTATATTCATGTATAACTAATACAATTTCTACTCTTAAATTGTTTTTGAGCCTGCCTCATTTAACGTCCCACACTCGTTTTGTCTTTTGTAACATAAATACAACACAAGCAACGTCTGTGAGGTACAGGAATGTGACAATTCTCCCTTCACTAGTCAAGCTAAATGAACATTTAATCAAAATGAATGCCTTGTGATAGCTGTAATGACCAATAAGAGAACTCACAAATGTAATCAGTACTACTGTTTATATTTAAAAGCCCTCCCTTTCCTCTCTAAATGGAGGAATGGCATCAAGGAACAATAGTGCAGTCTATCAAAAGGAGAGGAGAGAGAGGCTGCTGCCCACCAATGTTGTGGGATTGTTATTGGGAGATTTTGAGTGCTAATGATGAGGGTGGGAAGTTTTAAAATGTCACCAATGATTATAGGATTGTTTTGGAGGGGTTAAACTGTCACTTACCACTAATGGTGTAGAATTCTTTTGGAAAGGGAGGGGTTAAAGTGCTGCTGAAGACCAAAATGGGGAGTGGGATTAAAGTTTAAGTGTGCATATAAAGGCTAGGGTGTGACATGTAATATTACATTTTGTCATTTAAAAAAAAAAAAATGGCCCTTTGAGAGCTATGGGCAGAAGTGACGTTTTGACATTGCTTCCACCCTGCAATGGTATGGAAACAGGTGGGGGTCATTTTCCCCTGACTCGTCTCCATACCTAACACCAAGAAGGATCCGATAGCTTCCGACGCTACCGACCGCTCCAGTAAGCGGCGGTGGGAGGGGGCCCTCTCCCGCCACCGATAAAAGTGATCTCACGGCGAATCTGCCGTAAAGACCACTATTATCGGGAACAGGACCGCCGGCCGAAGAAGAGGATACCGGGGTTATGGCAGTTAGCTGCAGCCATAACAACGATATTCCTCTTCAAATTTAGGACGTATATCGGCGTGCAGTGGTCCAGAAGTGGTTAAAAGCTAAGCGAACCTCAATACCAGCATGTTTCTTTAGTTAAAAAAAAATATAAAAAGCAAAAAAATAAAAGGTCCTGGCATTTTTATGTCATGTGTTTTATTCCAGAAAGTAAGGAATGATTTTCTTCAAAATGTTTGTTGTTTTTTTCCTTTATATAAAAAAAAATTCCCAATAGTTATTAAATACCACCAAAAAAACTCTGTTTGTCTCAAAAAATGATATGATGATTAATTTGGGCAGTGTTGCATGACTATCACATGAAACTACCACACTGAAAAGAAAACTCAAATATGGGCTGGAAAGGAAGGGTGTAACACACTGGTATTGTGGTGGTTAAAGGATAGAGTTACCTTTTTCAGGGAAATGTCATTACTTAGCCACTTAGAAAAATGTATACACATTTTAAAAAGTATGTATATGCTTATATATAGAGGTAATCATATTATTCCCATCTAGAAATATGTTTACTGTAGTAGAGTCTAACTTTATGGCTGAGCCAATACAACTAATTTAGGTTTGCAGAAGGGAGGAGAAATGTTTCTAAAATCCATCCTGGATATTGCTAATGAGGCCTCCAAATTTACCAGATATTAATGCAATTTGGGGGATAGTCTGGAAAAACAAGTCAGATCAATGGAGGCCCCACCTCACAACTTACAGAATTGAAAGGATCTGTTACTGACGACTTTGTGCCTAATATCACAGCATACCTTCAGAGGCCTGGTGGCATCAATGGCTTGATAGGTTAGGGCTGTTTTGGCAAAAAAACAAAACTGTTTTGGTGGCAAAAGGGGACCTACACAATATTAGACGTAAGCTCATAAAGTTATGGCTGATATATATACAGGTTATATCTAGGTATACATACAGTATATATTCAAGTCTTTCTGTTTTTTTTTTCTCCCAAGTTTTATACCATTTCTAAATTAAACGATTTCAATATCAAAGACGTTTTTGTATCTTTATATAAAACAAGTATGCCACGAAATGCTAAGGAAAACAGCTTCTAAATAAGTTATAATACTGTTAGTCAGACAGTATCCAAAACAGAAGTTCAGTTTTCTCTGTCTGGCATGACGAGAATTGGCTCCAGTTCCCATCAGGGGCATTTTATGTGTAAAGCTTTGAAACTGCCCATTTGATCTTGTCATTATCCTTTAGAACATGTCTGTGGCTTTAGATGATCCTAAAATAGTGACAACTAAGTTGTAAAGCTAGATATGCTTCGGTAGGCACAGCATGCAATTCTTCTGTTCTCTAGAGGCTGCTCTCATCAGGAAGAGTGTCTTAACTTTTACAGACGTGATTGAAATGGTTGAGATGGTGAGGATGATAAGGTTTCCAATACAAGATTAAAATCTCAGATTTATTCTCAGTTGTGTATTAGTAAAGGCAAGAAGAACAAGAACATGGTTCCCTGCTCAAGGACAAACTTATAAGAGATCAAATAGCATCTAACCGCCATGCTACTAGGACCCTGAGGATGAAGCTGTCTCTAAAGTGATCCTTAATGATACACAGGACCTGTTTCATGCTGGGCACAAATCTAACATACCAACATTTTCCAATTTTTTCCAATGTTCATAATTGCCTGTAACAAAGTACTAGACATAGAGGATACCTAAAGTAAAGAAGAACTTTAGACCATGTGCTGTTACAGAATAAAGAAAAAGAATTATAATTTAAACATGAATGCATAGTATGAAGTCTTTTTAAACCTTGGCTCTTGGTGGTAAAATAAAATCATGTTACTCTATGGCATAGAAGAGTTAAGATATAAAACTGCCACAAATCTTAGCAACTCCAACTGTGCATGTGATGAAAACTGCATAATTGGAGGTTCCCTTCTGTGAAAATTGCATATCAAAATGATCTGCAGATCAAGGCATGTTGACTGCTAAACTGTATTCATATCTCAAGTTTGTCTGAGCTTTGCACCACCAGTTTTGCCTCCTAAGTTGTCCTATTGGTCCTCTATCAAGGCAGGTGGCATCAATGATAGATAAGAAAACCGGGAGGTGGGAGGGAAAGTGGTCAAGCTCAGCTTTGACAGAAAATTTAAGATTTGTCTATTATTTCAGCAACCTATATCTCTGGATATATTGATCATTTTAACATATGACTTCACATAAGGTAAACTTAGTCTGAGCTTTTTTTACATTTATGCTCAGTATGAATAGCTAATGTAGCACACTACTCCCTTGGGAGCTGCTGGGTAGTTCACTACAGTACTGCTGGTTTTGCCCCGCTCTTCCACCCCACACGATTCACAACAGACTAGGTCAAACAGTTGAACAATAAACTTTTATTATCTTGGTACAGTCCATAGTGTTAATGGTAGTGCAGGAAAGTATGAGCTGCCTCCTCTTCTTAGTTCCCCTGAGTAACTAAGTCCCTTTCCCTTAACAAACTGGCCGATGCCCCTCTGAAAGACATATTGGTAAATAGGAATGTTGGAAGTCCCAGGCCTCACCTGCCTTTTTTGCCTCCTGCAATCCTCCCCAGGCCAGTCCAGGAAAGTCCAGGTCAACCCGGTCTACTACATCCGCTTTGCAGCTACTTCCCGTTTCTTGTGAAAGGTTCCATCCCAGCCGGGATGCCTGGTTCCTTCTCCCAAGATTTCTTGTTCAGTTTGGGTGCTTGAACCATCCAGCTCTGAGGTCTCTGAACCCTCAAGCCTTCCGGTTAGGTTCCTTCTTTCCAGCGCTGGGGTCTCTGAACCCCCAGGCCTTCAAGCCTGCTCCTTGAGGTTACATTGTGCTGGTACACTGGACCTAGTTTCTTCCCATCTCCCCAGGAAGCATGTGACCTCAGTATTTATGTATGTCCCGCCCCTGCCCATACAAATGAATGATTGGGCAAGGGCCATATACACTGCCTGCACCTCAGTCCCTGCCCTGCCTCTTTCCAGAACATTTCTCTGGAGAAGCAAGGGAGGTCTTCCAGGATGAGGTATAGGTGGTCACAGCCCCTCTATTCTACTTCTCCTTCCCAAACCAAAACAACAGCCAGGCCTAAACAAAAAGAAAGTGTAAGGCACAGGCAATTTCACCTAATATCTACCTATTAGCACCCACCTAAAGGTGGTGGGCGCCACACTAAGATCTGTGATACATCCACTTTAATAAAAACTGCAATGCAAATGTTCTGTTTTCTGCCACTTAGCTTTTACATTACAGTGACAGTCGTATGATTGTCTAATGAAAGCGGCATTTCAGTTTTGGATGTTTGGCTGCATAACTGACTAGTTTCTCTAAATCTCTGAGGGACTCCAGTAGCATTGAATTCATTTTGGATTTCCTGGCTCTTTCAATGTAGCTGTTATGAATTTAAGGTTACATTTGCATCTTAACATTCTGTAGCTTGACGTTCAAAGCTCCAAAACACTCAACAACCAAAATATCATGCTTTTAAATTGCGCCTGTTCAAATATGAGCATGCAGGTGCCTGTAGCTCAGGGCCTGAAGCTCAAAAAGGTACCTGAGCTACTGGGGCATTTTTGGTCCCATGACCATGGCCTAAAAACTCCTGCCTGTAAATGAACATTTTTAAAGTCTAAACAAGCAGGAGAGAGAAGAAAAAGCAGACTGTTTACAGGTTTATTAGCTGCAATAAAATACAAGGGGCAACTCATATGGAGTGAAGTATGACAAGCTCATTGGGAAGGGGAGTCTGGGATGTCAGCGCTGGATGTCCACTATGTACACTGTACATAGTGTACACTAGGGTACACTGCTGCGTGGAGGAGGCCAAGCGGAAGTCCTCAGGTGAAAAGCCGAGCAGAGCAGATGAAGCTGGGTCATGGCGTGGACCGTGGCACATGCGGATAACATCCCCGAAGGGGGGGAGGTCGAGATGCATTTTCCAAGTTTGCACGATGCCAGGTCTGGGCATGCGTACATCATCAGGCTGGAGAGTGGAGCAAGGGGAGCTATATATATGGAGAGGCACTGGTTCTAGCAGGGTCCTAGTGCCTGCCATGTATGGTGGAGGCACCTGGGCTAGCAGGGTCCTAGTGTCTGCCATGTATGGTGGAATATAGAACCAGATACTACATTATTGGGGCAGCAATTAAAATAAGGATTACAGTAGGACAATGATTGAACCTTATACCTAAACAAGCGGTTATAACATATTGTAAATGGGCAACAATTACTAAAATCACATCAATTGATAAAAGATAAAAGATAGGGCAGGCATAAAAGGATTCTGAGATAAATGTTTAGCTAAAATATGCATACATGTAGAGTTAATATAAAAAACATGCCCATGCAGGACCCTGTAACAAGAAAAAATTAAATAAGAATAAAAAAAGGACAATGTCTCATCATGGTAAGAAACTAATAAAAGTAATGCCATTATCATGGTATATTGTGGCATGGTTTGAAAAGGCAGGAAACCACATCAAGACTGAGGAAAAGTGACATTTATGTCTATGGGGAATAATATGGTTTATGACGGGAAATAATGCATTATCTGAGAGCATGAGAAGGTATAAGATGTGATAAAGAATGGAATAATGATCAATATATAACCGTAGTGCCCCAGAGATCCAAAGGCAACAGGGGGGGAGGAGCTTACAAGAAGGTGGCAAATTCTAGCTCCTCATTGAGCCCCCTACAGGGGAGAGGGTGTCAAGGCTTAAATATGATAAATATGAAAGCAATCTGCCTCTGGGAGATCCCTGGAGACACACTCAATGACCCATACAGTTAGGCCAGAGGTGGATTTTTGATGGTGCTCCAGAAAGTGTCGGGGAACGATATGTTCATCATTCCCTTTCTTGATGAACCTGCGGTGTTCCCCCAAACCTCTTATGGAGTGGTCTAATAGTCCAGCCTATATGTTACATGCCACAAGGGCACCTAAGGCAATAGACACCATAGTCAGTTAAACAGCAGTAGAACTCATTAATAGGAAACATTTTACCCTTAGCTGTAAATTCCTTTTGTTTGTGTAACAAAGGGGCATGTTTTTCATAAAGGCTTTTTGCACTGGTACATACCCTTTATAGCAAAGAAGGTGGGTATACTAGTTGACCGAGAAGAAGCAAGAGGCCTAAGTTTACTGGGGGCAATTTTATTCCTCAAGTTGGGAGCCCTTCTGTACGTCACCTTGGGTTTGCTTTGGATGAGGGGCTGTAGGAACAGATCTTGTTGCAGATCTTGTTGCAGGATGTGACAATGTTTGTGCTATTAACCACTTCAGCCCCGGACCAATTGTCAGCTTAAGGACCAGAGGTCTTTTTTCAATTTCGCACTGCACTACTTTAACTGGTAATTGTGCGGTCATGCAATTTTGTAACGAAACGAAATTTGCGTCCTTTTCTTCCCACAAATAGAGCTTTCTTTTGATGGTATTTGATTGCCTCTGTGATTTTTATTTTTTGCGATATAAACGGAAAAAGAGCGAAAATTTTGAAAAAAAAAGAGATTTTCTACTTTTTGTTATAAAAAAAATCTAATAAACTCAATTTTAGTCAAACATTTGGGCCAAAATGTATTCAGCCACATGTCTTTAGTAAAAAAAATGCCAATAAGCGTATATTTATTGGTTTGCGCAAAAGTTATATAGCGTCTACAAACTAGAGTACATTTTCTGGAATTTACACCGCTTTTAATTTATGACTGCCTATTTCATTTCTTGAGGTGCTAAAATGGCAGAGAAGTACAAAACCCCCCCAAATGACCCCATTTTGGAAAGTAGACACCCCAAGCTATTTGCTGAGAGGCATGTTGAGCCCATTGAATATTTTTTTTTTTAGTCCCAAGTGATTGAATAAAGACAAAAAAAAAAAATAATTTTTTTTTTTTCTTCAAAAAGTTGTAACAAAATGATATATTGATCACACATGCCATAGTTATATGTGGAATTGCACCCCAAAATACATTTTGCTGCTTCTCCTGAGTATGGGGATACCACATGTGTGGGACTTTTTGGGAGCCTAGCCGCGTACGGGGCCCCGAAACCCAAGCACCGCCTTCAGGATTTCTAAGGGTGCAAATTTTTGATTTCACTCCTCACTACCTATCACAGTTTCGAAGGCCATAAAATGCCAAAATAGCACAAAACCCCCCCAAATGACCCCATTTTGGTAAGTAGACACCCCAAGCTATTTGTTGAGAGGCATGGTGAGTATTTTACAGCTCTCATTTGTTTTTGAAAATGAAGAAAGTAAAAAAAAAAATTTTTTTTTTTTTTTCTTTTTTCAATTTTCAAAACTTTGTGACAAAAAGCGACATCTGCAAAATACTCACAATACCTCTCAGCAAATAGCTTGGGGTGTCTACTTTCCAAAATGGGGTCATTTTGGGGGGTTTTATGCCATCTGGGCATTCCATGGCCTCCGAAACTGTGATTGGCAGTGAGAAGTGAAATAAAAAAATTACTCCCTTAGAAAGCCTGAAGGCGGTGCTTGGTTTTTGGGGTTCCGTACGCAGCTAGGCTCCCAAAAAGTCCCACACATGTGGTATCCCCGTACTCAGGAGAAGCAACAGAATGTATTTTGGGGTGTATTTCCACATATGCCCATGACATGTTTGAGCAATATATCATTTAGTGACAACTTTTTGTAAAAAAAAATATATATATATTTTTTTTTTTCATTATTCAATCTCTTGGGACAAAAAAAAAAAATATTTAATGGGCTCAACATTGCTCTCAGCAAATAGCTTGGGGTGTCTACTTTCCAAAATGGGGTCATTTGGGGGGGTTTGAACTGTCCTGGCATTTTATGCACAACATTTAGAAGCCTATGTCACACGTCACCCACTCTTCTAACCACTTGAAGACAAAGCCCTTTCTGACACTTTTTGTTTACATGAAAACATATTTTTTTTTTGCAAGAAAATTACGTTGAACCCCCAAACACTATATATATTGTTAAAGCAAAGGCCCTACAGATTAAAATGGTGGGTGTTGTTTTTTTTTTTTCCACACAGTATTTGCGCAGCGATTTTTCAAACGCATTTTTTGTGGAAAAAATACACTTTTTTTTTTATTTTAATGCACTAAAACACACTATATTGCTCAAATTTTTGATGAAATAAAAAATATGATCTTAGGCCGAGTACATGGATACCAAACACGACATGCTTTAAAATTGCGCACAAACACGCAGTGGCGACAAACTACATACATTTTTAAAAGCCTTTAAAAGCCTTTACATGATACCACATTAGATTCACGGAGGAGGTCTACTGCTAAAATTACTGCCCTCGATCTGACCTTCGCGGTGATACCTCACATGCATGCTGCAATTGCTGTTTACATATGACGCCAGACCAACGCTTGTGTACGCCTTTGCGCAAGAGAAGGGGGGGCAGGGGTGCTTTTTTTTTTTTTTTTTTTTTTTTTTTTTTTATTTATTTAGCTTTTTTATTCTATTTTTAAACTGTTCCTTCCATTTTTTTTCTTTGTTATGATTTTTATTGTTATCTCAGGGAATGTAAATATCCCCTATGATAGCAATAGGCAGTGACAGGTACTCTTTTTTTGAAAAAATTGGGGTCTATTAGACCCTAGATCTTTCCTCTGCCCTCAAAGCATCTGACCACACCAAGATTGGTGTGATAAAATGCTTTCCCAATTTCCCAATGGCGCGGTTTATATCCGGAGGGGGGACATTCCCTCCTACTGCTTGTAAAAGCAGTCTAGAGGCTAATTACCCGCTAGAATTGCTTTTACATGAAAGCCGATCACTGGCTGAAAAGAATGATACCAAGATGATACCTAAACCTGCAGGCATCATTCTGGTATAACCATTCAAAGTCCAGCAACATACTGGACATATATTGTAATCTTTTTTTTTTTCATGCAGCCTCTTGGCTGAACGAAAAAAAGAGATTGATTGGTGGGTATGCCCACCATTAGAATACCTCCCTTCATCCACCCACTTCTAATGATGGGCATACATGCACCATTTATATATGCCGATGCATGGGGGCATCCTCCCGCAAAAGTTATGCCGTGTACACACGGTCGGAATTTCGACCGTATGTACGTGGCATTAGGAGCCAATCGCTCCTCCCCCCCCCCCCTGCTGCCCCCATGCTTCGGCACATATGCTCTTTTTTTTAACTGTGGTGGTGAAATCACCTCCTACAGCGTTGGAGTCGCGGCTTTATGTATCGTGGGAGCAAACGCTGTTGCTGTCAAGATAAATAAATCCGCGCTGCAACTGAATGGCGCACCTGAAAACAAAAAAAATGCTTAACACTAAAACACAGTAAACAAAATTACATACCTGAAAAGCAAGCATGATAAAACATGATAAAACATAATAAAACATTGCAGAATAGAATGGAGTAAAAAAAGAGCAACAATAGAGAGAGAGAGAGAACAATAAAACGACAACTATTTTTGTTTTTTTTATTTTTTTGAGATTCACAGGTAAAAAAGCTCCTGACTGTTAGCGACTGAATCAAAACGCTACCACAAAAAAAATGTTAGCGATCGCAGGGATCAGGCCTGACTCTGCGAACACTGCAGTTATGTGTGCTTAGTGTTTTGTAATTTACAGTGATCGATCGATACTGCACTTGGGGTGGGCTGGGCTGGGCGGAGGGGGAAAACGCAGGTGCTAGCAGGTATCTGGGCTGATCCCGCTAACAATGCGTTTTTTTGGAACCCTAAACTGCTGGGACGCTAGTATAGATCTGATCAGATCAGATATTGATCTGTTCAGATACTATACCACTAAGGGAGGTGTATGCTTTGCGCGTGGGTGTTTGCGGTACTGGCACTAACCTGGGGCGACGCAGACCTTATTTGACCCTAAAACCTAATTGATATCACCCGCCGGGCGATCAGGGGGTTAAACCGTTATTGGGTAATAAATGGCGGGTGCCCTGACAGTATAAAAAACAAGCTAACTAACCAGCGTCACCCGTAACAGTAATACAAAAAAAAACTGGTTACCTAGCGACACTAATGCAGGGATCAGAAAAACGATCGCTTAGTGACACTGGCAAAAGGGGGTGAAAGGGTTAACTAGGGGCAATCAGGGGGTTAAACCTTTATTAGGTAATATATGGGGGTACCTGACGCTATATAAAAACCTGACGGGGAACCTAAATAACGAAATAACTAACTGGCTAACCAGCGTCACCAGTGACATTTTATACGGTGATCACTGGTGAAAGGGTTAACTCTAGGGGCAATCAGGGGGTTAAAACCTTTATTTAGGTTGTAATATGGGGGTACCTGACCTATAAACCTATTTATGAACCTATATAAACATGGCGGTTAACCTAAAAAAAAACTGGTTACCTAGCGACACTAATGCAGCGATCAGAAAAACGATCGCTTAGTGACACTGGCAAAAGGGGGTGAAAGGGTTAACTAGGGGCAATCAGGGGGTTAAACCTTTATTAGGTAATATATGGGGGTACCTGACGCTATATAAAAACCTGACGGGGAACCTAAATAACGAAATAACTAACTGGCTAACCAGCGTCACCAGTGACAGTTATACGGTGATTACTGGTGAAAGGGTTAACTCTAGGGGCAATCAGGGGGTTAAAACCTTTATTTAGGTTGTAATATGGGGGTACCTGACCTATAAAACTATTTATGAACCTATATAAAACATGGCGGTTAAAATAAAAAAAAAATGGTTACCTAGCGACACAATGCAGCGATCAGAAAAACGATCGCTTAGTGACACTGGCAAAAGGGGGTGAAGGGGTTAACTAGGGGCAATCAGGGGGTTAAACCTTTATTAGGGGGGGGTAGGGGGCTACCTAGGACCTAAAACTAACTGCCCTGACAGTTATTACAGTCACACTGACACTAAATGCAGTGATCAGTAAATAAATGATCACTGCAATTAGTGACACTGTGACTGGGGGGGGAGAGGGGGTGATCTGGGGGGTGATCAGGGGGTGACAGGGGGGTGTTTTGTGTGCCTAACTGTACTGGTGTCAGTGTAGTGTTGTGCACTAACCTTAACATGTTCGCCGCTCGGCGTCTCCGGTCACATAGACCGGCGCACCGAGCGTGACATCACTTCCGCCTTCCTGTCTATACAATAGACAGGAAGGGGAAGCTTTTCATTCGCCAGGAGCGATCGCGAGGGGGTGGCCAGAAACCACTGGCCGTCCCCTCGTCCCGGATCGCTCCTGAAGCGATGCCGACCGTCCCCGCCGGCGGAGGGGGGTCCGATCGGACCCCCCAACCGCCTAAAGAATGGCACGTACAGGTACGTGGTTCTGCCTGTACGTGCCATTCTGCCGACGTATATCTGTACATGGGGCGGTCGGCAAGTGGTTAATTATCCGGCGAGGGAACTTTTTTGGCAGGACACCGGACATTACACTACTGCCATCTAGTGGCGGTAGATGTAATTGAGGTAACTAAGCCAAAGTAATGGGAACTGAGTTACCATGAGGGGAAAAGTAATCAATTAGATTACTCGTTACCCTCTAAAGTAACTGCGTTAAGTAACTCAGTTTATTTTAACTCAGTTACTTACATCACTGCCCGCTACCTGCTAGTGGAAATCCTTGTGAAAATTAAAGAACATTTCTGCATTTCAAATAGCATACACAGAAGCTTAAAACAGAGATAAGACATGTATATACTATTTTCAAATATAAAAATGTGGAGAACTCTGCACCAGCCTGCAGCAAATACAAAACATATACGTACCAGGTTACAAAATGCCTTCAATTAGCTCATTTAAAGAAGTGGCATTATTAAAAAACAAGTATACAGACGGAAAGTAAAACTTACCCTCAAGGCTTCTATCACAAGATCCCTTGCTTCTAGCTCTCCTTCTAATATACTTAAAAGAAAACGCAATTCTGGCTTGCTCAAGTTTTCCACATTAAAGTCTTTCGTCTGCAATATAAAAAGAAAAGATACATAAACAATTGATTAGTTGTTTTAGAAGAGTATATACATATACATTGATTATGTGCTACATAACAGGATGTGATGTTGCAGCATTTACAAATGAAAGGAATTAAAAGTGATGCATTAAAGGCAGAATCCACTTCAAATGGCCTTTTTAGTTCTGATTGGATACAATTAAATTGATCTTATGGGAAATTTAGCTGCAAGTGTTCCATCATCATGGCTTCAAACTGGGCTCTCTTTAAGTGGGCACATTATCTCTGTGAACATTTTTTTTTCTTTTTTTAACCACATCAGCCCCGGAATAATTTACCCCCTTCCTGACCAGAGCCTTTTTTGCGATTCGGCACTGCGTCGCTTTAGCTGACAATTGCGCGGTCGTGCGATGTTGTACCCAAACAAAATGTATGTCCCTTTTTTCCCACAAATAGAGCTTTCTTTGGTGCTATTTGATCACCTCAGCGGTTTTAATTTTTTGCGCTATAAACAAAAATAAGCATACATTTTGAAAAAAAAAACTATATTCTTTACTTTTTGCTATAATAAATATCTTTAAAAAATATATAAAAAAATGTTTTTTTCCTCAGTTTAGGCCAATATATTCTTCTACATATTTTTGGTAAAAAAAAATCGCAATAAGCATATATTGATTGGTTTGAGCAAAAGTTAAAGCGTCTACAAAATAGGGGATAGATTTATGGCATTTTTATTATTATTTTTTTTTTTTACTAGTAATGGCGGCGATCTGCGATTTTTAGTGGGACTGCAACATTATGGCGGACACATCGGACACTTTTGAGACTACTTTGGGACCATTGTCATTCATACAGTGATCAGTGCTATAAATAGCCACTGATTACTGTATAAATGACACTGACAGGGAAGGGGTTAAACACTAGGGGGCGATCAAGGGGTTAAGTGTGTCCTAGGGAGTGATTTTAACTGTGGGGGGGGATGGGCTACCACTGACATGACAGCGATCACTGCTCCCGATGACAGGGAGCAGTAGATCCCTGTCATGTCACTAGGCAGAACAGGGAAATGCCTTGCTTACATAGGCATCTCCCCGTTCTGCCTCTCTGTCTCACGATCGCGGGCCACCGGCGAACATCAAGTTCACGGGACCCTTTGGCGGCACGCGTCCGCAAGGCGGCAAATTCAAAGGGACGTACAGGTACACCCATTTGCCTGTACGAGCCATTCTGCCGACGTATATGTGTGTGCATCGGTCGGCAAGTGGTTAACACTGCATCTTAGTGAACATTGTTTTCGAGTTTTCGACAGAGTATGAAATAGTTTAAAGCTGTGTCAGATTTGTGGTCATTTTATGGCCCCATGAGAGGTGGTACCCCCTGATTTATTGTCCCAGTGACTATGCTGTCACAGTGGCAGAAAGTCAGTTTCAAAAGGCTTGGTTACAGATGGCACCATTAGGGGGGACCCAAGAGAGCAAATGTGATGCCACCCACCAAGAAGAATAGCAGGGCAGCAGAAGTGTAAATTAAATTGGGAAATCTGAGAAGAAATCTTGCTTGAGATATGAAAGCTGGTCAGTGATTCAAGCAACCAAAATTCAACTAAAGCGCAATTCAAATTCCTTTTTTCATTCTGAATAGAAAAATTAAGGGTTTAAATGCTTTCTGGGTTCCCAATTGAGCATATTTCAATTTTATAGCAGTGTCTCTTTAGGGGGATTTATTTTTACCTCTTATTCTCTAAGACACTTCTTAGAGAGGAAGTGGGAGAAATCTCTCAAATAGGAACAGCAATAAAAACCTGAAAAGATGTTCCAACCCTCCCACTCTATTGAAAGCAAAACAAATAAAAAAATAGCTTGGGGTGAGCTTTAAACTATAATTATTTTGATCTATTTGGAGTCTTATATGAGATTCACTTACAGCAGCAATATAGCAATATAGCAGGATGGTCCACAATAAACACAGTTTCAGTAATCTTTTAGGGCATTTCACTAGGATCTATCATATTGAAGTCCAGAACCAACATCCCTTAATGCCCCTACGGAACCCAAAGGGAATTCTGGCATTGTCAAAAAGTAACTGTTATGCCGCGTACACACGAGCGGACTTTTCAACGGACTAGGTCCGACGGTCTTTCCGACGGACTTTCTACGGAGTTCCGACGTACTTTTCGAATGAACGGACTTGGCCACACACAGTCACACTAAATTCGGACGGATTCGAACGTGATGACGTACGACCAGACTAGAATAAGGAAGTTCGTAGCCAGTAGCCAAAAGCTGCCCTAGCGTCGTTGTTTTTCCATCAGACTAGCACACAGACGAGCGGATTTTTCGATAGGAACTGGGTCCTTTTACATGTTCCATTTCTAAAGTCTGTCGGATTATTCGACAGCAAAAGTCCGATGGAGCCCACACACGATCGAATTGTCCGACGGATTCGTTCTGTCGGACCTTTGCTGTCGAAAAGTCCGCTCGTGTGTACACGGCATTAGGGTCCTAGACTAGTCACACAATGACATTTGAATTCTCTTAAAATATGCAACTATTATTGGATTGGAGGACAAAAGCTCCAGAATGCCTTTTGGATATATATGACTTGTGAGGAATAACTAGAAAATACATGTAAAAACAAATTACAACTACTATATCTCGCATGCTGGAAAATCTGTACCACCAAACATCAAAACAGCAATCTAAAAAAGGGATGGGAAATTTCGCCTTCAATGTTTCTCTGTTCTATAAATCAGCTTTCCTTTTCTTTCACTAGAATATAATGTGCATGTTTTACAGCAAAAGCCAGTTAAAAACAGACTGCACCAAACCTACCATGATCTTACTCTAGTTGGATATGCCTGTCATTGTTACTGGCTTACCCCAAGTGCAACCCATATGATGCCCAATATTTGGTAGATTCGAATCTAAAAAGAGCTGCACCCTCACTCCCAAGAAGCTAACAAACTGCCAAAACTCCAGAACTGTCAGAATTCTCCAATTCTGTAAAGGCATTTCTCAGACGTAATTAAATAATCAGTAAAGACATGTTTACTTGATGCCACCATTCCTAGTTTAGAGACCACTGCTAACTTGGCTGCTCTGTTAATGCAGGGCTGACTGAAGTTTGGCAGCTTACAAGGACTCACATCAGTCTGCACTTAGACCCACTAGGTGTTTTGACAAATGCCAGAACTGCCAAAATATTTCACCTATTGTACATATATTCTCCATTAATGCAGAGCATTATCTCTGCTTTGTGTGAGAAACTATAGGGTCCATTTATAATTTTTTCACACAAGATTCACACAACTTTCACCCAGGTTTCACCCCTTTTCCCAACAGAATGCAATTAGAAAACTGTCTGAGTCCTGGGTGAAAGGTGGGTGAAAACATTTATCAATAGGCCCGTATATGTTTATATAGCAATATGTCATATCCTGCAAAGGATAATAACACAAAGGAGAGATGAAGCCTTGTTTCTCTCACAATACCAAGCTATAATTGAATAAAATGGCAACATTTTCTAAATTATGTTATCCATAGCAATGTATTATTTCAGAAAATCCATTAGCTATTACTAAAAGGCTACATATAAAAGCTAATTGCACCAAGGCACAGCTTCGGGGTTCTAAAATTGCAGTGACACATTACAGAAATGATGATGACTGTTTGGAAATCATCAAAAATTTACAGTGTAGCAAGTTTTACTTTTTGCAAATCAAATCCCAGTCTCCACTTAGTGTGAAAATGTACATATTGGTTGGAGAACCACCTTTGGCAGGACCCATACATCTACACATGCCAAAGACTAGCTCACAGGGGGCTTGAAGCAACAGATCTGCAAATAGTGCATACATAAATGGCATGACTTTTTGTAAATGTTATTCCTAAAATAGGAAACGACAGAGTTTCTACTACTCCCGAAAAAGAAAAAAAAAACATTCAGATCGCTGTGACTGACTGAGTTTTGGGATTGAATATGACTAGTAACATGGTTATATGTTGGGTATAGTTATGTCAATGACCAGTGCCATGAATGCCATTAAAGTATAACAGTTACAAACCTGATTTTATGTATACCAGACTATAACTGAGCATATATTGTAAAAAAACAAACAGTGAAGATAAATATGACACATTTATTGACAGAATCAGATATACGAAGATAAAGCGAGGTCTAAATCTCTGTTTTTCCTATGAGGTCAAGCTTGGTTAACTTTACACCACCCCGAAGCTTCCCTAACTTTTCTTTTATGAAAAAGATTTCCATGTAATTTATCTGCCTACATCTATGGAATTATAGATTATTTTGATACAGAGTTTCTTTTAAAGGTAACTGCAAATAATGAGTTTAACCACTTCAGCCCCAGAAGGATTTACCCATTTCCTGACCTGGCCATTTTTTACTATATGGCACTGCGTCAGTTTAACTGACAATTGCACGGTCGTGTGACACTGTACCCAAACAAAATTGATATCCCTTTTTTCCCACAAATAGAGCTTTCTTTTGCTGGTATTTGATCACCTCCGTGGTTTTTATTTTTTGCTCTATAAGAAAAAAAAAGAGCGGGGGAAAAAAAAAAACACAAAATGTTTTACTTTCTGCTATAAAACATTTCACCAAAAAAATAAATGTAAAAAATCAAATGTATTCATCAGTTTAGGCTGATATGTATTCTGCTACATATTTTTAGTAAACAAAATCCCAATAAGCGTATATTGATTGGTCTGCGCAAAAGTTATCATGTCTACAAAATAGGGGAAAGATTTATTATTATATTTTTATTATTATACAGGATTTATATAGCGCCAACAGTTTAACAAAATAAAGGCAGACATTACAATTACATTACAATTTTGTACAAGAGGAATCGGAGGGCCCTGCTCATTAGAGCTTACAATCTAAAAAGGGAGGGTCAATTGATACAAGAGGTAATAGCTGTGGGGGATGAGCTGATGGAGGAAGTAAAACAGTGTTAGTTAGAAGTAGGATAGGCTTCTTTAAAGAGAAGGGTTTTCAGGGATCATCTAAAGATGGATAGATTAGGGGACAGTCGGACAGATTGGGGTAGGGAGATTCAAAGGAGGGGAGAAGCTCTGGAGAAATCCTGGAGGCGAGCATGGGAGGAGGTGACAAGGGAGCTAGAGAGCAGGAGGTCTTGGGAGGACCGAAGAGAGCGGCTTGGTTGGTATTTTGGGACTAGGTTAGTGATGTATTTGGGGGAAGAGTTATGGATGGCTTTGTAAATTATTGTTAGTACTTTGAATTTTATTCGCTGGGTGAGTGGAAGCCAGTGGAGGGATTGTCAGAAAGGGGTGGAGGACACTGAATGGTTGGTAAGGTGGATGAGTCTTGAAGCGGCATTCATTATGGACTGAATGGGGGATAGTCTATGTAAAGGTAATCCAATGAGGAGGGAGTTGCAGTATTTGAGGCGAGAGATAACCAGGGAGTGAGTTAGAAGCTGGGTGGTGTCATTAGTTAAAAAGGGGAGTATTCTGGAAATGTTGCGGAGGCTAAGGCGGCATGACTTGGACAGGGATTGTATGTTGGTCTGAAAGGACAGTTCAGAGTCTAGGGTTACCCATAGCACCCTGGCGTGTGGGGACGAACTGATAGATGTGCCATTGATCTTGACTGAGAAGTCAGGGGAAGGGGCACGTGGGGGAGGAAATATTAAGAGCTCAGTTTTAGCTCGATTCAGTTTGAGGAAGTGGTTTATTTATTTATTTATTATTTATGGCATTTTTTACTAGTAATGGCGGCGATCAGTGATTTTTAGCGGGACTGCAAAATTGCGACGGACAGATCGGACACCTAACTGACATTTTTGACACTTTTTTAGGAACCAGTGACATTATTACAGTTATCAGTGCTAAAAATATGCACCGTTATTGTACTAATGACACTGGCAGTGAAGGGGTTAACATCAGGGGCGATCAAGTGTTCCCTGCAGGTGTTTTCTAACTGTATGGGGGACTGTGTGACTGGGGAAACAGATTCATCTTCCTGCTTAGCAGAAAGACAGGATCTGTGTGATCTCCCCTATCAGAACGGAGATCTGCCTTGTTTACACAGGCAGATCCCCACTCTGTCACTGCGGGGAACATCGAGTCCGCCGGACCCGCTGATTGGCTCCCCCGCTGGCCAATGGGGGCGCACTCCCACAAAAGCGAGTTTCCGAGCCGGCGTACACCTACAGCGATTTGCGGGATCGTGCCACCTTGCCACAGTATAATGACGACGGCTGGTTGGCAAGAGGTTAAATTGTAGAGGTACATGAATGTTTTACTTTGAAGTGGAGTGTCATACAAACTTTCCTTTTAGTTTGGGGCCTCTGTTCGCTCTTCAAATCTTGCCCTAGATATGTTACCCTAAATGAGAGAAAATGTCCCCCAGTTTGAGGAAAGATCCTACCACCAGAACAGGTGTCCCCTTCCAGATCCCCCTCCTCTAGCAGCAACCTGATAAGTTTTGGACCCTCTTTTACCTTAAGTCTCAGGGACAACAGTCATATAGTGAGACAGCAAAAAAAAATTGACAGAGGTAAAATATCCCAAAAAGAATTTCAAAGTTTCACATTAAGCTCAAATGAGTTACAGTGTTTAAACTATGTTACAAAACAGACTGTATGCATCTATAATTCTTTGTCAAAGATATTCTGAAGGAATAAAATTACATGTTATAATTAAAAAAAAAAATATTCTAGTTATAGTCATTTCTCTCTTTTATATAAACAACTCTGACTTTCTGAAAGCTATATTGACGTGACATGCTGAAATACCCCAATAGGAATATGCTTGTGAGAAAATACAGTCGGAGCAGTGTTGTCCAACTGGCTGACTGGGGGCTTCTAGCCATGGCTTGTGTCCATTCATTGTTAGTTCAAATTGATCTCTCAGCAGCAACTTTCTTTCCTTCCTCCACCCGCTAGTTTTTACAGACATGCAGTAAAGAGAAGGAATTAAGTGAAGCAAATGTTGGGCATTACATTTGCTTTTATCTAATGCAAGCGCCTTCTCTATGGGGCATCAAGGCTGCTGATGGCTTATAAAAAAGCATTAGAAGTCCAAAGATCAGCATCACTGCTGTCAAAATCTGTACATTTTAGTATACTTATTTATGCTAAATTTAAACAGTATAGTTCAGCCTAGGTTATATGTTAAAACTTTTGATTGACTGGGTTTTTCAAAGGATGATCAAGCAGAATAGTTAAAACACAAGAAAACACAAGGAGTTGAGGCATCTGAAAATAACGACCAACTGCTTGTAGTAAACCTATTAGTAGCAACCTTTTATTATTATACAGGGTTTATATAGCACACAACAGTTTACGTAGCGCTTTACAACATAAGGGCAGACAGTACAATTACAATAAAATTTTAATACAGTAGGAATCAGAGGGCCCTGATCGTTAGAGCTATTTTTATGGTGGGGTTCTCAGGTAAGAAGCAGACTTCTCACAGGTTAGGAGAGTAAATGCATCTGCTGACACTCCTAGCACATGTGAATGATCTGTTAGAAGCAGCTATGTCATGACTCATTGGCGACCCACTTCCAATGCCGAGGTAGGCACAAAAGAAAAACGTCCATACTTTTTTCCGGCATATACAATGTATGTAGTTTTGTTTCCATTCTAGAGTACATACCTATACCTCTAAAGCAGAGGTCTCCGAACTATGGCCCTCCAGTTGTTCAGGAACTACAATTCTTTTCATGCCTAGTCATGTCTGTGAATGCCAGAGTTTTACAATGCCTCATGGGACGTGTAGTTCCACAACAGCTGGAGAGCCGTAGTTTGGAGATCCCTGCTCTAAAGCAACCCTAAAGTTCAAAGCAGCCTGACTGCCCCTATGCTGCCACTTGACCTTTGACCTGAAACAGTCTTTTCCTGGATCCAACAGTCCTCCAATTCCTTACTATATCAATTGCAGCTGAGAGACTGGATCTGTGAAAGATAGGAGACACTGACTGGCTGAGCAACCAATCCATGAAAATGTTTATCATAGTTCTAGCTCCTTGGTCACTAAATTAGGTTGGAGGTAGGAGAGTAACTGGTGTGTGTGTGTGTGTGTGGGGGGGGGGGGGGGTGGTCTTGTTAGACCTGCAGGGGGGCTTCTCCAGGCCTCAGATATGTGGACACTTTTTATAGGTTTTACAGCCGCTAGGTAGCATGGAGGGCACGATAAGCAGTTTCTGACCCTCTTTAGGGCTGCTTTAGGTAAGCCTTTAGAGAAACAAGTACAGAAGTTGACATTCCTAGTTGCCTGGCATTCATGAAGAAATAACTGATTTGCTACTTTCTGAGTCAATAACCCAAGAACTAGCAAGGCATCAAGATATTTGACTTAAAAGTCATCTAACTTGCTCCGGATGGGCAACTCAGAAAGAACTGAAATTACAGGATTAGTATGAAAGTCAGGCAACTAGCCTTTTCAGAAGAAGGTCAACCTAAATATTTCTCATATGACAGGTTCTCCATCAGCTAATATATACAGGAATACTAACCAGTTCAGCTTTTTGGACATACTACGCACATCCAAAGAAAGAACTGTTAATCACAAGCTGTTGGCTGCAGTAGCAGCCATCAGCTGGTGATCCATTTGTTCAGCAGGCTGTAGGCTTGAAAGTGAAAGTGATGCAGTGGCTCCCTAGCCACCAATCATTTTTTACACAGCAGGCAGCGGGGGCTGGTGGGTTCCCAATCTTTCCCACACTTACTGGGAGCAGGGACTACAATCACCGGCTTCTGCAGGGAGACATGTGAAAGTTAGGTATGTCCATGCCTCGCTTTCACATGCAAACAATGAAACTGGAAGTGATGATGATTTCAGCACTTCCAGTTTCAGAACCACCGTTTCCTGGCCGGTACGGCCAGTGAACACTTCTGACCAAGCAGATCTGCGCCTGGTTAGATGCTGTGAAGGGTTGGGGAGACATTGGGGTCTATTAAATCCCTAACGTCTCAAAAAAGAGTGCCTGTCATCTGTCCAATGCTATCACACAGGGGTTTATTAACCCGCTGTGATATCAATCAAGTAAAAATAAATAAATACAGAAAAGAAGAAAGTTAAAGAATAAAAAAATTACAATACAGTGTACTTAAAAAAAAAAAGATTGCTGTAACTCATGTTACCCCGCACACATGTGAAAACATATACACATGCCCAGGGTGTTCATGAATTAGTAAACTGCAGTCGCACCACACTTGCCGTGAACATCAGAGTAAGAACAATAATTCTAGCACGAGAGCTTCTGTTTAACTCTAAACTGATGAGCTGTAAAAGCTTTTAACGCGTTAACTATGGAGATTTTTGCACACACAATTTTAAGAATTTGCATGTTTTTGCAATTTACAAAACCTTATCTTTTATATTTTACCAAAAAAATGGGTAGTATATTGTGTTTAATAAATACTATAGTTAATAAACAGTTGCGGATATATCATGTGACATAAAAATTTGCAACTATCATCTTTTTATTCTACCGGATTTCTGGTTCCAGAAAATATATAATGTTCTGGGCAGTTTAAATAATTTTATTGCCAAAAATTAAGATTTTTACACGTGTGCTAAAAATGTAAAAATGAAATTAGCTCTAAAGCCAAACTGGCAAAATAATATTATGACAATTCTTACCCTGTGCCTTGTAATTGTTGCCTTTTTTCACATACCTGCTTTATTTAAAAGTTTCAACATTGGAGCCATAAATGATAAGGTCTGTGCAGAAATGGACTAATGTTAGTCAGTAGAGAAACAATCAAACAGTACCTGAATTAGTTTAGCTAAGCCCTGCCCATACCAATTACATGTGAGTCCAGAAAGCCAACCGTGAAAGACGAAATGCACAGTTAGAGGGATCTCTGATGCCTTCTTTCTCAGTCCTGGACTTGAGAGATGCTCTCTACATTGTAGTTAAAGAGGAAGTAAACACTGCCTCCTTTTTTTTTTGGTGACCTGCAAAGTAAAGCACAATGTGCTAGTATGCATCGCATACTAGCACATTATGTGGAACTTACCTGCAAACAAAGCCCTCGTCATCCCCTCTGGAGGCCACATCCATCTTTGCCTGTCTTCCTTCTGGGTCCACAGTCTTCCTTCCGGGTTCATTGAAGCCGCAGGTCACGGCACAGGGTTCTTTTGAAATGGCACTGGTGCCGTTGCTTCAAAGTGCATACGGCGATGATGTCAACAGTGGTGTGTACAGTAAATATCTCCTAAACAGTGCAAGTTTAGAAGATATTTACAGCACCTATAGGTAAGCCTTATTATAGGCTTACCTATAAGTACATACAATCAAGGGAAGTTTACTTCCTCTTTAAACTCATGCAAGGTTTTCCTATTTCTAGCAGTTTGTGATTTCCAGTAACTGCATGAGTACGCTGCAGCATAAAATGAAGACATTGGGGTAATTAATAGTCTGATATGTGCACTTCCTCAACCGTTGGTTTTAGCCTTCTTTTTTTTCACACAGAGTTTAGAAAATTAAAATGTAAAAGCTGACTGACTGCGCTCCAGTTGAGACAGTTTATCTCAGACACTTTTTAATAATTCACTCCAACTGAATCAAAGAGGTATATGATACAGATGCCTTCCATGTTCTCACCAAGCCAATGTTTACACTGACCTAGGTAGCAGCATGGTACAAAAGGAGACATATAGGTTGTATTTACAAAAGTAGCTTAGTGTTCCTTGATATATTAAAAAGAGGTAGAATGTTTTAAAAGGTACAGTTATCTATGAAAGGATATGTAAAGGTTAGTTTAAAAAAACAAATAAACAAACATGTCATACTTACCTCCTCTGTGCAGTTGGTTTTGCACAGAGTGGCCCCCGATCCTCCTCTTCTTTGGTCCCTCAGCAACGCTCCTGGCTCCTCCTCCTCTCGAGTGCCCCGTCGGTGAGCGGCTCTTCCTCGGAAGGGCACTCGTGCGGGCACGGTCCCGTGTCCTGCTGCTGTGTCCATTGACACCGACAGCAGCACTCAGCTCGGTCCCCGGCTCCAGTGTCATTGGATTTGATTGACAGCAGTGGGAGCCAATGGCTGTGCTGCTATAAATCTATCCACTCAGGACCCGAGACACAGGAGGTTTTTCATCTTAACGCATAGAATGCATTAAGGTGAAAAACCTTGAGGGTTTACAACCCCTTTAAGGGCTGGTTCACACCAAAACACGGTGCGGTAAAGGTGTGTTCCATGCACATTTTCTGCAGGTGCCAATGAATAGTTAATGGCACCCCAAATACATCTCGCAAATACAACGCATTTGCAGTGTGTTCTGAAAAAGTAGTGCTTTAACTACTGCTTCTGTGTCCCAGTGTGTTTTACAGCCCATTCAAATGAATGGGCTGCAAGACCGGACAGGAAATGCACATCTGGTGTGAATTGTCCTTTAAACCTTATTCATCAGAAATATTTTATTATCTTGACAAGCTCAATTTTCCAATTTGGAGTGACTTGAATCACTCTCTTGACAAACACATTGAATGTGATCTATAAATGGGCTCCAGTGGGAATGTGTGCTATTCCTTAATTCCTCCCATATGTATTACTTGCAGACATGCCAGGGTTCAGTCAGGGATTGTTTCTTTTGTTAAGAATTTGCCTTTCTTGTCTCAGGTTATACATGGCATGATAAACAATGAGTGTACACAGGGTGGGATTCAGCAGAAAATCAGCTCATAACTCACTTGTATATAAAAATATTTTAAATTGCGATGTTTAAATTGATTAGAAGTTGGCACTACAGGCGGTCCCCGAGTTACAAACATCTGACTTACAAACGACTCATACTTATAAACGGAGGGAGACAACAGGAAGTGAGAGGAAATCTACCCCTAGGACGAGAAATTCACTCCTGTAAGAGCTATCATGGGAAAAAGGTGCTTTATCAACAATCCTTGTTTTCACAAACCCCACAAATTTTCAAAATCCAATTGTCATTGGGACAGAAAGTGAGGTTAAATCTTCTGAACAGGGGCGCAGACAGCAAAACAAAAATGACAAGGGTGTTAACCCTTCCCTATGCTATCCAAAAAACATAAAAAAATATTTTTTTGGTGGAGTTACACTTAAAAAATTTACCTGTTCCAACTTACATACAAATTCAACATATGAGCAAATCTACAGAACCTATCTTGTTTGTAACCCAGGGACGGCCTGTATTTGAAACGCAGTGTGATTCAAGCTTGATTTGTATATTGTAGAAAACACTTACGGGCAGGTATTAAAAAGTAACTTTTTTTACTCATATATTGTTTCAGTTGCTAATGATAAATCTTCCCACTCATGAATTCCCAAAAAGGGAAAACTTTCACTATGCGTAAGCTCATGGACTATATTTTAAAATTGTTGTTTTTCATTTTTCATCAAAATTTCAACCCAAGACTAACATATGGGCATACTAATTTTAACAGATTATTGTGGCTTTCAATTTTGAGTTAAAAAAGGGAAATGTGGGCAGCACATTTCCCTAACTCTAACAATGAACTTCTCTTATTGAAAGTGTTTTGTTTGATAAGTTAAAACCAATGTCTGTTGATCTTTCTGAAAATCGTGTGAGCTGCTAACTTTCTGTGTCCTCTGCCTGTACTGACTGGCATCAGTTACATTTTTCTCTGAGGACAACAAAACTATGCCACTTTGTGTTATAGACAATAGGAAAGGGAAAGGGTTCAGTAGTCCTATCTTGCTTCTGTTGTCTCGATACAGAAGTGCTGTCATCCTAGGACCTTGTAGTTTGTTTCTGGCAGAATCACCAGGTAAAAATAAGAGAAAATAAGCTAGAAAAAAGAAAACAAATGCATCCACCACATCTTGGGATTGGTAAACTGCAATATAATAGGATTTCTGACTTACCAGTAAAATATGTTTTATTAAGTACAGTACGGTACACAGAATCTTTAGACATTACCATGGGTTATATGCAGCTACCTTCAGGTAGTTGGACACAAGCAAAAAGACAGCTGCTGGGACATCTCCTTTATAACTCCTTCCACTCCCAGCTAGCCTCCATTTTGTAGCAAGCAGTAGGGAAGTTATAAGAAGAGTGTGGGGGGGGGGGGGGGAGGGTACTTAATACCTACTAAGAGGTAGGCTCTCACTGCACAGACCACGCCAAGACAGAGGAGAGAAGCTTACTTGGGATGTTTTGGTGTAAGACATGAAGAAAGAATGATGTTGTGGTTGAGGTGAAAGGAAGAGAACGCCTTAGGGAGGAAGGACGCCTAAGCCTTAAAGCTTTGTTAACCCCCCCAAAAAAATGGATCCTGCTCCTTTAAAGCATATTATATGACACAGTGCTTGTCCTGTGTCATTTGGCCCCCTGTAACACCTAAAAAACATGGCTGACCGTGCCAGTTTCTCCCCACCCTTCTGTGACCACGGTGTATTATGGCTGGTGAGACCAGACACCGTGGTCAGTTTACGTGCCTCTGTCATCAGCAGCCTGCTATCTGCTCTCCTCTCAGCTCCTGTGTCCTCCTCCCCCTCCCCTCTCTGCCTGTGTGTGATCTGCCCCTCCCCCTCCTGCTGCTCTCATAACACTAACCTGTATACACCATCAGCACTGTCTCCTATTGCAGTGTCCCCCTCTGTGAATGATTTATAAAAATAAATGCTGTAAATACCTAATTTAAGAGCCAAGATTGCCATCACATGACCAGCCAGCTCTCTCCTCCTCTTCTCCAGACTGACATCAGCAGAGGAATCTTAGCCCACTGCATCTCTCAGAGGAGAAAGCTGGTCAGTCATGTGATCGCAATCTAGGCAGTGAAATTAGGTATTTGCATAAATCACACACAGAGGGGGATACTGCAATAGGAGGCAGTGCTGGTGGTGTATACAGGTTAGAGTGGCTTAACAACCACTTTAAGACAACCTTGTCCTTGTGCAACACTTTTAAGGGCTCTGTACAAGATAAGGCTACTAACTTAAAGACTCTCTGCATAGAGAAGGTAACAATAAGAAAGGACACCTTGAGAATGGAGTTGGACAAAGAAATATGCCTAATAGGTTCAAATGGTGGCCTCTGAAAGGCTGACAGAACCAAATAAGATACCATGGAGACAAAAAGGAGCATACAGAGGGCGAAATGAAACACATTATGCAAAGGCCTTAACAATGGTCTCTGAAACAAAATAGTGGGGGCTGACATTTCCACATGAGACATTTGCAGAAACGTTATATCCCAGTTCCAAGCCACCACCACTAGAGAGGTGGTCACTGGCAATCATACACCCCAAAAGGTTAAATAGGTGCTTGGTACCCTGGGCAAAATGTTTAAAGGCATCTTTTCCTTTACTTACCATTAAAGATCGCAGAAGGGGTCATATCATATCCTATCTTCGCCCTCCATGATGGGCATGCCCCCACAGGGGTCTTCAGGGACAGGGCTCTGCCCCTGGCAGACCATGGTCCAGAATCTATAATGCACCCTGTGGCTCATTCCATCAAGGGGAGCACCAAGAGTAGAATACAGTACATTCTAGCAACTTTACAGGCCAGCCCCAATTTTTCAGTCAGGCAGGGTCTAGGTATGGTCCCTCCAAGGCACAGTCAGGGAGTCAACCAATCCAGAAGCTGTAGAAAGAGCTGCAGTGGCTATAGCAGAGCCAGGGAACCTGACAGAAAAATCATCAGAGACAGAGAGATCCCATAGAGAAGAGGTAAGCCTCTCTTAGTAGAGAGAAGAGGCCTATCATCTAAAGACACTAGCAAAAAACAGGCCTTCTGGTAATGGAGAAGGTTATATAGGACATCTCCCGGCCACTTTCTGTTTTCCATTGTCCAATCCTCTTTATGTGGCTGCATATAACCCAGGGTAATGACTAAAGATGCTTCAAGAAAAATGGAAAACTCTAAATCAAGTGGTTGCTTAAAAAATTCCACTCCAACAAGGGACATGCAGACAAAACCCTTGAGCTCATTTCTTTTGTGCTTTAGTAACGAAGACAATGCTAATTAGACCATGAAAACATACGGCCAAAAAATCGAACTGATTGTCAGATCCATGTTCTCTGACAGAAAACTATGCCATACTGACAAACAGTTTTATAGACCTAGTGCTCCTATGAATGTTGCATACCCTAGGTAGCTGTCTTCCCCTTACAGATGTAAATTACAT
This sequence comes from Lithobates sylvaticus, assembly GCA_028564925.1. NCBI lineage: Eukaryota > Metazoa > Chordata > Amphibia > Anura > Ranidae > Lithobates > Lithobates sylvaticus. Next base: position 421,750,929 of record CM053029.1, read on the forward strand.
GTATAAGCTTGTTTATACACATACACGCATGCAGGAGACACCAAGTGCGCAGATACATTTTATACAAGGATAGTGTGCTCTTTGAGTTGTTCTTGACAGAACTTCAGCTATTCCTGCCTTGTGCTAGTAACCCAGAGCTTCTACAATCTGCTAGCTGTCATTATCCCAGCTTGCTATTTGACCTTAGCTTCTATTCACCCTCTGGCTTGTTATAAGATTGCTAACTTTGTGAACTCTAGCTTGAACTTTGCTTTCATCTTGTGATCTGGCACTTGGCTACTCTGCATAACCATAGCCAACGTACGTCTGACACTTGACCCTCTGCAGCCTGATGCCCAATATACTGTACTGTATGAACTTCCATCTGTAGTTCTTTTGAATTTGTCAGTGTTTCTGTTTGTTCCTTTGATCCTGCTAGTTGTATTTTGGGAGAACCCATGCATTCAATGATATCCCTACCATATGGAGTTCTGGTGAGCACTTGGAGCTCCCTACATACTGTGCCCTGGGGGAATCTACATCACTGCTGGTAAATAAGATATATGATATTATTATAAAATATCAGTAACAACAAGTGTAACTGATCCCAGCACTCCAAGGATTAAAGAGTAACGCACTATAGCAGCTATTATAAAATTACAAAATATAAACAGAAATATGCATAGATAGAAAATCGTAGCATTAACAGCACTAGCAAAATATCCTAAGCCCCCATACACACAGGCGGAAATAACGACCACAAAATCCATCCGACTTTATACGGATTTTGTCCGAAACTGGTGTTGCATACACACGGTCGGACAAAGTTGTCGGAAAATCTGATCGTTCCGAACGTGGTGACGTTCATTGCATACTACGGAACTACGTAGAGGCCATTAGCCAATAGCTTTGGTCTCGTAATTTGATCTGGCCATTCGTGGCACTTTGTCCATCGGAATTCCCTACACACGATCGGAAAAAGTCAGATCGGATTTTGTTGTCGGAAAATTTGAGATCCTGCTCTCAAACTTTTTCCGGCGGAAATTTCGACGGAAAAAGCCCGCTAGAGCCCACACATGATCGGATTTTCCGACAACATAATCCGATCTGACTTTTTCCATCGGAATATCCGACCGTGTGTACGGGGCATTCAGTGCAATATAAAAATATTCAGTGGGCTGAAAACGAGTGACATAAAAATCTATGCAAAATGTCCTTAAATAAGTGTATGGTGCCGTATCCCAAGTTAAATGCATTCTTATCCTGAATACCGTCACCGATCCACCACGTGAACACCCCTTTGGTGATGCACTCACCGCAACACCGAAAGAGTTAACTAAGCCTAGTATCTCCACATGGATATAAGGTCAAGCTGGACGCTCTCTCAACGTAGCCAGAAATCTTTCCTGGGACAGCTCAGCGGTTGCAACTGCAACTGCGGAAAGAATGGAGGAAAACCGCGGCCCTGAGGGGGGCTGCGTAGTACATCAGATTTCGTAGCATGGTGCCAGCTGCCCCCCTCCCTTCCTGGACACAGACAAAGCTGCCCCTAGGGGTAGTAGAGTATTCCTGGAAGTTTTGCTGGGAGGGAAGGGCCTGAGTGTCATGGGAGGGACACATCCACACTTCCTGCTGCCAAGGAAGTCGCTATGCAATTACCTAAGCATTTTCCTTCCAAAAATCGAAAAGTCTGCTTAAAAAAAATAAAATAAAGATCACAAACACTTTAAAATGTGTACAAAAAGGACATGCATGTATCACTCCACCATTAACAAGCAAATACAGAGTTGAACAGAAATCAACAAGCATTGTTCTAATGAAATGTGTCCCTGAACAAATATTAGATTTGCACTATCCTATCACTAGTTGTCCACTGTATTTTCTTCCATAATCATTCCTTTCTGTATGTTCAATCTTAAACAAAAATCGATGGCTGAACGGGAATATTGAATTACACGTAAACATTGAACTAATGGAAAACAGACACTGCAGTGCCATTTGTTCACAGATGTCACCTTATCAATTTGTACAGCATGTTGCATAGCAACACCTTAGTATTCCAGAAGCAAGACAAGCAGTCCATTGCTATACCAAATCAGCAAGTCTTCCACCTATTTCGTATGGAGAGACTAGAAAGAATTCACAATAAATCGTAAGCTAACCTCTACTTTCCCAGCTTGAAATTGCACACCTTATATATCCATTACATTTTCTGTGTTGCGGTGGGGAAAGGCCGTCCTGTAAAGGTCATCATAGATTTGATCTCCGTGATACTCCTACATTGGTCTGGTAGCCTCATAGGGGAAATTCATTATGCAGGCAAGTGAGTGGGTGGATTCTCTATACAGCAGCCAACAAACACATCTACACTGCAATGGAAAAGCCTGCTTGACTTATTTACCATGCCAGTTCAATATGAAAACAAGAACAACTGGTTATTAGCGTGCCAAAGACAAATATTATTCTAAAATCCATTTAAGAGATACAGCAAAGGGCTAGCTGTTAATTAAGTGAATGTCCACACACAACATTAAAATGCATTTAGAACATGATCAAATAGCAAATACTTTATATACACCAGACATTTATATTGTGTTTGATTCTAAAGCACCATTATACAGTGGAACCTCAGAATGCGAGTAACGATTGCGATGCATTGTTTTTTAAAATCCTGAGTCGCTTTGCGAGCGTTGTACATGAACATGATAGACAAACACCAATTAGACTTTCCTTCATTTGCTCTGTTAAGATTAGCAACATGTACCATTAACTATATAGACCAGGGCTCTCCTAACATTTCAAACAAAAGGACAGTTTGCTGTTCTTCAGACTTTAGGGGGGACGGTGGGGGTATAAAATGTCCCGGGCCCAGCATCAGCATGGCATTAGGCTTGGTGGTCAGTGAGAGGAGGAGCAGTGCCCAATCATTGGTATTAGTGGGAGGAATAGTACCCCATTAATGGTGTCAGTAGAAGAAACAGTGCCCCACTGTTGGTGCCAGTGGAATGAATAGTTCCCTCTCACTGATATTAGTGGGAGGAATAATGCCCCATCACTAATGTCACTGGCAGGATTTATGCCCTACTGTTGGTGTCAGTGGAAGGAATAGTACCCCATAACTTTGGGAGAAATCGTGTCCCAAGGGCTAGATAAAGACAGCCTGCCAGGGCCCGTTCATACCAGAACGCGGTGCAGGAAATCCGCGTTCCATGCACACTTTCTGTACCGTATTCAAAATGCTCTGAGTGTGTGATCTGCATGCACTACTTTTAGACCCCTTTCACACTGGGGCCACCCATGCGTTAGCAGTAAAGCGTTGCTCGTTTTAGTGGCACTTTACTGCTGTTCAAAGAAAAGGGGTAAAGTGCCCATGTTGTGGCGCTTCCGAAACGCTTTTCAGGTGCTTTGGAAGCCCTGGCCATTCATTTCAACGGGCAGGGCGTTTTGGGAGCGCTGTATATAGCGCTTCCTAACCGCCCCAAAGGTGCTGCTTGCAGGACTTTTCCTAACGTCCCGCAAGCGCACCGCCCCAGTGTGAAAAGTCATACTGAAATGAATGGGAGGCGGTTTTCAGGCACTTTACAGGCGTGATTTCTAGCACCAAAACACCTGAAAACCGCCTTGTGAAAGGGGTATAAGTGCTATCCAGTGCAATTTCAAAATCACATCGCACTGAATCGCACAGAAAGATGGAGCGCCTTCAAGCTAAAACTATTGTTAATAATATCTAAATCGTTTCATATCCACAGTTGGGGCATAGGTGCACTTTAGGTACCAGTGGGGAAGGAGAGCTTCTAGAAGGTAGAACGTATGCCATTTTTATTGCTGTGACCCCATTGGGGAAATTTCCACCCACATCCTGCCCCATTGACACCAGGACAAGAAAAAAAAGTGTAACAGGCATCACCAGGACGTGAGCAGCAAAGAGGGACCCGAGAAGAGGAGGAGCCAGGCTGCTCTGTGCAAAACTAACTGCACAGAGGGGGTAAGTATAACATGTTTGTTATTTAAAAAAAAAAGAAAAAAAATAGACTTTTACGAAAACTTTAACATTGCTCCTTGTTTTTATTGCTCTGTTGTACATGTGTGTTCATTTAAAAAAGAAAAAGTTTATTATTTGCATAGAAATTGAATAAATCTGTTGTAAAGCAGCTCCCGAAACTCAGACTGGGAGGAGCAATAATTTGAGCCAATCACGGTTCTACAGTTTAGCATAGACATTTTTACAGGAGAGTATACACGGGCAACCTCACTAATTGGCTGCTGCTCCTTTCCTGCTCAATCACAGGCCGGGGCTGGTTTGGAATCATGTTGCATTGCCCAATGGCAATGTTGTCTGCAGAGTGGCCTGGAACCTGAGTGGGCTAACTGGTGCATGTGCCTGGATTCCTTTTTTCTGCAGTTCAGCCTTCATGATTACAAAATGTAATGATAACATCTTTTTTTTTTTTTTTTAAATAATCAACGCATTGAGTCAGAGATAAAGCCTCACAAAACAAGCCAAATCAGTTGATGAATCAGAAGCACAAAATGAATTGATCAGCGTTGCACTGAATTAATATTGCATAGCCTTCCATTTGATTCTTCTGCACATAGCTTTAAAAGATGGCCAAAAAATAAATTGATCTGGTCAGCTAAGTTAGGAAAGGACAGGAAAAGGATCAATGCACATTTACTGTAATTAGAGCAGCCCATGAAAACGCAATATGGATCCCTATTTTTCAGACATCCTTTGTTACAGAAAAGCATGAATAATTGTACACAATAAAATTGATAAATCTCATAACTATAAGGTATAAAATAAAATAAATGTGATATGCAGTGCAGTATATAGAATTACTGTACATCCCACTTTGACCCTACATACAATAAGCCTATTTAATATTCCTAAGCAAGTTCACCTAATTATATTTTAAATTTCAGCTCTGAATCCAACAATTTAATTCAGTCTTTATTGCAATGTGTTGATCACATACAGTAGCTGTAAAAGGTTTTCTTAATTACGCCAACATACGTGTTTCTGTATTTAGAAAATGATGACTGCCATGCAGTGAAAGCCACTGGGTAGATCCAGACAAATAGGGGTTGATTAACCAAGGGCTAATAGGCTGTTCACTATGCAAGGGAAGTTGATCTTTACAAGGGAATTTTCTCTAGAGATTAGTAAACTTTCGTTATCCAAACTTGTGCAGGCAATAATAATGTATATATATATTTTTTTCATTCCTTGCACACGATTGGGTGTTTTTTGCAAAGTATAGTTTCCCCGCATTCACCAAGCTCTGGGACAAATTCCCTTGCAAAGTGCAACTTGTCTTGCAAAGCAAACAGTCTTTCCGACTTTAGTAAGTCAACCCTATGGCCTGTTGAAGTTATAAACAAATACCGACCAATCCTTGAATTTGTTAGACCCTTTTCCCCTTCATTCCTACTTGCCCATTACTGTGGTGGATGGAATCACTGGCCAATAAAGAGGCAGTAACGGTGGGGCCAAGCTTGGATTTTGCAGGAAAATATTACTTTTACTACATTCATCTCTGGATCTATTGGAGGCTGGGTTCACACTGATGCGAATTGGATGCACGTTTCTCCACATTCAATTCGCAAGACAGGAGAGTGTGACTGGCTCTCAATGGAGCCAGTTCACACACCTCTGGGGTGGCCACCGTCCAAATTGCAGAAGGGTCCTGTGCATCTTCTGGTCCATTTCAGGTGCAAATTCAGCCAAAAATTCAGACCTGATTCTCACCTGAAATGGTGAACAGACACGCATCGGACCCCCTGCTGTGAGCCGCGGTCACAACTAGTGTGAACCCAGCAGGACATGCAGTTTACTAAAGCTAAACAGCCTATTTATTATTTGTATGCTGCGTGTAATTGCTCAGGGACACCAATTACTAATAGTATATCCCTTCAGACCCATAAAGGGAACTTCTTTTCAATCTCAATGGAGCTGAATTCCTAAAGGAGTAAAAGACTATACACATCGTAAAATTAATTTTCACCGAGCCAGTCATGTGTACATGGTTTTATATAACCCATTTACATAATTAGGAAATCAAAATGAACAGAGCTTCACTTTATTTACAAAGTTTAGTGAATGTAAACTCTGCAAAGTGGTCAATTTCTTCTTGATGCCTCATGCCTTTTAGCCTGTTAAACCCCCTTTATAATAACCTATGTGTCCAAGCACTCATAAGCATTTAAATACATCAAAAGCGTGTTCAAGAGAGAAGCCGAAGAGCAGAAAAAACGCTGAAGGCGCCTAAAAGCATGAAAATGCAGCTAAACGCGCCTAGATGTGTTTAAGCCCATTTGAGCAGTAATGCATTTCGTTGGTCAGTTTAAAATTTTATTCTGGCCAGTGAAATCCATTAATGCTCAAATGCATCACGCGCCTAAACGTGTGTGCAATACATGGCTTCTGGCTTGTTTTTTAAGCAGGTTTTCACCTGCCAGGAGGAGTTCTGGCATTCAGAGGAGCAAATCAAACGCTCTGTGTGTATGAGGCCCGAGTATCTCAGGCAAAAAGAGGTAACAAATATACAGTATTTGTATATATGAACACAAACCCACAAAACACTAGGGACAGAACATGGAAAACTACAAAAAATATTGCAGGAATATTTTAAAACTGATCCTTTAAAAAAATCTATTAGTCTAAAGCAGCCTTTTCAACTAGGGTGCCTTGGGTCCCCGAGGTGCCTTCTAGTTCTTTGAAGGTTACCATGGCAAATTGCCCAAAAATTATCAACAAGCTGTTGGGTGTAACAAGCATGCGTTTTTTGTTACACAAAGCCACAGGTTTTCCCTGCCCATTAGCTGAGTGAGGGAGAAAAGTAACCCTGGAGAAAAGTAACCCTGGAGAAAGGGAACCCCGGAGTCAGTACCAGTGTGCAAAGGCAAATTCCCTTTGTATAAATCACCTCAAATATTGGGTGTCCTATTTGTGTGGATGCTGCTTTATATAAAACTATTAGTTTAGTTGTTTTACGATTTAGAATGGGTAGCCTCAATGTGCATAACTTTTAAACTTTAACTTTTGCCTTAAAGCGTTTGTTAACGGCAAAATAACCTTTAAAGCATGTTATATGACACAGTGCTTGTCCTGTGTCATTTGGCCCCCTGTAACACCTAAAAAACCTGGCTGATCCTGCCAGTTTCTCACCACCCCCCTGTAAACTGACACGGTGTATCATGGCTGCTGAGACCAGACACTGTGGTCAGTTTGCGTGTGTCATCAGCAGCCTGCTATCTGTCTCCTCTCTGCTCCTGTGTCCTCCTCCCCCCTCCCCTCTCTGTCTGTGTGTGAGCCGCCCCTCCCCCCTCCTGTTGCTCTCATAACACTAAACTTTATACACCATGGGCACTGCCTCCTATTGCAGTGTCCCCCTCTGTGAATGATTTATAAATATAAATGCTGTAAATACCTAATTTAAGAGATTGCGATCACATGACCAGCCAGCTCTCTCCTCCTCCCCTCCAGACTGACATCAGCAGAGGAATCTCAGCCCCACCCACTGCATCTCTCAGAGGAGAAAAGGAGAAAGCTGGCCAGTCATGTGATAGCAATCTCTGCAGTTAAACAAGGTATTTGCAGCATTTATTTTTTATAAATCACACACAGAAGGAGATACTACAATATGAGGCAGTGCTGAGTGGCTTAATAACCACTTTAACTGGAAAAAGGTTAAAGTGGCTGTAAACCCTCACATATACCCAGCAAAGGCACTAGCCTCAGGTGATACACAACAATGAAACAAATCCTCTTACATAAGTTGCACCTGTTAATCTGCAATATTCTCTTCTCTACATCCATTCAAAGTGCTGAATTTATTAGCTTGTCTGAGAGTTCAGAAAAAAAAAGGGTTGGAGAGCTGAAGTTACACTCTGCAGCATTCAGTGAGGAGAGCTCTGAGAGCTGATTGGAGGGAGGAGACACACTCTTCACAGAGCTCACAGGAAGAGCTGTCAATCAGCTGGAGGTCCCTCTCCTGTCACCTTTTTTCTCTTGGTATCAGGAACACTTGCCAGAAGTGACTCATGCAGATAGCAGAGGAATGAGGCAGCAGACAGAAATTACACTTATTGCTCGTAATTGAGACAAGTACACACTATAGAAGGATATGCTTTGTTCTTATTTAATTTCTGAGGTTTAGAACCACTTTAATCACTTAAGGACCGCCTCCTGCACATATACGTCGGCAGAATGGCACGGCTGGGCATATCAACGTACAGGTACGTTGCTCTTTAAGAGCCCAGCCGTGGGTCGCACGCGGTCCTTAGCTCCGTGACCGTGCCCGTGGGACCCGTGGACCCGATCGCCACTGGTGTCCCGCGATCGGGTCACAGAGCTGAAGAACGGGGAGAGGTATGTGTAAACAAACCTCTCCCCGTGCTTCCTAGTGCGACTGACACTGATCGTCTGTTCCCTGTCATCGGGAAAGACGATCAGTGATGTTGAATGTCAAGCCACGCCCCTACAGTAAAAAAACACACACACGTCACACTTAACCCCTCCCCATCCCTAGTGGTTAACTCCTTCACTGCCAGTGTCATTTACACAGGAATCAGTGCATTTAAATAGCACTGATTGCTGTATAAATGACAACGGTCCCAAAAATGTGTCAAAAATATCCGATGTGTCGCCATAATGTCGCAGTCACAATAAAAATCACTGATCGCCGTCATTACTAGTAAAAAAAAAAAACATTAATAAAAATGCTATAAAACTATCCCCTATTTTGTAAACGTTTTAACTGTTGCGCAAACCAATCAATAATCGCTAATTGCGTTTTTTTTACCAAAAATATGTAGAAGAATACGTATCGGCTTAAACTGAGGGAAAAAAACATTTTTTTATATATTTTTTGGGGATATTTATTATAGCAAAAGTAAAAAATATTGTTTTTTTTTCAAAATTGTCGCTCTATTTTTGTTTATAGCGCAAAAAATTAAAAAAAACAGAGGTGATCAAATACCACCAAAAGAAAGCTCTATTTGTGGGAAAAAAGGACGCCAATTTTGTTTTGGAGCCGTGTCGCACGACCGCGCAATTATCAGTTAAAGCGACGCAGTGCCGAATCGCAAAAAGGGGCCTGGTCCTTTGGCTGCAAATTGGTCCGGGGCTTAAGTGGTTAAGAAACACCAGTCTAAAGTGCTAATCAATGGAAACCTATGGCTCAGCAGTTCATTTTGGATCAACAGGTGTTTTTATGTTTGTGGCCTGTAATGGTCTCAAATATTTTAACGTGGTTAGCCTTGAGGCACTAAGAAAAAGAAGAAATATGAGAGGTAAACTGCACTTAAATTTAGAATAATTATATTTTATTGGTGAAATCCCAATGATGAAAAATTTATTGATGAAAAATGTCATCTCATCCTCATTACTCAACATATATATTTAAAATTGACAACTGCCATATATGTTCCCGGAAGATATATATTCATCTATGTAAACAGATATATAGACACTGCTAAATGTTACCAATAGCAACTAATAATATCAATATGTCCCACCTATACACATTTTATGTTCAGTCATCAGGATGGAACAGCGAGTTTCTGGAACAGAGCGTACATATAAAACATACAATTGTGCCACTAGATGAAAATGGAACATTATCAGTTCGGACAAATACAGGCAGTTCCTGAGTTACATACGACTTATAAACAGAGGGTGACAACAGGAAGTGAGAGGAAATCTCCCCCTAGGAAGGGAAATTTACTCCTGTAGGAGTTATCATGGGAAAAAGGTGCCTCCACTGAAGCTTTATCACCAATACTTGTTTCCACGACAACCCAAAATGTTCAAGATCGGAATGACTCTGATTGGTCATCGGTGCCACAGAGCATCACTCTGATCCATCCTGAAAGCCTTGCAGAAAGAAAAAGGAGAAGGAAGGCTATTCCTGGATCACTGCACTGGCTGCGTGGTCACTGACAGCTCATTATGCGCGGAAGTAATGGGGGGGTGGGAATGGTACAGTATTCGGTGTTAGTAAACCTTTCCATTTTTTTCTGTAAAGGTGAACTAGCCCTTTAAATTTTAGTTGTATACATTTCGGCCTTTCCCATTAAAGCATGATGTTTAATTAGTAGCATGCAGCACTGTCCTGTAACTGACAACAGTACAGTGACTGGGATTTGGGGATTAGAGTCAGGGGCAGGTAGTAGGTTGCAAATCAGTCTACTGGTAAGATCTACATGCAAACTCAAAAGTCATTATTTACAAGGTAACCACTTACTTTTCAGAACACCCTTTAAGGAAAGTTTAACCATTATGGGCAAAGTTGTGTAAAAATCTCTCAAATATGTACTGGTAAACCTGAGAAGACCAACATTCTCTACACAAGGGACCTGCACATATGAAAAGATTAGTCCAGTTTGCCTCTTTGGATGAAACAGACAGAAACATTGATTACACTTAGTGCCCCCCATTGTTTCCCTGACAAAGTGCAAGGCAGCACAGTGTTGGCAGCACAGTGGTGTAGTGGGTAGCACTATCACCTAGCAGCAATAGGGTCCCTGGTTCAAATCCTGACCATGATACCATCTGCCTGGAGTTTGCATGTTCTCCCTGTGCTTGTGTGGGTTTCCTTTGGTTACTCCAGTTCCCTCCCACACTCCAAAGATCAGATCCTGTCTTTAAATTGGACCTAGTGTGTGTATGTGTTTGTCAGTGTGTCGGGACCCTACGGGGTAAAAGACCGCACTATATCAAGAAGCAACTCAACTCAATAACAGATGAATATATATGTTAAATATAGAGCATTATCTTGGTTCCTTTCATGCATGGTCAGCTGTAGACATGATTGTCTCCTGATCCAGCTACTTTTGGCCAAATTAGAGAAAGACAAAGTATGTCTGAGGGTAACTTGTTGTGGTGCCCCGAGCTACTGGAGGGAAAAATAGATTTAATGACTGGATTTTCACTAGGTGATTCCCCTGAGGAAGAATAAGTGGGTATCTGGAATGTGCATAAACATGCATGTATCTGTCATTTAATATTATTGTTGGTAGCTGGCCAATGCCCACATCTCCCCTTGGATCTAAAGTCTATCCCCTAATATTCCCCTATTCGGTTTGCTTCTGTGTGCTTTGGACATTACAGTATATAAAATAACTGACAACATTTATAATATGCTAACATTGTCAAAACTCTTCACACTCAGATATAGACAATTTGGAAAATCGTGTTTCACCAGCATGCAATGTGACAAATCCTGCTAAGGTTTAATGCATTACAGTGGCACAGCTAATATATCATTCATATTCAAAGAATATGAATTATAACACAAAAACATTTCTTTCACTCATGGTTAGTATTTGGCTGAAGCCATTTATTATCAATCAACTGTGTTTTCTCTTTTTGAATCATAATGACAACAGAGACTACCCTAATGACCCTGATTAAAAGTTTACATACCCTGGAATGTTTGACCTTGGTACAGACACAGAAGGTGGCACACACAGGTTATAATGGCATTTAAAGGTTAATTTCCCACATTTGTGGCTTTTTAAATCACAATTAGTGTCTGTGTATAAATAGTCAATGAGTTTGTTAGCTCTCACATGGATGCACTAAGCAGGATAGACACTGAGCCATGAAGAGGTAGAAAAGAACACTCAAAAGACCTGCATAACAAGGTTATGAAACTTTACAAAGATTGAAAAGGATATAAAAAGATATCCAAAGCCTTGAATATGCCAGTCAGTACTATTCAATTACTTAATAAGAAGTGGAAAATTTGGGGATCTCTTGATACCAAGTTAAAACATAGCCAAAGTTCGGTAACTAGAATGGATAGTCAGACAAGCCAGAAAGTCAGGAAGCCAGGGAACAGAATAGTGGAACAGCAAGCAGGATCTGGAGCCAGAAGGAATGTCAGCCAAGCAAGTCTTTAACAGGAACGCAAGAGATAGTCTCTGAGATGTTGACCAAGGCAGAGATCATCTGGGCTCAACGGCTTAAATAGGCAGGACTGACGAGCAGGATATCATCAACAGGCGAGTCACTTTGAAGAGATAGGAGCTGGTAATTAGCCAACAGTGGCTAGTTCAGAGAAGGAAGGGCTGAGCCCAGCCCTGACAGATTGATAATAAATGGCTTCAGCCAAACACTAACCATAAGTGAAAGAAAAGTTTTTCTGTTATCATTCATATGCTCTGAAAATAGGCCAAGAAATCATAAATTCTGTCAGGATATGTAAACTTATGAGCACAACTGTATATATAGATATATATCTATATCTACCGCTCTCTCTTTCTCTCTCTATATATATATTTATTTATATATATATAATTTTTTTTATGGTTCAGGAAAAAAATCTAATTTGTCATTGTACAACGGGGCATTCAAGAATAATTCCAATATTTTCATATTTTAATACGCTTGTTTAAATTCGAATTTTATATATGGAAAACCGCAACCAATCCATCTGCTAACTAGTGACTGTGAGGGGGACAACAGATAGTGACAGAGTAAATACCGTAACAAAGAGGGTATACCGTGAACTTGTGGAAAATACAACATAGAATAGTGCAGAGAAAAGAATAGATAGTAGAGTGTAGTACAAAGTATATAATGTACAGCATAGTATACAGCTTGGATAAGTGTGAAGTATTTATCGTGCAGCACAGTGTACAGTAGTGTGGAATATATCATATATACAGCATAGTGAACAGAGTGGAGCAGTGTGAAGTATAAAACATACATCACGGTGTGAAGAGGGGTACAGTGTAGAATATACTGATTAGTGTGGAAAGTGGAACAATGTGAAGTAAGAGTGGCACAGTGTGCAGTACAAAATGTACATCACTGTGTGAAGTGAAGTGCAGTACAAATTTACAAATAAGTGTGGAGTACAGCACAGAATATATGGTTTAGTGTGGAGAGTTGAGCAGTGTGTAGTAGATCATGCACAGTGACAGCACAATGTACAGAGTGGAGTTGTTTGCAGTATAGGATGTACAGCACAGTATGGGGAGGGGAATGGAAGGCAGCACAGAATGTATAGCACAGTATGGGGAGGGGAATGGAAGCAGCACAGAATGTACAGCACAGTGTGAAATGAAGTAGAGTGGGATATGCAGCAAACAAATTGTGTGGACTGTGGAAAGTTCAGGATGGAATGTGCAGGATAGTGTGGAGACAGGAAGAATATAACAAATGTGGGCCCACTTATTGAAAACAATGCTATCCTTTGTGTAACTGATATCTTAACAGTTGTCAAGAGACAGTAAATGACCAATCTGCAAATTTCTATAAGTAATCACAAAAATATGAAAGAGCGAGCTTGTAAAACATATTAAATAGTAGCCTCAACTTTTTATCCCACAACTGTTTAGAAGAAGGGGGGGGGGGGGGGGGGGGTAAGATGACAAACAAAAAAGTTTTTTTTCCAATATGGAGTGGAAAGTCCTCTTTAAAATAATAATACCAGAAATATGGAAACTGACACTGCAGATCTCAAAATACCCTTCAAAACATATGCTTACTGGAAATAAACTCTACTTTCCCATTAATAGTACTGCAGATGCAAACAGATACATGTTAGCCAATGCCATAGTTACATTTTTAATGTCAACTGTTTAGTCCTTATACATCTTAGGCCTCGTTCACAAGGGTGCAGTTAAAGTATAACTAAAGGTAAAACTTTTATTCTAGTTTTGGATAGAATGACAACCCATGTCAGCCTTTGTTCCTGCCTATTCCCCCCGTTAAGGAAATCCACCCTCTATTTTTTCCTGTTTACCATTATCATTGAGAGTGAAAGTTGAAAGTCCCAAATTTTGGGTTGTCCCCAGAAAAGTAATAGCAGGGAAATCCTCCAGTGGGGACACTAGCTCTGGTGACCTGGGGGTCTCCAACAAATTATTTTAATTTGCAGGGATTTCTTTTTACTTCCTGTTTGGCTATAGGACAGGAAGTGAAGGGAAATCTCCACAATCAAACACATATAGCGCAAAAAAAATCTGGCAGGGGTTATAACCCTCCCTTGCTCTATCCAAAATGAAAAAAGGAAACGTTTTGCCTGTAGTTCTACTTTAAGCGTGCACCAGTGTGAGGGCCTGCATAGGATGCACAGGTTTTTCACGCATCCTCATGATGGCAGTCCCATTTATGTCCATTGGGATGCACTTGCTGCTACCAATTTCGCAGCCCTGTGGATGTGGGTGCATATCCCAGAATGCACAGTGTGAGCTCAAAAACATGCACCTGCACCCACACACATGTCAAAATGAGAGCAGCAGCTGTGTCTATGTAGCCGTTGAGTGATATTGACATGAATGGGACATTATACATGTGTAACCACGGAACACCTGTGCATCCTGTGCAGACAAAACATGGCCCTTACATAGGTGTACACTAAGGCCTGATTCACACCTATGCATGTTTAGTGCTTTTTGCATTTTCCAGATTTGCACTACAGTCCATTTAACATGGTTTCCTATGGAACACGTTCTGTAGTGCAAATCTGCAAAATGCAAAAAGCACAAAAAATGCATAGGTATAAATCAGGCCTTAAGGAGGCCTTAGGCTACATTCACATAAGCCTCCTGCGCTTTTTAACCTTTTTCTGACCACCCTCGCAGATTTACTGCGGAAGGTTAGCTCCCCTAGGTGAAATGACGTCACCTTACGTCACTTCGACTTTTGACCACTAGGCGGTGCGCCCGCGGCTCGCCGCTGAAGCTGATGGAGAGTGCCCGACGGGCTTTATGACCGCCGGGCACCCGCGATCGCTCATGACAGAGCGAGAACTGGGATCTGTGTGTGTAAACAGAGGAGACGTACAAAGTAAAACACTAGGGAACACAGTTAACCCTTGATCACCCCCTATTGTTAATCCCCCCCCCCCTGCCAGTAACATTTATACAGTAATCAGTGCATTTTTATAGCACTGATCGCTGTATAATTGTCATTGGTCCCAAAAATGTGTCAAAAGTGTCCGGTGTGTCCGCCGCAATATCGCAGTCCCGATAAAAATCACTGATAGCCGTCATTACTAGTAAAAAAAAAAAATGCCATAACACTATAGTCTGTAGACGCTATAACTTTTGCGCAAACCAATCAATATACGCTTATTTAATTTTTTTACCAAAAATATGTAGAAGAATACATATCGGCCTGAACTTAGGAAAAAATTAGCTTTTTTAAAAAAAAATATGGGATATTTATTATAGCAAAAAGTAAAAGATATTGGGGGTTATTTATGAAAGGCAAATCCACTTTGCACTACAAGTACAAAGTGCACTTGAAATTACACTGAAAGTGCACTTGGAAGTGCAGTCACTGTAAATCTGAGGGGTAGATCTGAAATGAGGAGAAGCTCTGCTGATTTTATTATCCAATCATGTGTAAGCTAAAATGCTGTTTTTTATTTTCCTTGCATGTCCCCCTCAGATCTACAGCGATTGCACTTCCAAGTGCACTTTCAGCGCAATTTCAAGTGCACTTTGCCCTTGTAGTTTGCACTTGTAGTGCAAAGTGGATTTGCCTTTAGTAAATAACTCCCACTGTGTTTTATTCAAAATTGGCGCTCTTTTTTTGTTTATAGATCAAATACCACCAAAAGAAAGCTCTATTTGTGGGAAAAAAGACCATCAATTTTGTTTGGGTATAGCTTCACACGACCGCGCAATTGTCAGTTAAAGTGACGCAGTGCCATATCGCAATAAAATAACCTGGTCATTGAGCAGCCAAATCTTGAAGTGGTTAAAGACAGCAGAAAGACAGGAGAATTGATCAGGAAAGTATAAATAAATATTATACTTCCCAGATTATTTTCTTCTGCATTTAAATGTAGCTGCTTTTATATGCATTCACATATATTTAGAGTACCGTATTTACACCGGAACGCTCTGAACCTGAGTGCACCTTAATGCAGGTAATCACACCATATGAATCACACTATTTAAAATCATTAATTGTATTTATATGCATGAAGAAACGTTCCAGCAGCAGCTTCCCCGGCTTCTTCTCCCAGCTAACCCGGTCTTCTTTAGATCCGCCTCCTGTCCTGATTGGCCAGGAGGAGAAGCCAGAAACTGATAGCGAATATTGATTCGCTAGTATCAGAAGTGGGAGGGTTCGGGGCGTAGTGCTCCGTATTCCGAGCACAACCTTTTTCAAGCCAATTAGAGCCCCAGGCTCTAATCATGTGCTTGAAAAAAACAGACAGACCTCATACAAAGACATTTGTCTGGCACCCCGCATGCAAACTATGGGGGCGGCACCCCTTATGGACTGGCCACCACTGGTTTACAAAAGCTCCAGTGTGCATGGGGCCTTACACTCTAGCTCAGACATTCTAAACCAGCATTCCATGAAACCCAAGGGTAGCTTCAGAGGTTGTTGGGGGTTCCTTCAGCTAAAGTTGACTGACCTCTAACCTTCTGGTGCCTGCAAAATTCCAGGTCCAACAGAGCCAGCAACAGGACATCAATGATCATTTTTAGCTGTCTGTAAGGGTTGCATTCTTGCCACTGACCACCAATGCAAATGACATTCTTCGCACTGACTCTGAATAATTAATTTTACCTGCGAATCCTCAAGATCCTCAAGGGCATCTCTGGGGCAAAAATGTTGAGAAAGGCTGCTCTAGCAACCCAGAAAAATGCCATCAATGGCCTATTTCCTTGGGAAAGTAAAAACCCTCCCTTGCAGTGGGGATGTCCTTGAACTACAAGCTCCCAGTCTATAACCTATCTATTAGACCAAGAAAAGCAGTTCTACCAAACTGGTCCTCCATACCCCTTAGCAGCTGGTGCTATCCTCTTCTCCTCTATGCTCTGACAGTGGACTGTTCCTTGGTGTCCTCATATCCATTGCAGGGACATGGACCTTGTATTCTACTTTATGATGTCAGAGGGTATCTGACCACCAGCACAGAGGGGAGAAGAGGCTGCCAACACTGATCTAGCAGCACAGAGAAGCCTTCGGGAGCAGAAGATTGGGTAAGTAACACCGCTTTCCCCAGTCCCTTAGACATAAGCAATTAACCCTTGCAGTACGGGGGCAGTCCCACTGCAAGGGAAGATTTTACTTTTCCCTGGAGTTCAGCTTCAAAGAGAACCTGTCAAGAGAGAAACATTACGTTCCATCAATGTTGGTTGCCTAGCAGTTCTGCTCATCCTCTGGTTTCATCCATATCATGCAGACAGGTCATGCTTCCATGCCTTAATAACAAAAATTCAGAAAGGGTGCTGGATAGGGTAATGCAGGTATTTCTCTAATGACCGTACTCTGCTGGACTGCGGTAACTATAGATCCCCCTTCTCTATACACAGACATGATCAGAGAAGAAAATGGAGAGAACAAGGAGGGAGCCCCAGGGAAGAATCTCCTGTAGGAGAAGATCCCTGGGATGATCAGGAGATGATAGATCTGCCTGTCTGTGTCCTGATCCAGTACAGATCAGAGTACAGGGGAGGCTCTTCCCCTCCTACTGTCATCTGTCATTCCCTCTCCTTCCAGCACAATGTCACCATGCCATCCAGTATGATCAGATCCCCCCCATCCATCCATCCTCCCTCATCAGACCCATCTTACATGCTCTGGCTCTCCATGGACAGAGGACAAGCTCTGATCTCCGCTCTCTCCCTCCGTCGCCATCTTCGCTCTGGAGCAGACTGGGAGTGAATGCAGCCAGAGGAGAGGAGAGGGAGAGGAGAGGAGAGGGAGAGGAGAAGAGGACAGCCCCCACAACCAGCATTGCATTACCAACTGCCTGGCTGCTCCTCCCCCTACCTGCCACAGATTTAACCCTATCAGCCCCATCCAGAAGGACTGCACTAGCCTTATTAACCCTTCAGTGCCTGGGGGCTCTGCACTCCTCCCCAGATCCAGCACACAGCCAGCTGCTGCCATCACACTGCAATAGAGGACAGTGCAGAGTGTCTGCACACAACAGGCTGCCCTCTGGGCACTAGATCAGTGTGAAAGATTTACAATCCAAGCTTTCTATGAGTGCCCTGTGCTAAAATCCTAACCACAGCTCAATTATTCCAATGTCCAGCCGGATGTGGGGTAACTGGCATCATTTTAAAAATCAGATAAAAGGGGTAAAAACGTGTGATCATCGATTAGGAAAACACTGTTTTTCTCTTCCTGAACACAGACACGCAGATTTCTGCTGTTTGCTCACAATCCTATCATTGCTGATCGCCTGGATTCCTGAAACGTGTGGTCGCTGCAGAGCAGACATCTGCATGGAGATATTCAGAAGAATCAAACACTTGGGGGATGTCTGATTCTATCAGCATTGAACCAATGTTCACACTGCAGCAGTCTGCACTCCCTACACATGGAAACTGGCCATGGCTGGATGGTGGGTTGTTGACTTGCTCGATACATTATTAAGATTATTAGTAAGAAAGGTCTTTCTCAGCTGTTTTATCACGAAGGAATCCTCTAAAAGCGAAAGGGGAAACTTTTTTTTGTAAGGGATTCTTAAGGTTTATTTTTTTTCTTCTCTAAAATAACAAGTTATACTTACCTGTTCTGTGCAATGGTTTTGTACAGAGCAGCCCTGATCTTCCTCTTCTCGGGTTCCCTGCCACCGCTCCTTCTGCTTTCCAGTAGTGGGGGGGTACTCAGGCAGGCTCGACCCCGAGCCGCACTATGTGCATCTTCTGACACACACAGTGCAGCTCGGGCTTGCCCCCTCATCACTGGATTTGATTGACAGCAGCAGAAGCCAATGAGGAGTGAGGAGGGAAAGAGAGAGCAGCATTGCTGCTCTAGGGCACTGCACTAAGATCGAGATCAGGAAAGTTGGGGGGGGGGGGGGGTGCACATAAAAGGTTTTTGAGAATGCATTAAAGGAGAAGAACAGCCAGTTTAGCTGTACTTCTCCTATGGATCACAGGAGTGCAATTTTTTTTGTACTTCTGTGCTCCATTTTCAGCAGCGAGGGGGCTGAAGTACGCTCTCTGCTGATGTGAGAGTCAGTCCAGGTTCGGGCATCATCGCGACCATAGAGTTGGGATTCGCCCACATGCCTGGACTGGCACGCGGTTCAGCAAGTCCCTGAGAGCCTGAGCCAGCCTTTACAACCAGTGTTGCAAAAAAGTGGAGTGGAGTTTTTTGTTGTTGTCTATGTTAGGGAGATTCACCCTCTCTATTTGTCATGTTTACCATTATCATCAAAAGTGAAAGTAAAAGAAAATACAACATTCTGGGTTGTCCCCAGAACAGTATTAGAGAGGATATTTTCCAATGGGGATGCTAGTTCCGGAGACTCCCCCACTTAGAGATATTTCCTCTCACTTCCTATTGAGACTATGGGACAGGAAGTAAAGGGAAATCTCCCGAAATGGACCCAGATGGCAAAAATAAACCTTAGGCCGGCCATAGACGGTTCGAAACTTGGCCAATTCAGCTGGAACAGGCTGAGATTTGAACCATGTGTGGGCAGGCTGAATGAGTTGGCCAATCAAATTGGGTATACCCAGCCTGAGGATTCACTTGCGATTATCGCTAGCAGCTGATATAGCCGATAACAATAATCTCTGTCTTCCCCCGAGAGAAGACAATTGCTCAGCAGGAGGGATTCCTGTGTCAGCAGTGTCTGTGCTGATGAATTTCTTTCCTGGAAAAAAAATTTGCACCGTATGGCCGGCCTTACAGGGGTATAATCCTGCCTTACTCTATTCAAAATGTGCTTAGATTAGATCCAATTTTACATCAGGGACCCCCCTTACATAGAAGTCCTTTCCTTCATTAAAGCCCCCCCTACATAGAATTCCACCCCCTTACCCCCTACACAGAGCAAGTTCAGTCCATATCTGAAAGTTGGGAATGCATTGGTAGATAGGGGACGAGGATGACAATAATAATGGTAGGATTTCTTCTATAAAGGCTAGACAGTAAGTGGACAGAATGATTCCCTTTATTGTTTGTGGTATAATAATGATAATAGTGTTGTTATTATTAATATCATCATCACAAAAGAAAAACTACACGGCGCAGGATCTCTATTTACTTCTTGTATTTCTATAGTGCCGACATACTCTGCAGGGCAGTGCAGCATACACAAAAGTATTTGTAGCCACTGAAAACCAATCCTAACATATTGTTTGCCACTAAACATACCGGTAATTACAAATGTGTTTTTGCAACTGAATTAAATGTTTGTGTAGAAAAAAACAAGTCTCGTTTGCTTATTAAAATTTTTTTTTTTTTATTGTTTTGTTTATTATTAGATCTGCCATTTAGACCGCTTTCACACTGAGGCAGTTTTCAGGCGTTTTAGCGCTAGAAATAGCCTCTAAATAACGCCTGAAAACGCCTCCCATTAATTTCAGTGTGTCTTTTCACACTGGGGCGGTGCGCTTGTGGGACGTTAGGAAAAATCCTGCAAGCAGCATCTTTGGGGTGGTTTGGGAGTACTGTATACAGCGCTCCCAAAACGCCCCGCCCATTGAAATGAATGGGCAGCACTTCCAAAGCGCATGAAAAGCACTTCGGAAGAGCTGCAACACGGGCGCTTTTAACCCCTTCTTTGGGGTTAAAAGTGCACCGCTAGCGGCCAAAAAGCGCTGCTTAAACAGCACTAACGCGACAGGACACTTACTGATTGCACTACTGTACTGTGAGCTTTAGATCGTAGAAACTATTTCAGGGATTCCCCCGAGACCTGAATTTTTTTCAAGGGTTCCACTGTGTTAAAAAGATTAAGAAAGGCTGATTTATGAACATCTTTAGCACTTGTGGAGGAAAATGTCCATATTAGAGGTTAAAAGAACTGACAACAGTGCCCACTTTGCTTACGCTTTGCAACTGCCAACTGAATCTACCATAAGCCTGTATTACACTATTCCTTATAAAAATAAATACGTTTATAAAAAAAAAAAAATGGCAACCGTCTCAAATCTTTTTCTGTTTCATAGCCCATAATGCAATATAGTTACACGAATAGCCAGATATTACGGAAGTTACAATAGCATCGATATTTAGCATTACTCAAAGGTCAATTTAAACCATCCCTTACAGGATTATCCTACAGATGGCAGACTACTGAAACTCTATGGAGTACAAAAATGCTGAACCCTCAATGGCCTAGTTCCGAGTTTGATGCGACTTCCATCGGCAGCTTTGCACCAAAAATGGCCTTACTGTCATCTAATGTCTGCGGACACTTTTAGCCGGAGATGTCCACTGAAATGTAAAGGTAGCCATATTAAAAAACTCTTCTCCTGATTCTGCAGACACCAGCAATACTCTTCTATTGTTCTGAGTTGTCTTTCTCTAGGAGGTCAATTAGGTGTCTAGTGCCATGAAGTAGCATTAGCTCTTTGTGATGGATAGGGATGGGCCCGGTGCTCGATGCGAACCCATGTTCGCATCGAGCACCGGGTGTTCGCTCGCTCGGCGAGCCCAGAACTATTTTGGCCGCTCGCATCACGTTCGTGTGATGCGAGCGGCCCCGCAATGCATTGCGGCCGGCGCGGCCGGCGCGGCCGGCGCAGTGCATTGCTGGCTGATGATTGGCCAAGCATGCACTGTGACCCCGCATGCTTGGCCAATCACAGCGCCGGAAACTCGAAGAGCCATAATTGGCTACAGGCAGGACGCCTGTAGCCAATTACAGCTCAGCGGCTTTAGTACACGCCCCCCCCCTATAAAAGGCCGCCACGCCGTCTGCGCCGGTCACATGCTGTTCCGGCGTAGATAGAGCAGGATAGTTCTGTGACACTCTGCTGGATTTAGTTAGTTAGAGAGATTTACTTAGAGAGATTGAGTTAGATAGATTCATTTAGAAAGATTGATTTAGAAAGAGGGGCTTGTAGTGTGTTCGTGGCAGGCAGGCAGAGCTCCTATATTTTGTTCCCAGAAGCACCTATAGGACTTGAAGTGTGTTAGTCCCATCACACAGACCTATATTTTCTTCCCAGAAGCACCTATAGGACTTGAGGTGTGTTAGTCCCATCACACAGACCTACATTTTCTTCCCAGAAGCACCTATAGGACTTGAAGTGTGTTAGTCCCATCACACAGAGATCCTATATTTTGTTCCCAGAAGCACCTATAGGACTTGAAGTGTGTTAGTCCCATCACACAGAGATCCTATATTTTGTTCCCAGAAGCACCTATAGGACTTGAAGTGTGTTAGTCCCATCACACAGAGATCATATATTTTGTTCCCAGAAGCACCTATAGGACTTGAAGTGTGTTAGTCCCATCACACAGACCTATATTTTCTTCCCAGAAGCACCTATAGGACTTGAAGTGTGTTAGTCCCATCACACAGAGATCATATATTTTGTTCCCAGAGGCACCTATAGGACTTGAAGTGTGTTAGTCCCATCACACAGACCTACATTTTCTTCCCAGAAGCACCCATAGGACTTGAAGTGTGTTAGTCCCATCACACAGAGATCATATATTTTGTTCCCAGAAGCACCTATAGGACTTGAAGTGTGTTAGTCCCATCACACAGACCTATATTTTCTTCCCAGAAGCACCTATAGGACTTGAAGTGTGTTAGTCCCATCACACAGAGATCATATATTTTGTTCCCAGAGGCACCTATAGGACTTGAAGTGTGTTAGTCCCATCACACAGACCTACATTTTCTTCCCAGAAGCACCTATAGGACTTGAAGTGTGTTAGTCCCATCACACAGAGATCCTATATTTTGTTCCCAGAAGCACCTATAGGACTTGAAGTGTGTTAGTCCCATCACACAGACCTATATTTTCTTCCCAGAAGCACCCATAGGACTTGAAGTGTGTTAGTCCCATCACACAGAGATCATATATTTTCTTCCCAGAAGCACCTATAGGACTTGAAGTGTGTTAGTCCCATCACACAGAGCTCCTCTATTTTCTTTCCAGAAGCACCCACAGGACTTCTAGTGTGTTAGTGGCATCACACAGAGCTCCTATATTTTCTTCTCAGCAGCACCCACAGGACTTCTAGTGTGTTAGTGGCATCACACAGAGCTCCTCTATTTTCTTTGCAGAAGCACCCATAGGACTTCTAGTGTGTTAGTGGCATCACACAGAGCTCCTATATTTTCTTTGCAGAAGCACCCATAGGACTTCTAGTGTGTTAGTGGCATCACACAGAGCTCCTCTATTTTCTTTGCAGAAGCACCATAGGACTTCTAGTGTGTTAGTGGCATCACACAGAGCTCCTATATTTTCTTCTCAGCAGCACCCACAGGACTTCTAGTGTGTTAGTGGCATCACACAGAGCTCCTCTATTTTCTTTGCAGAAGCACCCATAGGACTTCTAGTGTGTTAGTGGCATCACACAGAGCTCCTATATTTTCTTCTCAGCAGCACCCACAGGACTTCTAGTGTGTTAGTGGCATCACACAGAGCTCCTCTATTTTCTTTGCAGAAGCACCCATAGGACTTCTAGTGTGTTAGTGGCATCACACAGAGCTCCTCTATTTTCTTTGCAGAAGCACCCATAGGACTTCTAGTGTGTTAGTGGCATCACACAGAGCTCCTCTATTTTCTTTGCAGAAGCACCCATAGGACTTCTAGTGTGTTAGTGGCATCACACAGAGCTCCTATATTTTCTTCTCAGCAGCACCCACAGGACTTCTAGTGTGTTAGTGGCATCACACAGAGCTCCTATATTTTCTTTGCAGAAGCACCCATAGGACTTCTAGTGTGTTAGTGGCATCACACAGAGCTCCTATATTTTCTTCTCAGCAGCACCCACAGGACTTCTAGTGTGTTAGTGGCATCACACAGAGCTCCTCTATTTTCTTTGCAGAAGCACCCATAGGACTTCTAGTGTGTTAGTGGCATCACACAGAGCTCCTATATTTTCTTCTCAGCAGCACCCACAGGACTTCGAGTGTGTTAGTGGCATCACACAGAGCTCCTCTATTTTCTTTGCAGAAGCACCCATAGGACTTCTAGTGTGTTAGTGGCATCACACAGAGCTCCTATATTTTCTTCTCAGCAGCACCCACAGGACTTCTAGTGTGTTAGTGGCATCACACAGAGCTCCTCTATTTTCTTTGCAGAAGCACCCATAGGACTTCTAGTGTGTTAGTGGCATCACACAGAGCTCCTATATTTTCTTCTCAGCAGCACCCACAGGACTTCGAGTGTGTTAGTGGCATCACACAGAGCTCCTCTATTTTCTTTGCAGAAGCACCCATAGGACTTCTAGTGTGTTAGTGGCATCACACAGAGCTCCTATATTTTCTTTGCAGAAGCACCCATAGGACTTCTAGTGTGTTAGTGGCATCACACAGAGCTCCTATATATTATTCTCAGCAGCACCCACAGGACTACCGACTACAATGGCTGGAAGACCGCCAAGGGGAGGCAGAGCGTGCAGAGCCAAGAACACAGGGCAGGCAGGCTCTGTTTCTAGTGGACGTGGCCGTGGCCGTGGACGTGGTCGTGCATCGTCATCAGCACGTGGCCATGGGACACGCGCGTCTTTGTTTTCGGCAGCTGGACATGTGGAGCCGCATCATGCTGAAGGCTTGGTAGAATGGATGACCAAGCCCTCCTCATCCTCCTCATCCTCTCTCACCCAGGCTCAGGGTACTGGCAGAGCATCATCAGCCACCCCTTCCCTAGACCCACCATGTCCTCCTGAGGAGTCCCCCGAACTCTTTGAGCACAGTGTTGGGTACATGCTCCAGGAGGATGCCCAACGATTCGAAGGCTCGGATGATGATACCCAGCTTGAGGAATCTGGCAGTACTGTTCCACCAGCTGCAGCTTACTGCCAGGTTTGCTCTAGTGGTGAAGAGGGAGGGGATGATGAGGTCACTGACTCCACGTGGGTGCCTGAAGGGAGAGAGGATGAGGAGGAGGACGAGGAGGAGGAGGATGCGGCGTCACATGTCCAACGAGGCAGGATGCCCCCTGGAGGCCAGGTAGAGGCCAGCACAGCAATTGTACAACACCGCAGAGCTCCGCCTGTGCAGGGCGCTGCCTCTGCACGTTATCAGAAAAGTTCTTTGGTGTGGGCCTTTTTTGAGACGAGTGCATCAGATCGCACCACTGCTATTTGCAATATTTGTCTCAAGCGTATCTCGCATGGCCAAAACATCAGCCGCTTGGGCACCACAAGCATGACCAGACATATGTCGACCTGCCATGCAGCTCGTTGGCAGGCACACATAAAAGACCCACACCAAAGAACTAAGCGGACCTCTCCTTGCTCCTCATCAGCTGGGATCTCCATCCCCACTACACCTTCAGTCCTCTCTGAAAGCTGCTCTGAGAGGACTGAAGGTGTAGAATTAGGTGTGTCACAACCAAGTACTTGCAGTACACCGACGTCCGATTGCAGCAGGCAAATTTCCCTGCCCCAGCTGCTGGACCGTAGAAAGAAGTACACTCCCAGCCATCCACATGCCCAGCGGTTGAATGCTAGCTTGGCTAAATTGCTAGCACTTCAACTGCTGCCTTTTCAGTTGGTAGACTCGGCCCCCTTCCGTGAGTTTGTTCAATGTGCGGTTCCTCAGTGGCAGGTTCCCAAACGCCACTTTTTCTCACGGAAGGCGATTCCGTCTCTCTACCGGCATGTGGAGGGCAATGTCCATGCCTCGCTGGACAGGGCGGTCAGCGGTAAGGTGCATATTACCGCTGACTCATGGTCCAGCAGGCATGGACAGGGACGGTACCTTTCTTTCACGGCCCATTGGGTCACTCTATTGGCAGCTGGGAGGGATGCAGGACAAGGTGCAGTAGTGTTGGAGGTTGTTCCGCCACCACGCCTCCAAAACGCTACTACTGCTACTGGTTGTGACACACCTCTCTCCTCCACCCCCTCCTCTTCTTCTTCCTCCAGTGCTCTGTCCTTGGAACCAGCGGTGCTCCGTAGGCGTACAAGGGGCTACGCAAGTACGCAGGCAAAAAGATGCCATGCCGTGCTTGCGCTGGTGTGTTTGGGGGACAGGAGCCACACTGGGCCAGAGGTTCTGGCAGCTCTGCAGGGGCAGGCCGAGAGGTGGTTGACGCCACGTCAGCTTAAGCCAGGAATGGTCGTTTCTGACAATGGCACCAACCTCCTCTCCGCCCTGCGACAGGGGCAGCTCACCCATGTGCCCTGCATGGCTCACGTCCTCAACCTGGTGGTGCAGCGGTTCTTGGGCAGGTTCCCAGGCTTACAGGATGTCCTGAGGCAGGCCAGGAAAGTCTGTGTGCATTTCCGCCGATCTTATAATGCCAGTGCTCGGCTGACTGAGCTGCAAAAGGAGCTGAACCTGCCCAAGAACCGCCTAATATGTGACATGCCCACCAGGTGGAACTCAACGTTGGCCATGCTGCAGCGACTGCACACGCAGCAGAGGGCCATCAATGAGTACCTTTGCGACTATGGCACCAGGACAGGGTCAGGGGAGCTTGTTTTTTTTTTCCCCACGTCAGTGGAGCATGATCAGGGATGCATGCACTGTCCTCTCACCATTTGAGGAGGCCACGAGGATGGTGAGCAGTGACAGTGCATGCATCAGTGACACTGTCCCTCTTGTCCACCTGTTGGAGCATACGCTGCGTGGGATAATGGACAGGGCACTTGAGGCAGAACAGAGGCAGGAAGAGGAGGACTTCCTTGCCTCTCAAGGCCCCCTTTATCCGGACAGTGTTCCTTCTGTCCCACCCATCACACAGGAAGAGGATGAGGAGAGGAGGAGGAGGAGGAGGAGGAGGAGGAGGATTGTGTGAGCATGGAGGTGGAGCCTGGCACTCAGCATCAGCAGCAGCAGACTTGTAGGGATGATGTACAGTCCCAACAAACCAGTGGACTTGTACGTGGCTGGGAGGAGGTGGCTGGCGATCATGTCATCCTCAGTGACCCAGAAGACTCCGGACCGAATGCCTCAGCTAACCTACGCTGCATGGCCTCCCTGATCCTGCAAAGCCTGCGGAAGGATCCTCGTGTTCTTCGGATCAAGGAGAGGGACCATTACTGGCTGGCCACTCTCCTTGATCCGCGGTACAAGGGTAAGGTTGCGGACCTTATCTTGCCGTCGCAGAGGGAGCAGAGGATGAGACATCTCAGGGAGGCCTTGCAGAAAGGTCTGTGCAACGCGTTCCCAGAAACTGGGAGGCTACAAACTCCTGGTCCTGGGCGACGAGTTGCTGAGGCTTCGGTCAGTAGCAGAAGGAGCGGTGGGGAAGGTGGACGTCTGACCGATGCGTTCAGACAATTTTTTAGTCCGCAGCCCCAAGGTATGATCGGTTCCAGCAACCATCGCCAGCGTCTGATATACATGGTGCAGAAATACCTTGGGGCAAGGTCAGACTTGGACACCTTTCCCACCGAAAATCCTCTGGCTTACTGGGTCCTGAGGATGGATCACTGGCCAGAGCTTGCACAGTATGCAATTGAGCTACTGGCCTGTCCTGCCTCCAGCGTTCTTTCCGAACGCACATTCAGTGCTGCTGGAGGATTTGTCACCGATCATAGGGTGCGCCTGTCCACCGCCTCGGTTGATCAACTGACCTTCATCAAAATGAATCAGTCTTGGATCACCACAAGCTACCAGGCACCTGAGGCGGATATAACCGAATAATTTTTAATATCACATCCCTTCAAGACTGCCTATGCTGATGCTGAGTGAGTGACTGTCCTCTTATGTTCACTGACTATCCTCTTCCTCCTCCTCAATGATCCATGCCACCACACCAGTGCCTAAGGCACAATTTTTCAGCCCCTGCTTAACAGGGGCGTGTACATACAATTTTTATAAAAAAATGCTTCGCAACACGTGTGACTGCTGTGCTCCAAGTACAGTATCTGTGAGGGGTTGCAGTGTTGTGGCACCAGCACCAGTGCCTAAGGCAAATTTTTCAGCCCCTGTTTAACAGGGGCGTGTACTTACAATTTTTTAAAAAAAATGCTTCGCAACACGTGTGACTGCTGTGCTCCAAGTACAGTATCTGTGAGGGGTTGCAGTGTTGTGGCACCAGCACCAGTGCCTAAGGCAAATTTTTCAGCCCCTGTTTAACAGGGGCGGGTACTTACAATTTTTTAAAAAAAATGCTTCGCAACACGTGTGACTGCTGTGCTCCAAGTACAGTATCTGTGAGGGGTTGCAGTGTTGTGGCACCAGCACCAGTGCCTAAGGCAAATTTTTCAGCCCCTGTTTAACAGGGGCGTGTACTAACAATTTTTTAAAAAAATGCTTTGCAACACGTGTGACTGCTGTGCTCCAAGTACAGTATCTGTGAGGGGTTGCAGTGTTGTGGCACCAGCACCAGTGCCTAAGGCACAATTTTTCAGCCCCTGTTTAACAGGGGCGGGTAATTACAATTTTTTAAAAAAATGCTTCGCAACACGTGTGACTGCTGTGCTCCAAGTACAGTATCTGTGAGGGGTTGCAGTGTTGTGGCACCAGCACCAGTGCCTAAGGCACAATTTTTCAGCCCCTGTTTAACAGGGGCGGGTAATTACAATTTTTTAAAAAAATGCTTCGCAAACACGTGTGACTGCTGTGCTCCAAGTACAGTATCTGTGAGGGGTTGCAGTGTTGTGGCACCAGCACCAGTGCCTAAGGCACAATTTTTCAGCCCCTGTTTAACAGGGGCGGGTAATTACAATTTTTTTAAAAAATGCTTCGCAACACGTGTGACTGCTGTGCTCCAAGTACAGTATCTGTGAGGGGTTGCAGTGTTGTGGCACCAGCACCAGTGCCTAAGGCACAATTTTTCAGCCCCTGTTTAACAGGGGCGGGTAATTACAAATCTTGATCTAATAGTTCACAGCAGGGCCCATTCCTGCGCCCACCAAGAGTAACTATGAGGGCCTACAGTCTTGTGGCAACACCGTCCACCACCACCGCCAAAGGCCCAATTTTTCTGCCCTGTTCATCAGGTGCTTGCAATTACAAATCTTGATCTAATAACTCACAGCAGGGCCCATTCCTGCGCCCACCAAGAGTAACTGTGAGAGCTTACAGTCTTGTGGCAACACCGTCCACCACCACCACCACCCCCAATTTTTCTGCCCTGTTCAACAGGTGCATGCAATTACAAATCTTGATCTAATAACTCACAGCAGGGCCCATTCTTGCGCCCACCAAGAGTAACTGTGAGTGCTTACAGTCTTGTGGCAACACCGTCCACCACCACCGCCAAAGGCCCAATTTTTCTGCCCTGTTCATCAGGTGCTTGCAATTACAAATCTTGATCTAATAACTCACAGCAGGGCCCATTCCTGCGCCCACCAAGAGTAACTATGAGGGCCTACAGTCTTGTGGCAACACCGTCCACCACCACCGCCAAAGGCCCAATTTTTCTGCCCTGTTCATCAGGTGCTTGCAATTACAAATCTTGATCTAATAACTCACAGCAGGGCCCATTCCTGCGCCCACCAAGAGTAACTGTGAGAGCTTACAGTCTTGTGGCAACACCGTCCACCACCACCACCACCCCCAATTTTTCTGCCCTGTTCAACAGGTGCATGCAATTACAAATCTTGATCTATTAACTCACAGCAGGGCCCATTCCTGTGCCCACCAGTCTTGTGGCTACACCAACATCTAATAGGGCAAATTTCTGCAGAGTATATACGCCAGGCCCCTACTTTCAAACATCCAACTTACAAACGACTCCTACTTGCAAATGGAAAGAGAAAACAGGAAGTGAGAGGAAATCTACCCCTAGGAAGGGAAATTCTATCCTGTTAGATTTAATTTGGGAAAAAGGTATCTCCTCTCTACTGATACTTTATCACCAATCCTTGTTTCAATTAAAACCCCACTTTTTCCAAAAACATTTGTCATTGGGACGGAAAGTTAGGTGACATGTTCTGAACAGATGTGCAAAGACAGCAAATGTTACAGGGGTGATAACCCCTCCCTATGTTCTCCAAAAAGCTTAAAAATAGATTTTTTTGGGATGGAGCTACACTTCATAATGTACCTGTTCAGATTCTACTTAAGAACAAACCTAAAGCCGCAAGTGGTTTTAAATGGCTTCTTTTTTTCCTTTACAAATGTCATTTTGTGCAAGGACAGTTCTAAACACGGGAAACACATGCCACTTCACAGGCATACTTTAGACACCCCCCAGGTACCATATTTAAAGGAAAATTTCACTTTTTTTTTTTCACTTTATGCATCATTAAAATGACTGCTCCCGAAAAAACGTTAGTTTTTAAAAGTTCTTTTTGCATTGATATATGTCCCCTGGGGCAGGACCCGGGTCCCCAAACCTGTTTTATGACATTAACATGCATATTGGCCGTTGTAATTAGCACTTTTGATTTCGAACGTTCGCGTCCATTATAACGTATAGGGTTCGAAAATTCGTGCGAACTTTCGGTCGGTTCGAAGGTTCTGGTGCGAACCGAACCCGGGGGTGTTCGGCTCATCCCTAGTGATGGATATTTTGTACCATTAGTAGTGACTTCACACAGGAGGGAGTGTTTATGTAATGCATACTTCAATGACAGCCCATCCAATGAACAAACCTACCAATTCCGAATTTGAAAACAGCACATTTTACAGAAATGAAAAGATCAGCAATTACTGTATTCAGATTCCTATAGAGTCCTGGACTGTATACCACATGCTGTTTTTAACTATGTAAGATTATATAGCCACAAGGTGCATTACACTGCTCATTTATACCTAGAGGGCTGCTACATTGTAGGTCACATTAACCTGAAGGTAGACTGATATGCATATGCAAAAGCAGATAAGATCGTACAGTATATACACCTGCAGTACTCCAAACTGTATACTGGATTCAATGTGAAAAGCTAATGGTTTCCAGCCAACTGAATAAAAATGTTAGCTTTTTTTTTATATTCACATAAAATATTTATTTAGCAAATAAGAACTGGTGCCACAGGGTACTATAGGTTTTGTAAGCTGAATGCACTGCATAAGAGGTTTGCTTTTAGACAGTCACTTTCTAATTGAAAGTCTGAAAAGACATGCGTGGGGGGGGGGGGGGGTCTCAGAGAGGAATCATTTATCTGATTTAGTAAAGTAATACTTAAAGCGGACCTTCAGCCATTTTTTCATCTTTCCATCTATTATATCTTCTGCCCTTGTTTTAACTTTGGATAGTAGAACATCTTTCTGCCAGTACATTTCTTATATAGCCCACTTCCTGTTTATTGTCTGGTAAAAAGCCTAGGCTTATGACATCATGCACAGCTCTCCCTCTCACTCTCGTGAGAGTTTGCCAGGAAGGCAGGGGAGATGAGTCATAAGAGAGCCAATGAGAGCTGCAGAGCTGGAGGTGTGCCTCCTGTGTAAATCCAGGAAGTGAACAGGCAGCAGCTTCAGCTGCCCACAGTTAAAATGGACGCAGCCAGACTTAGTGGAGGGAGATTTCTGCAGCATATTTGGCAAGTAAAGAATCCCAGTATATATGAAATAATATGCAAACTGGTTGGAGGGAATCTTCAGAATGGCAAAGATGTTTTTTATTACAAATTATGTGAGCAGACTGCAGTGCCACTTTAAGCCAAAAGGGGCGAATGTCGGGAAACATTGGCCAGTTTAAAAAAAAAAAACACTGACATTTGGCCCGTGTGTATGCCACCCTGTCTGACAGCAGTCGGCCGCGTGGCCAGCTTCTGTTGGACGGGCATGCTGGAAAACCAGCAGCCGACCATCTCCAATGGCAGAGCGCTGATCGGAGTGTTCTGGCAGGGGGCCGCCCCTGAATACTCAGCAGGGGAGTATGCTGTACTAACTTTACATAGTTAGTACAGCAGCTCTGACTGGAGCTGACAGTTTCTTTCTCGTTCAAACCTTCAGCCTTTACAACCACTTTAAGGTGTGTAAATAACTTGAGAATGAGCTAATAAACTGTCAACAGATTATTTTTTTAGCAAAGTAGTTAAAGTGGTTAAGCCAACATTAAAAACCTCCCATCCCCTCTGTAACATAAAGTTATATTCCCCTGTGCCTGTGTTATATAAAAAAAAACTGCCGATCTGTACCTATATCAGAGCGTCTCTCGGCACTCACGTGACTCCTCGACTTTCTCGTCGATCCAATTGCTTCAACACTAATGCCAGCCATAGACGGATCAAAATATGGCCGGTTCAGCAGGAACTGACTGAGTTTCGATTCATCTATGGGCAGCCTGGTTGTACTGAAGTTTCTCCATCAATCAACTTCAGTACAACCAGTCTGTTGTTTTTTCTTTCAGCTGATCACTGCAGATGGCTATAGCTGCCAGCTGTAATCATTGTATTCTACCGGTGGGAAAAGCTCCCTGCACCCCTCCCTGGCAGAACACAATAGCACTGTGGGAGGGATTCAATTTTATTTTCTTCAACCCGTGGCTTCAACACTTCTTTGCAGATCAAAAAGGAGCCAATTCCACTTAGTGCATTTGGGTAGATTTAGACATGCGTTTAAATCCTTTCCTCTGAAGCCCAATCTGCATTCATATACCGCTTCAGTGGCTACTGACAGGTAGAAAATCGATGCCTCCTCACCACCTGTTTTGCCCCATTTTTGTTGACATTCGCGCTGCAACCACATGCATTGCACACGGTTGCAGGGCTTTTGCAGCGCTTCCACATTTACTTGAAGGTGCAGCATTTTGCTACCGTACATGTCAGGTAAACTTTGCTGTGGCCACAAAGTGAAGCTTGGCGCCCGCATGTAAACGCCCCCCGTCTGCTGCCTATTGCAGTTTAAGAAGGATTGGTTGTCAGGAGGCAAAAACATATCTCAACCATGCATTTTTGCCACCCCAAACCGCACATCTAAACGAAGCCTTTATGTTTCAGGTTGGTGACTGACAAAGAAATTAAGCCAATAAATCAGCATGACAACAACTGGTACTGCGATAGCAGCTTGCGTCATTCCATTAACATGTATCTGTCACATTTGCAAAAAGATTACAGTGTTGTAGATGAGAACAAGACACTGCAGAAGTCACCTTCTAATTGGAGTCACAGTGCTTGGCCTTATTCTATGCAAAGAATTATTCACAATGGCTTCGCCCTGACTGCACACTAATCCAGACACCGACAGACTGGACTAAAACCATTACTACCTCTAATTTATGAACTGTTACATGGTCAAGAATTTCTCTGTTGCTGACACAGATTCTCTTTTCTATTTAGTTATTAAGTTATTATAACGTAACCACTTAAGGACCGGGCCTCTTTTTTAGATTGCTGATTTTTTTTGCTAGAAAATTACTTAGAACCCCCAAACATTATAAAACATTTTTTTCTAACACCCTAGAGAATAAAATGGCGGTCGTTGCAATACTTTCTGTCACACAGTATTTGTGCAGCGGTCTTACAAGCGCACTTTTTTAAAAAAAAATTACACTTTTTTTAATAAAAAAATTAGGCAACAGTAAAGTTAGCCCAATTAGTTTTTTTTATATTGTGAATGATAATGTTACGCTGAGTAAATTGATACCTAACATGTCACGCTTCAAAATTGAGCCCGCTCGTCGAATGGCGACAAACTTTTACCCTTTAAAATCTCTATAGGCGACATTTAAAAAATTCTACAGGTTGCATGTTTTGCGTTACAGAAGAGGTCATAGGGCTGTAATTATTGCTCTCACTCTACTGATCGCGGCGATACCTCACATGTGTGGTTTGAACACCGTTTTTATATGCGGGCGCTAGTCACATATTATTATTATTATTATTATCCAGGATTTAGATAGCGCCAACAGTTTGCGCAGCGCTTTACAACATGAGGGCAGACAGTACACTTACAATACAAATCAATACAGGAGGGATCAGAGGGCCCTGCTCGTTAGAGCTTACATTCGCTTCTGCATGCAAGCTCGGCGGGACGGGGTGCGTTTTAAAAAAAAAATATTTTTTCTTAATTATTTTACCCTTTCTCATGAGTATATAGCAGTCCTGTGACTTGTGTCAGTGTCTGCTTAAGCTTGTAGGAGGAGTTTTTATTCTCCCCTGACCCTCTGCCGGGACAGTGCTGATTGGCCCTGTGCTGATCACACGCACTCACAAAAAAACGACTCTCTAGCAATACACACTAAACTGCACATTTGCAGCCTGACTCCTAATGCTCTGTTCTATCAAGAGATGAGTTGGAGTCAGTTAAAGAAGAGGAGAAGACAGGATCAAACAGCCTTTTTACACAATGCAGAGGATAAACCCCCTAGGTTCCACAGTGAGTATAACAAGCATGTTTCACTGCATATACAGATTTTACTGTTGTGGGTTTAGTAACACTTTAAGTTTAATTTGTGGCTCCTCCTTCCCCCTTCATCAACATTTTAAATAATTTTTTTCTTAGAAAAAACTTTTCTTTATTGCATACCTTATTTTAGACCCAGTGATGTCATCACGTTTCACTCTGTGCTTTTCTATGCAATGGGAGCTGATCATGGCTGGTGGGAGGGGCTAGCAGGTTACTGTACATAGCTTCCTAAAAACATCACAGCGCCCTACCTCTGTACCTCTCTCAGTCCTGATGCAAACAATGGTTCTTGGGAGATAAGTGGACGTCCTAGGCAAGCTGCATTTGCCTGCAGACCGCTCTGGGTATCACACTGTGATTAGGAACCACCATGATTTTAAAAAAGCTGAAATCCAGTGAAGAAAGCAGAGCCCCAAGGACAATAAAGGTAGGTTCACACTAGCTAATGCCCTGAAAAGTGACCTATGGTGGATGGTTTTTCAGAGTGCGGCTAAGCAGTCACTGTCAGACGTTCAGGAGGTGAGCCTGCTGCCTCCAGAATGTCTGTGTTTCTTGTATTTCCAATGGGCCTAATGCATTTGGCTCACGGTTTTGGCACGGCCCTATTGACAGGAATGGGTGAGTTTGACAGGTGCTACTGCCTGTCAACTCAGCAGGTCACGTTAACTAAAACCCAGTTGCCCATGGGAAAGATGTTCTCCAGCCAGGAAATGAAGTGGACTTTATCTGGCTTGCTGCAGCTTCTTAGGCAACCTTTGAGAAAAACACAGGGAGCCTGTACAGCTGTCCAAGACTGAAGGTAATTGAAGTGATTTTGAAGTGCAGCCCCAATCTGCACTACAAGAAGCCGTAGCCCATCCATACAGGGTGCACCACCCCCCCTAATCCATGCGCCCGGCCCCTAATTTACGCGCAGGGTGCCGGACGCATGGATTCCAATGGGAGTTTTTTTTTTTTTTTTTTTAGAAGCCCATGATTAGAAGCGGAGGCTCTAATTGGCTTAAAAAAAAGGGTGGGCCCGGGGCGCAGAGCACTGCGCCCCAAGCCCACCCAGTTGTGTGACAATAACAAATTAATATTCACTATTGTCTTCCTGCTTCTCCTGCTGGCCAATTCCGGCTCAGGAAGCGGGTCCTGAAACCCGATTGGCCAAGAGGAGAAGTGATCCTATTGGCTGTGGAGGAGGGAGGAGATGCAGGGGAAGCCTTGCTGCCCACCGCCCGGAGGAAACCCGCAACCTAAATGGGGTAAGTGCGGGGACCAACTGACCGCCGGGGGCTGGGGTGTTATTGGCGGACAGATTGCCACCCCCCCCAAAAAAAAATATACCACCAGCCGCCACTGAGTACAAGCTACCAATAATGCCATTATTATAGGTAAAACATACACTAAAGTATTTTGAACTTCGTTTTTTAAGGTGTCTTAAAAGGAACTAAAGTATACTGTATGTCCTGTTCAATGAAAATGAGTGGGAGGGTTAATTTACATGAAGCCACAATTCTTATATTTAAATTATTTATTTTTTTATAAATTAGCCTCAAGGGATTTTCTAGATCCATTTATTTTCAAAAGCTAAGCTTGGATTCTTATCTATGGAATACATGACTACTTATTCACCATAACCAAGCTATTTAGTATGCAAAAAAAAAAAAAGCTAGTTTATATAGTCAGATAATACTTCCATAATAATGTGTCTTCAACTAAATAAAAATTTGAAAAAAAAAAAAAACACAGACTACCCATCGGTTATTGAAATATTTTGCAATATTGTAATCTTGCAATACTCCTCTCCAGAGCTACCCCCTACAAACGTTCTGCTCCAACACTGTTCTCTTCTGACTCGATTGCTGCTTAGCATCATTCAGCCCACTTTCTGTGAATTTAGTGCATCAAGAGCCCTTCCTATGGGGGTACATGCCACCTTGGGTTTACAAGAGACTTCTGTAGAGAACACTGCTACATCATAATGGGGGTGACAGTCTCTGCAACATTCAGGACCCACCACCACCACCAGAGGATGCAGATGTCTGTGATGTCATATAAACAGACTAAAGACCCATGCAAAACAGCTATCGTATATCTATGGAGATTTGCTAAAACTGGTGCACACAGAATCTGATGCAGCTGTGCATACAGGGGCGGACTGACAACTCATGGGGCCCCCGGGCAATAGGAGATTATGGGGCCACACAGTATATACACACACAGTATACAATGTATGTATACACAGACATGTTCCTATTGGCTGAGAAGGTACTGGAGAGGTGGGGCAGCTATAATCTCTGGATTTTTAGACCAAAAGGATGTCGGTAAGGGACATTTCAGAGACATATGTAAAAAAAACACAGATTTTTACATACTGTCCCTGGTTTTACTGAGGCTGGCAACCCTGATGGGGCCCCCTAGTGACCCAGGGCCCTGGCTGAATGGTCAGTCCGCCCCTGTGTGCATAGTAACTAATCAGCTTTTGACTTCAGCTTGTTTATTAAGCCCCCGTTCACATCGGTGCGATTTGACATGCCAAATCTCAGTCTATTGCCGGAAACGGCACTGTCCCAATCGGTGCAACGCCGACTTTGCGGCACCGCACCGATTTCCACTTTAGGGTGGAGCTCCGCTTTAAACTGAACACAGACTGACTGATTTTCAAATATCTCTTTGGTAAACTGCATTTATGTTACTGTTTTTTCACATTCCATATGTAACCATGTTCACATTATTGTGATGTTTATTTTGTTTAAGTCTTACCTAAGTTATGGGTTCCCTTATCTTTACAATTCTGGCTTTTTGTCCCACCTGCAGTTTGATTGTGCTGTGAAAAATGCTAGCTGTGTGCCTAATATTACCTCCTGATTGATTAATTGCAAAATTCCATCCACACCCATCACAGTATAAAACAAGACCTTCTTCAAGGGGAGGCACATGCGGGGGGCACATGCTAGTGCATGTTGGGGTTCTTCCAAAGAAGTGGGGTTCTTTAAATAAGTGGCACTTCCGCTCTTGGACTTCAGCGATTTGCACAAAGCAAACAGCATCAGCAGACTACTTTACAAAACACCAGACTGCAGGTAACCTCATTTCCAAATCGACTCTCCTTCCTCCCTGAAACATGCAATCTTTACCTTTCCTTTTCACAGTTGCAGCCTCTCTCCTCAAACTCTCTTTTCTTCACCCCTCTTCTCCACCCCACAATCTGTACATATCACCCTCACTTCTCCCCTCTCCCTATTACTGCACTCATTACCTATTTCTAACTCTAATCCCACATGCTAACAAAATCCCCAGGATGCTGAAGCATGTCCCCTCATATAAATCTTATTCTCATATTCCCTCCCTTAAGCCCCATACACACGCTCGGACAATCCGCGGACCAGGTCAGTCGGACTTTGTCCGACGTACTTTGTCCGATGTTGGCGTTGCGTACACACGGTCGGACTACGTTGTCGGAATATCCGGTCTGGAAGAACGTCGTGACGTAAGTCGTCTTCCACGAGATTAGAAAAGGGAAGTTCAGCACCACGTCAGGCACCCGTTGGGCTCCTTCTGCTGATCCCGTGTTTATCGAGAGTTAGTGGAAGTTTGGTGACTTAAGATTCGCGCTTCTCAGTTTTCTGACTCAGATCGTTACTGCTCTTCAGTTTGTGCTTGTCGTGCGTATCTGTTTATTAGTGCGTGTAGTCAGTTCGCATTTGTTGGTCATTGCGGCCTATATCTTGATATAGGACGCTTTGATTTGCACTGCTTATTGTCTGCTCGTTGCTGGTATTCACTTCGTTCTTTCAGGCCTTGCTGTTTATCGGTGCTTTCTGTTTGTCCGTTCTGACCAGCCGACCTTTTGTGACCTTCTGAGCGATGTTTCCCGTGCGTACTCGTCGCCGAGTTCGTGCTGTACGCGGAATTGGTGTCGGGCTTTTAGCTTTGACCCAAGACCCGTCCATGAACAGAGTGACGAGGAGTATGTGGACCAAGAATTGGTTGCTTCAGCGTGACCAGTTCTCGCACATGCCTTTGCTTCGTGAGATCCGGGAGAATAATCCTGATGATTTCAGGAACTTTCTCAGGATGACGGACCCCGATTTTCACCGTCTTTTGGCTTTGCTGACCCCCTTTATCAGCCGGCAGGATACCTGCATGAGACAAGCCATTACTCCGGAGCAGAGGCTTGTTGCCACGTTGAGGTACTTGGCGACAGGGAGAAGTCTTCAGGATTTGAAGTTCTCTTCAGGTATCTCTCCCCAGGCCCTGGGAATCATTATTCCAGAGACCTGTTCTGCCATCATTCAGGTCCTGCAGGAGGACTATATTAAGGTAACATTTCTACT
Organism: Lithobates sylvaticus; assembly: GCA_028564925.1. Classification (NCBI taxonomy): domain Eukaryota; kingdom Metazoa; phylum Chordata; class Amphibia; order Anura; family Ranidae; genus Lithobates; species Lithobates sylvaticus. The sequence goes on from CM053029.1 coordinate 421,789,339, forward strand.
TTACTATTCCCTTCTATGTATGCTCTGTTTGCTAATGACTTGTATTTTTGACCTCCTTCCCTAATTACCATGATTGCAATATGTTCTAATATGCTGTGCCCCCTTTTCTCCTTCATGCATTTTTCCCTTCACTTACCTCACCAGCATGCTCTTCTGCCCCAATAGACACCTATGGCCTAGTCACTTAAGCAATGTCTTTTGTCTGCTGCATAGTATTGTTTGCCCCAAAACACCCCCTAAAATATGCACAAATGTTTGCTGTGTGGTTTACTTCATGTAGAGCCCCCTTTTTTTGTTCTTTTGGTGGGGGGGGGGGGGCAAACTCATTAGGAACCCCCTCCCCCAACTGCTCTGTCAGATGGTACCAATCCTTTATCTGCTGGCTTTCCCAAGGTCCATACACACTATATACCTACCTCTTTATAGTGCGCATCTTTAGGGATGAATTCAGCAAAGCATGTAGTGCAAGGGACTGCCTCCATACATTCCATTTCCTATTTTTTTGTCTTCTTTCCCTCCTATTAGCTTGCTTGGTAATTTAATAATGTCACACTGTGCCTGCCTTTTTTTGGGGGGGGGGGGGGGGTTGAAATGTTATTTGATCTTTCCTGTGGCCTGCCAATAGTGTTAAGTACAGAGGGTCTGGCCAAACTAGCCCACATTATTGAGCCATTTGCCAATCAATGAAGTGCAGAGGGTTAGCTGTCCACCACCCCCCCCCCAAAACCCCTAGTTATTGCCAATGGCCCATCAGAAGTGGGGGGATTGATGGGGGGGTGAGTAATCTGTGAAGGGGAGCCTCTACTTTTCTGTGCAAATACTTTCCAGCCTCCAATTTTAGACAATGCTCTTGTTCCAAGATGTTGATTGTCTAATCTGCTTGCAATGTTTAGGTGCAAAGTGACTAATTTTTTTTTCTTGTTTCACTCCACAGTTCCCTTCCACGCCACAGGAATGGCAGACTGTGGCCTCCCACTTTGCCAGCCGTTGGGACTTTCCTAACTGCGGAGGGGCAATTGATGGGAAACACGTCCGCATCGTCCCACCGCCCAACTCGGGGTCCTACTATTATAATTATAAAGGGTTTAATAGTGTAGTGATGTTGGCGGTGGTGTCGGCAACATACGAGTTTATGTATGTGGACGTGGGGATGAACGGCCGGATATCGGATGGTGGGGCCATTACACACACGGAGTTCTACTGGCGTCTCCAAAGTGGCAGTCTGTGCTTGCCACCTCCAGAGGAGAATGCCGAAGGACTCCCCTTCGTCTTTGTCGCAGATGAAGCGTTTGCGTTGACTCCCCATGTGATGAGGCCGTTCCCGATGAGGACCCTCACCCCGGACCAGAGGGTCTTCAACTACAGGCTGTCCAGAGCCAGAAGAGTTGTGGAGAACGCTTTTGGCATCCTGGCCAGCCGCTTCCGCCTGTTCCTGACGGCATTTAACTTGGCGGAATACAAACTGAACCACATAGTTCTTGCCTGTTGCATATTGCACAACTTCCTCAAAAGACATAACAGGAACTATGTGGTGCCCGTTGGCCCAGATGTGGAGGGCCCTCCAAATGCCGAACTCACAGCCCTTCGAGTGGCACGTCCAGGCTTGCCCCCTCTAAATGCCCGTGTGGTCCGGGACCAATATATGCAGTACTTTGTGGGTAGGGGGGCCATTGCTCTGCCTGACGATGTGTGAGAGGCATTTTTTAATAAATCTGATATTTTAACCAACCTATGATTTCATGTCATTTCAGTCTTCTTTTTAGCTTATTTTACTTTGACATTTTTTCCCTTTGCCTTCGACAGTGGGAATGCACTTTCTGGGCAAAAGGAGGTAACAGTCTCTTCTTCCCAAAAAGATTATTCTCATGTTGTGTGTTTGCTACCTAATCTTTGGTCTAGAGAAGGTTTGTACTGCATAACTGACACCCAAAATACTCCTTTTCATCACCAGGTCTGACATGTGTGTATTCTCCAAAATGCTGTGCTCCGTGTTTTCGTACAAAGCACTGTGGGTGTCATTTACATAAGTCAAATCCGCTATGCTCTACAAGTGCATTGAAAAAGTTCCCCGGGAAAGAAAATTGGAGTGCAAAGTGGATTTGCCTTTAGTAAATAACACCCATTGCCCCCCATATCCTTTTCATTTTACATACATAATGCATTGTGTTTTTTAAATAAGGAAGCCACACATTTAGAAAAATAAAAGTTTACTAGGAAAACATTCCCAAGTGCGTTTACAATCTTCACGCCAAAACTGACAACATCTTGGTTATTTACAACATTGTTTACAAACATTCCGCAATTGGTAAAACCAGGCATGGAGCAAAACAGAACCTAGGAACTTGGAAAGTTCAACTTTGTAAAGTGAAGACAAGATCAGACATGACTATATGTTCAAAGTGTGTTTGATCTTGCCTTCATCACATGGGGGGGTCACCCCCGAAAAGTGGAAATTTGGAACATGCACACAATTTGGGACTGAAAATGGTCATTAGATGGTAAAACACATGCCTAGAAGCTTCAAAAGTGCCATTTTCCATCATGGGGATGAATGGACGTTTTTTGGGGTGCAACCCCTTCACCACAACCACTTTCGTAGTTCGTAAAGTGTTTGCACCCCCAAAAAAACGTTGCCATTCATCCACCATGGTGGGAGCTAGCACATGTGGACACAATGTGTGCATGTTCCAAATTTCAGACAGTTTTTAAGTTGCAAATGTGTTCTGAAGCTGGCACAAATGTGTGTTAATTACTTGGTGCGTTTTCATATTTTTCCTAAAACATCAATGATGTTCTTCAATTTTTGTTGAACATCATTGATGTTTTGCTTTATGTAATCTAGATCTCTATTGCAGACCATTATCTCTCCGATGAGTACGTGGGCACTCTCTGTGGTAAAGTGCGATTTTTTCTTCCACAACATCCACGTCACCTAAAAACCACAAACAAACAAAAATGGGGTGTTGGAAATGAGGCAGCCATACATGGATTAGCTTACCAGTAGCTGTGTTCTCCCACACTCACCTGTTGTGGTGACAATTTCTCCAAGTTCGATGATCTCTCCTTCCTCCTCCTCCTCCTCCTCTGCTTCTGCTCTTTCCCCTTTTTTGGTAGGTGTTGGTTTGGGGGTTTCCTCAGACGGCCCAAGTTTTCGCTCCCCTATGAGAATGTCCAAAAGGAAGATTTAGCAACACAAGCTATTGAGGGCAGAAATAGGAAATGACAAACATTGCTTGAAAGTGACGGACACTATTTTAGTTTGGCCAGTTACAAATGTCAACTACATGAATGAAGTCACTTTGTAAAGGTGCTAAACTGACTAGCTTTTTGGTAGAAGTTTGTGTGATGGAGACCCCCCTCTAGTATCCACTGGAGCACATGTGTGGAAAAGCATAATAAAAAGGGGGTTTGGGTGTCCCAGCACTAGTGCTCTAGAGTCCAGATGGGTAAACAGCTACTGAGTGACCTCTCCTTTACATTGAATAAATTGGCTTTACATTCTTGATGACATTTCTAGTGAGAACAAACTTCCTTTCCCCAAAAAAACACCAAACATCGTATTATAAGTGGCCGAACGATCGAGGTTGCGTACGATCGAATGCACACACACACGACCATGACAGTGGCAGAAAGATCGAGGCTGAGTACGATCGAATGCACAGACGAACCTGAAAGTGGCCATTTTGGAATGTACAACTTGGTAAAAATCAAAACACAATGGAGCAGTATGCAAGCAAGAAATCAAACACAAAACACAACTACTTACTTTTTTGAAGAATTCTCTTGATCTTTCTGTACTGATCGGCCTCCCTCAGTTTCAGGTCTGACCAGCGTTTCCTGAGTTGCTCCTTGGATCGTTGTACCCCAAAATTATTGTACAGCCTTCTCACAACTTTAGACATGATCTTGGCCTTGCGGACATTGGGGTTGAGGTAAGGCCCATACTTCCCATCATAGTCGCTCCTCTTTAATATGTCCACCATCTCCAACATTTCTCCAAATGACATATTGGAGGCCTTGAATTTCAGGTTCCGGGATCGGGACGTTTCTGCCTCCGGACTTTCCTCGTCCTCCTCCTCGTTGGTGGGATATTTGTGGCGCACCTGCTGTGTCCCCGCCATGTGCTCTCCCCACTACGCCGTAAAGAGAAGGGGTGGGGAATAGACGAGAAAGATCGTCAGGGGCGGGCGGAGTTTGAAGCATGCGCAGTGTATATAAAACGTCACAGGCCTGTGTCGTAGCCACGATCTGGGAGACGAGGGGAGAGAAAACTCACACGAGACGATCGCTACAAACGAAGGTACAATTTAACGTTGGTACATAACTAGCCTAGACTGATTTGAACTTGAGGCTTCTTTATGGAGAAGATTAGGAGAGTTTAGCCTGACATAATTTATAGGGTTTGGTGTGTTGTTGTGTCTTGCAGAGATTGATATGAAGGGATTCAACGACATGAGTTTTCTCCCCCTCTTCATTGCCAAATACAGGGATTTTCCCATATTGTGGCAGGGTATACACCCACATTACACCAACAAACCAAAGAGGCACGCAGCCCTGGAGGAACTTGTGGAATTTGTCAAGCCAAGGTTCCCCACGGCAACTGTTGATGATATTAGAAAGAAAATTGGCAGCCTGAGGAGTGCGTATATCAGGGAGAGGAAGAAGGTCGTGAAGTCTGAGGAAACTGCAACTTCAGCAGATGAGGTCTATGTCCCCAAGCTCTGGTACTATCAGAGTCTCCATTTTCTGAAGGACCAGGCTGATGTCACGGAGCCAACCTCAACTCCTCCTTCCACGCTTCCTTGCGCGCAGCCCACCCCTGATGAGGCTTCCGAGGAGCAACCTGGGCCTTCCAGTCTGGAAGAGGTGGAGGAGCCCAGCTTGTTCCAGGTATAGTAGTTTTGTTACCATTTATGGGAATAATGAATGATGTTCACTTAATTCAGGATCGCCAATTGCTTAGTTCCTAACGTGATTGACATATCAACAGACAGTGGTGTGGGAGACATTTGGGGCCAGAATCTAAACTGCTGGGCTGAGAATTGTATGGTTTTCTATTTGTAAACATTTTGCACCAGTCACTAGATGAGAATTGTGTGTGTTTGATGAACAAATAACTGAAACTATGTCCCTTTTTCCTACACAGGAAGACCTCAGCCAGGAGGTGGCTGTGGAAGGTGGCAGTCAGGAGGAGGCAGGGGTTAGTGGCAGCCACCAGCTGGGTAGTGGCAGCCAAGAGGGGGCTAGGCCTCGGAGCCTGACTGACTCCCAAATCCCTCTCCTCCGCCTTCCCTACAAAAGGGCGAGAAGGGGGGATTATGCGGCACAGTCAGCGCTCCGCATGATCAGAGAGGCTTCAGACTCCCTACATGCCACACCCGCCGACGAGGAGACCTTTGGCTCGGTGGTTGTCACAAAAATGATGGGTATGGAGGTGGGGCAACGCAACATGTGTGAGGGGCTCATCCTCCATGTCCTAAATAAGGGTAGGGCTGGGGAGATGACCCCACTCACACATGTTTGCCATAGCTACCATGCTCCGCCTCCTCCTCCTCCTCCTCCTCCTTCTGCCACCCCACCAGCACGACAGCCACAGCGTGGAAGGAAGCGTGGAAGGAAGACCTGAGAGTGACGACCTGCAATCAGTCTGGTGTGAGAGAAGATGGAGCCTCTTGTAGTACCAGAGCCTGGGGACCTAGATGGCATCTGCTGCAGTTCCGGATACTTTGGACTTCACGACCAGATTGCACTCCCCTTAATATACGTACTCCTCAGGCCCCCAATTTTCTACGCTTGGACAATGATGGTTGCCGTGGGGGGCCAAGACTTTGCAAATTCCCCAAGTTTCACCATGGCTGCGTTCCTCTTTGGTTTGTTGGTGTGACCTAAATAAAGGTTTTTTTGATTTGAAATAATCATTGACTATTGTGTTTTACTTTGCTACAATGACAGTTTTTCTTTGAGTAGGCTGGTACATTTCACTAATCCTAAAGTAGAATTAACAAGGGGCAACAACAACAAACAACCTCCTAGTAAATTTAAGCAAGAAATACAAATGTAAATAATGTGTTTTTGGTAATTTGAGACACACAACCCCCCTCCAAAAAAAAAAAAAAAAAAAAAAAACATTCAAATATGTATTCCCCCCAAAAAAAAAAAAAAAGACAAATCATGGTAAAAAAATAACAAAGATTCTTTTCCGTTCAGAGTAAAAATAAACATGTAGTGTATAAATGCTGCAAAGTAATAAAGAAGTAAGTTTGTGAGAAGTGCGGGTGAATAGGAGCAGCTAAAACATGTCATTCTTGTTGCATTGTAAAGAAAAAGAGAATGCGCTGCATTAAAGACATTTTAACATTGCAGCGTGACGAATGTGCTGTGTCGATTAGGAAAGGTAGTTTTACCTGACCGAGCGCTTCCGTCACAGAATTTCTTCTGAGCATGCGTAGCACTTTGTCCGTCGGACAAGCGTACACACGCTCGGATTTGGTGTGATCGGACCGGGTTGACGGGAAATCTTTCCAGCAGGAGATAAGACTTTGTCCGACGGACAAACCGACGAACACTGTCCGATGGTGCATACACACGGTCTGATTTTTCAACAACCTTGTCCGATCGGACCAAATTGATGAAAAAGTCCGACCGTGTGTATGGGGCTTTACTCTTTTGCTTCTCCTAACCTCTGGATATATATCCCCAAACCCTGGGCCTCTCTTATTTAACTGTGCCCAACACACCCATCACCATCACCCCACATCCTCTGGCAGTAGTCACAAGCTACGCAATTTAGTCTCCATTCCTCCTCTCCTCTTCCCTTCTCTGTCGGGGTATTAAGTGGCTTTCTCTGATGATAATAATGCATGTAATACTTTTACTGAATAAAAATATATACTGTACTTACTGTTGTTACTTTTATTGGCTTAGTGGTGCCCACCTCATTTAAAGTCCCAGGGCAAAATTTTCTTTTTTGTTGCATATTACAGGGATGGAGGTGTGTTACTGGTGACACCAGACAGGGCTGCTGTTAGAAATCACGGGGCCCCGTACAGCTTACCTGACAGGGCCCCCCTAAAAAAAATCAAAACAATATTTTCGCTAAAAATACACAAAAATCATCATTAGTGGACACAAACACAGCATAACTTACAAACTTATGGGGGGAACAGGAGGGTACAGTGGGGGGGGGGCAGGAGGGCACAGTACAGTGGTTAGGAGGGTACAGTACAGGGGGAGGGTGAGTGGACACAGTACAGGGGGCAGAAGGGTACAGTATAGGGTACAGTGTAGGGGCAATAACGTATTACACAGATATGGTCTCCTGAAGAAGAGCTGTCAGGGAAGCTGACATCACAGATTCTGACAGGCTGCCACTGGGCTAAATCTACAGATGGAAGAGCAACCCCCCCTCTTCTTTCCCCTCCAGAGTTTCTGGCTTTCTTCTGGGGCTCTGCGGGGGTTAAGGAAGAACTCCAAGGCGGAACATCTTATTACTGCTGCTGCTTGTGTGGGTGGGATGTGTACTGTGCCAATCACATGGGATGAATAGGAAGGAGAGGAGGGTCAGCAGGGATTGGCGCAGTACACATCCCACCCACACAAGCAGCAGCAGTAATAAGATGCTCCAACTTGGGGTTTTTCTTTAACCCTGAAAAAAAGGGGGGGTGGAGATGGGAACCATGGGGTAAGGGTGAACGAGGAGGGGGGGTGGAGGTGGGTAGGGGATGGGTAGAGAAGAACTGGAGTGAGACTGGGGGAATTCTGGTCTGTATAGCTGGTGAGGAATAGCTACAGTATAATAAAAGCAAATAGGATGTCTGTCAGGGAGGTGTAGAGGGTGAGATTCCATTAACTAGTAAAGATTCAGTGTTGGGGGTGTGCAGGCTGGGGGATTCCAGCAAGTTATAGTGTTTGTGTATGAGGGGGGGTGGCACCTGTGTGAAGGTGGGGGTCATACACCTGTGTGAAGGTGGGGGCATACACCTGTGTGAAGGTGGGGGGTGGAACCTGTGTGAAGGTGGAGGGTGGCACCTGTGTGAAGGTGGGGGGGTGGCACCTGTGTGAAGGTGGGGGGGGGTGGCACCTGTGTGAAGGTGAAGTGTCTGCAGAGAAGAAGACTGGGAGGGGAGTGAGGGACTATTGTTTGTAAAGTGTCAGGAAAAGAATGTGTGGATGGCTGGAGACTAGGCTGAAAATTAGCAAGGAGCCAGCAGCGAGGGTTAACATCTGGGAGGAGAAGAGTAGTGTGACAGGCAGAGACTGATGGGTGACCTTTGTGAGGATTAAAGGAAAGCAGGACAAGATAGTGGCTAAGGTGGAGAGGAAGATCCCGGGAGGGAGAGAGGCATTAGGACAGCTGGACACAAGATACATTACAGCACTGACCTGTACGAAAAGCCGCTGTACTATAATTTTCTCTCCCCCATCAGAAAGTGTCCGCTGTGTACTACGCATGCGCAGTACACAGGACACCCAGATTCCGAAAATTGCCGAAGATGAACGGAGCCTGCGCCGTGAGTCCACTTTCAAGCCCCACCATCTAAGTGGACATAGAGTTAGAATATAAAAGAGCCGAGCGCAGCGAGGCCATGCCCGAACTGTGGCGAGCGAAGCGAGCCACGCGAGGGGGGCCCTCTAAGTTTGTGTAGCCCTATGTCCACTTGGATGGTGGGGCTTACACCTCGCACAGGCGCCGTTCATCTTCGGGGATTTTCCAAAAAATCCTTCTGCTCCGTACTGCGCATGCACAGTACACAGCGGACACTTGGTGATAGCCCGACTGTTCGTGACAGAACACCGGCCAAAGCAAGGGGAACTTGTAACCAGAGTACTGCGGGGAGCAGTGGGAGGAAACTTCTAGGCCCCCCCATGCACCAAGGATCCCTGGGCAGTTCTCAGAGGTGCCTGTGTCTTAAGGGGCCGTAAATGACATATCCACCGGCACTTCCCCCGCTCTCAGTGTCCTGACACATCTCTCTTTTCCACCAGAGGAAAACAGTCAGCGCTGCTTTTCAGATGCATCGAGCAGCTGAAAGCCAACAGGAGGGAGAGAAATCTTTCAGCTGCTAGATGGATCCTTTCTGTATTTGTCAATCCGCACCGATCTGCCTCCCTGTCCGGGCCCCTGTGTGTGCGCGGGCCCCTGTACAGGCCGGGGGGTCAGGACCAGTGGTCCCCCCTATCAGCGGCCCTGACACCAGACCTTACCTTGTTTCTCTGTCGGAGTCCCCCAAGGTTCTGTTCCTTGACCTCTCTTATTTTCAATCTACACCTCTTCTCTGTGTCAGCTGATTGCCTCACACGGCTTTCAATATAATTTCTACGCTGATGACACCCAAATCTATCTCTCCACCCCTCAACTCACTTCATCAGTCTCCTCACGCATCACTAACTTACTAACAGACATATCTGTCTGGATGTCACACCATGTCCAAAAACCGAGCTCATAATATTTCCTCCCCCACGTGCCTCTTCCCTGACTTCTCTGTCAAGAGCAATGGCACAACCATCAACCCATCCACACATGCCAGGGTGAATTCTCCTTTCAGCCCCACATCCAATCCCTTTCCAAAGCTTGCCGCCTCAACCTCCGCAACATCTCCAAACTACGTCCCTTCCTAACCAATCAAACCACATAGCTCCTGATTCACTCCCTGGTTATCTCTCGCCTCAACTACTGCAACTCCCCTCTCATTGCCTTACCTTTAAATAGACTATCCCCACTTCAGTCCATCATGAATACTGCTGCCAGACTCATCCATCTTACAAACAGCTCAGCGTCTGCTACCCCTCTATGCCAATCCCTCCATTGAGTTACAAAGCCATCCACAACTCTGCCCCCAGCTACATCACTAGCCTAGTCTAAACATACCAACCTAATCGTCCTCTTCATTCCTCCCAAGACCTCCTGCTCTCCTAGCTCTCTCATCACTCTCTCCCATATTCGCCTCTAGGACTTCTCCCGAGCCTCTCCCATCCTCTGGCATACCCTACCCCAATCTTTCAGACTCTAAAAATGTAACTACTTTTAGGCGATCCCTGAAAACTTTTCTCTTCGGAGAAGCCTACCCTGCCTACACCTAATAACTGTTCTTTTATTTTCTTCATCAGCTCATCCCCCACAGTTATTACCCTTTGTATCACTTGACCCTCCCTCTTAGATTGTAAGCTGTAACAAGCAGGGCCCTCTGATTCCTTCTGTATTGAATTGTACTGTAATTGTACTGTCTGCCCTTCTGTTGTAAAGCACAGCGCAAACTGTCGGCGCTATATAAATCCTGTGTAATAATAATAATGATTTTAAGGTCCCATACGTCACTACTGCAGCAAGTGATAGTTTAAAAGCTATTTTAGTTAGCTAGCTGAGAAAGGTTTAAATCAACATAAGGGGAAATAATTAACCACAGCAAAATACTTCTTGTTTGTTCTGAACACTTAAATCTGGAAGTGGAATATTTAAAATGGTTCAAGTTTGATATTTTCCCATATTGAACCAGATCTAAATCAGTACTTTGGGTCCTAATGTCTCCACATTGCAACGTGTGAGATTTTTTATTTTCAAAAAGCTGTCCAATTCGAATGTTCAGCCAGCAATGCCAAGAATTACTAATAGTAATAATGAAACTGGTTTTCCATGCCAGCTGTCTATTACAAAAATATTATAATATACAGAACATAAAGCCAAAACATATACAATGTCAACTGTTCATTTTTTTTAATTAAAAAAAATCATATTATATTATAATTATAATAATAATAAGCAGGAGAGCAATGACAGCAATCATTTTCTACAGCGCTCTCTGATACAATGAGAAAATATCAGATGGCGTACATATGTGACATTGAGAATTGATCCAAACACTGGAGGGTAAAACAGATCTGCGTCTCTGTGGAGATACACCACTTCAATTTAGGCTTTTTGCAAAACGTCAGTGATATGATGTACTGGTTGCTAAGGAACACTAAGTCATAATGATGTGACATTAATTAATGCCATTTCTTGACTGCAATATTTGTAAATACATAACAATTATATATAAAGGAATAGAAGCTTACATTTCACGCTATAAAACAAGAATTTTTTGATATCACTGCTGATCACAGGCAACCGAATCATCTTATTAAAAGTCGTGTTTAGAAATTCCACACAACATATGTAGGACACATATTGTATATTAATAATTGTGTGCTAAACTAAAAAGCCAGATTGTCAGTATGCAAGGCGTTTAAAAGTTGTAGTTGATGCAAACAGAACATGACAAATGTGAGACATCTCCCATTAATGCACCATTTTTATTATGTTTTTTTTTTCCACTGCCAGTTAATAAATACACAGTAATGGCTGATATTCATGCCTCAACTTAAAGCCAAATTCAATTTTTTTGTATAAAATTTTTTTTATAAATTTGTTCATCGGTTAAAACTAAAACACATACTCTTGGTTTGTGCAAGATTTACTAAAATGTACACATCTTTTTATGAACTATTGGTTGAAAGATATGAACCATTAAGATCCAAATGTATTATTTATTATAGTAGGTGTGCAGATTAATTATTCTTATATGAGGTAGCGCCATACCTTTTTGCATACACCCTTTAAATATTCACTTTCTCTCCAGTGCTGTCCCTGTAGACACTCCTTTCATCCACTAGATGCAGCTTTTCTTCTGGGTTGAATGAACCTCAATGTCATTTAGCTTGCTTCCTATGTGCTTAGGGTGTCATAGACACACCTTCCGGTGTGTCTTCACTGGCTTGGGCTCTCAGTACATTCTACACAGGGCCGGTGCTACCACTAGGCAAACTAGGCAGCCGCCTAGGGCGCACTGCTGCCTAGGGGCGCTCGGCCACTGGTTTCCCTCCGCATCTGCATGCTCTGCAGGCTGCAGAATGCAACTAACTAAGTCTGACCGGTAGTGGAGACTGGAGCCAGCGCTAGAGGAAGCAGAGCCGATGCTTTCTGTATAGTGCCGCCTTCTGTCACATGGACAGTGTAAAGGGGGTGAAGCCAATGGTGGCGGAAAAATTAGGTTTTGCCTAAGGTGTCAAAAACCCTTGCACCACCCCTGATTCTACAGAACAATGTTCACACACCACTACATGATCCCCCTTCAATGCAGTGGAAATGAGTGTCCACCCTCAAAACTGGACAAGAAGAGGAAGTACCTTGCATATTATGTGACTGGCTCGAAGATACTTGAGATTAAGGTATTAATACCATATATTTTTTAATGTATGAATGCAGCAGCAGAGGGCTTCAAGAGAAGACGGGAAGATGGGGGGGGTGGAGGTTGGAAAAACCTGGAGCTATCACAATAATGCCCAAAGGATGATTACAGTGCTTAGCTACATCAAGTCACTGGCTACAGATTACTAGGAGGTAGCTAAATATTTTCCTGTTAGTTTGGGGGCTGTATTGATAGGTCCAAACCCTGGTCGCCATTAATCATCTTGGTTAGAGTAAAGCAAATTCATTTGCTAGGGAAAAAAAGGCAGTCTATTCTGATCATACTGTGCTAATGCTCCTCTGCAAAGTCTACTGTCATCTATGGGTCTACTAGGAATAGGAGATATACATAGCAATGTGTACATTAAAGCGGATGTAAACCCATCCATTTAACCATTTCAAATAACAGTTACATTTCCAGCACGTCCTGGGAATGTAACACTCCCATTGGTTGTGCTCTCAACCAAACTGTCAAACTATCCAATGGCTGGTGTCATAACTGATCACATGTGTAGCACCATGGCAGTTGTAGATTAAATATAGGTCAAGATGTCAGCTTCCTTGGCTGAAAACGATAGGAGGGTTTACTTCAACTTTAATGGTAAGCTTACCGTTAGATTACCCATCAACAAGAAAAAATAAATCCTTAAGTGTGTAAGCCACACTGCCTCTGTGAAGTGTGGCCCTGCACTCTAATTTAACAGATTGTCTATCCTGGGGCATGCTGTATATATCAATGATGTATTTGAGTCAAATATGCCTGGAGGTGACCCATTCCTCCTAAAAGCTGCAGAGACACCAGAAATCAAGCACAGCCCAATTGCAGCTGAAGACCTTTAGTGTGTCCCTGCACCAAATCCAGCAAACAAAATGCAGCCCTCTTTTGGGGGGGGGGGGGTTATGAGAAATGGTCCATCCCAAGCAAGATTGGGAGCTGAGGAACTACTGCAACCAGATAACCTGGTATATACAGTAGATGCATAGATGCACACTAGTATAGAAATAATACAAGCTTTATAAAAGAAAAGATTATTAATGGGACATACATCCAATGTACCGAATGTACACGCAGGTATTATCAGCATAGGACCCAACAATTGTCCAGGTAGAATTGTTCACATATACCCTGGTATATACAGTAGTTAGAAGTAAAAATATCTCCAAATGAATGTTGCAGCAAAATTCAGTTGCAGGGGCCTTTGAAGATGATCATGTTGCGGAGTCCATTTTTGGAGAGATCATCCAACCGTTGTCCAACCAGTCTGGAACACAGTTTCTTACTCATAGAAACCATGGTGCGGCATGCTAAAGTAACTCAGAGTCAACCTATCTACTCTGCATCTTAGTCCACAGTAGTTTCTAATCTGTCATGCAACCGGTCCTCCAACTACCAGAAATGTCTGTCGGATGCCACACTTGGGTTTAGCATATGCTGGTTATTGAGCCCTAAGCTAAAAATAGCATTAGAATCCCAGACCAGAAGGGACAGGATTAACTAAAATAACAAGAGCTGTAAATTGCAATAAACAGATCCACCTACTAATATACTGGAAGATGACCGCTAGACACATACAGTAGCACAGACCAAGCTATATGGCACTGTGCACGTGAGATAATAACAATAGGACAGACAGACATCTGTCACAGGGATTCAAAAACACACACAATAAGCTATGGGCAGCTGTGGTTAAACTATAAGAACATATGAATACTTGCTTAATAGTCTCTTCTTCTGGTCTGGGTGAAATACAACAGCAACAGCAGCTCCTGTGTGTGTAAGGCCGTGAGGTTCAGTTCTTTGTGTCTGCTTCCTGGAAACTCCCTTTTATATAATACCACAGTCCTCCAATCAGGGTTTCTGACCCAAGTGGAGGGACAGGATGTACCTATCGGTAATCAACTAACTCTGTGGTAATTACAAGCAGAAGCTATTTACAAATAGAGTGAGTTGAGGGCAGCTTTGAATTTGGACCTGAAATGGACCAGAATATGCACAGGACTCCTGTGCAATTCGCACCGGGGCCGCTCCGGAGATGTGTGAACTGGCTCCATAGAGAGCCAGTCACAAAATCCTGACATGTGAATTGGATGCTGGGAAACCCGCATCCAGTTTGCAATAGTGTGAACCCAGCCTAAAGAGGAAGTAAGGCTTCTTTTATTTTTTTAAATCCTGCAAAGAAAAGGCAAAATGTGCTAGTATGCATTGCATACTAGCACATTATGAAATACTTACCTTAGAACAAAGCCCTGCACCGCCACGCTGTGAGTTCTGACAGACGTTTCTATCTTCACCCGGTCTTTCTTCTGAGTTGTGTCCTCCGGCCGTCTGATTGGCTGCACCGCAATGACGTCACTCATGCGTCGTCCCTTCAGAGAGCATGCATCGGTGACATCACCGACTGCATGAAGTGTGAATACCTCCTAAACTGTGAAAGTTTAGGAGATATTCATAATATTATTATAGGCTTACCTGTAGGTACAAGGGTAAAGAATGGGTTTACATCCACCTTAACCACTTGCCGACCAGCTCACGCAGATATACTGCAGCAAGTTGGCTTTCCTTTACGTCGGTCCATGCAAGGAGGATAGAGGGGGAGCGTCCCCGCGGGTCCCACGGACTCGATGTCCGCCGACGACCCGTGATCACTGTGTACAGAGGCAGAATGGGGAACTGCCTATGTAAACAAGGCAATTCCCTGTTCTGCCTGGTGACATGTCAGAGATCTTCTGTTCCCAGTGATCGGGAACAGTGATCTCTGTCATGTCCCAGTGAGCCCACCCCGCTACAGTTAGAACACACCCAGGGAACACACTTAACCCCTTGATCGCCCCCTAGTGTTAACCCCTTCCCTGCCAGTGTCATTTTTTAATTGATCAGTGCATTTTTATAGCACTGATCACTGTAATAATGTCACTGGTCCCTAAAAAGTGTAATTTGGGGTCAGATTCATTCACTGCAATGTCGCCGTCCTACTAAAAATCGCAGATCTCTGCCATTACCAATAAAAACAATAAAAAAATAAATAAAAGTCCCTAAATCTATCCGTAGTTTGGATACTTGATAACATATGCGCAAACCAATAAATATACGCATATTGCGATTTTATTTTACCAAAAATATGTAGAATAATATATATTAACCTAAACTGATGAATAAATATGTTATTTTAATATAGTTTTTTTTATGTATTATAGCAGAAAGAAAGAAACAAACAGTCAAACAGCAACCATTGACAATACGTTCTCATTTCCTGAGAATAGTTAACACCCTGCTGCATGTTCATTGTGTCTGGGTTACATAACGTAATTATGGGGTGCTAAAGGGGTGTCACCACATGCTGACAGTAAACATTCTGAATTAACCCTCTGAACAATTCTATACCCCCTTATATATTTCTAGCAAACTTTTGCAAAAAACTGTATTTTCCAACTTCGCCAACTGTGTCAAAATGATCATCATTGGCCAGTCTCTACTCCCAGTGGAGATTTACTAAACTGGTGTGCATAGAATTTGGTGCAGATGTGCATAGTCATCTAATCAGTTTCTAGGATTTTTTAGTTAACGCTTAATTAAACAAGCTAAAGTTAGAAGCTGATTGGTTACTATGCACAGCAGCACCAGATTCTGTGTGCACCATTTTTAGACAATCTCCCCCCTTGTGTCAATATGGGGCAGGCAGACACAGGTGGGGGAGGGCTACACACTCAGGTCTGGTCATTGACCTGTACTATGCAATGAAAGATAGAAGAATGGAACTACATCCTTGCTCAAATCCGAAAGGTTTACATATATATTATAACACATGGGGTGCTGAAGGGGTGTGACCACATGACACTAAAGCCAGGTTCACATCTACCCATGTCCGCTTTTGTTCATTTTTAGTGCATTTTTTCACGTCTGTTCTAGCGTATTTACATAATTTTTTATTATTTTATTGGGCAGCATGGTGCATGAAACTGCACAGAAAAACCGACATGCATCATTTGTCAAACTGCACCGCACTGCACCGTATAGATCTGATCAGCCTCACTGAATAACATTGCTTCTTATGGCTCATCAGTTGTTTAACTTTTAAATGTTATAGTTATAAGTTAAAAGTTTTTTTTTTTCATTAACCTCCCTGGCGGTATGATTCTGGCTGGAATTTTGTGCTGAAAGCGGTACAATTATTTTGCATGGAAATGTGATGCTATGTATTATAGGCCTGCAATTCTTAGTAATTACTTACTTAAACCTGACCAAACAAGACTCTAGTACACATCCCAGATGTGATAAAGTTTAAAACACAAAATCACGATTTTAAATTTTTAAATAATATCATTTTATTCAAGAATATAATACAAACGAAAGAAATTTGTCAGACAAAGAAAATTTAATAAACATCCTGAGTGTGGTAAATTTTAAAACAGGGTACAGCACACAGTCCGACGTCACAATCCGGACAATAGAACCGGGTTTCTTTTCTGATTTTCTTCCGCCTGTCATCTTTGTTGGAACAGCAAACCACGCACATCCTGGTAGGTGCTGCCTTTCTTGCGGTTGGTGGTATATAGTCCATAAAATGACGACCTGTTAGACGTTCTGGGTTGACAACACCTGCAGCACGTCGTCCATCTCTGTTTGCAGCTACTGATGGCCTCTGGTGTTTGAGGAAAATTTGCTCAGCCACCTTCCAGATAAAATCCGAATGAACAAGAGGCCTGTCACTTCCTGCTCGGTACAAGATGTACGCGTTCCAAAGGCATTGTTCCAGCAGATGCCTGAATATCTTTTTGTAGTATTTCTTCTGCTGTTTCCGCATAGTCGGGTAAAAGGTCATTGCCTGATCAGCTCGGTCGACACCTCCCATGGTGCAATTGTAGTCGATCACGACTTGCGGCTTCAGCACATCTTTCCCACCTTTTGTGTGGACCATGGCAGTGGAGGTACTGTGCACAGTGCTCATGAGACACACGTCTTTCTTGTCTCGCCAACGTATTGCCATCATCTTCCCCTTCTGCCAGGCAACACTTTCACCGGTTTTCAGTTTTTTTTTGGCAAACCTAGATGGCATGTCACGTCGGTTAGGCCTAACCGTACCATAAGCATCAGTTTTGTTTTGGATCAAAACCTCGAACAGCTCTGGCGACGTATAAAAATTATCCATGGTGACGCAATATCCCTGGTTCAGTAATGGCTCCAGTAGTGTTAGGACTGATGATGTGGCCATCCCATAGCCGCTGTACCTGGGGTTGAATTTCGTGCCTTTACCGGTGTAAATGACAGAGTTCCATATGTACCCAGTGGATGACTCGCAGAGCATGTAGGATTTGATGCCAAACCGCGCTCTTTTCGATGCGATATACTGGATCCAGCTTAGGGGTCCCTTATAGGCCATCAAGCTCTCATCCACACTGACGTCCCTTTCTGGCACGTAGGCCCGCTGGAAATTGTTCCCAATCATTTGACATACCTCACAGATTTTTTTGAGCTTGGGCGCAGGATGCGTGGCCTCATCAAACTCTTCATTGTTGGTGAAGTGAAAATACTTCATAATGAGGGAAAAACGGTATTCCGACATCACGGTACCAAAAAACGGGGTGGCCAGTAATTTGTTGGTGGTCCAGTACCATTTCTGGCGTGGTTTCCCCACCACTCCCTGGAGAATAATGAGTCCGAGAAACAGCCAGATGTCCTCTTTAGTTACCGGTTCCCACCTTCTGCTTCGGGAAAACCTGGCATGCGGCGTAGCGGATTGCTGCACTTGGTAGCGATTTGTCTCTGTGACAATTTTTTGAATTACCTCCTCTGTAAGAAATAATTCCAGGTATGCCAGAGGGTTGCCACGCTCAACTTCGACCTTCATCCCAGGTGATCCAGTGAAGGGGAACCTTGGGGGCGCTACCTGATCCGTATCGCACTCAATAGGGCACCAAGTGCGCACATCGTTGATGTCAGGTGCAGGATCATCACCGCTGTCACTTGTCAGATCCGTGTCAGATGACAAATCTCCCCACGACTCGCTATCGCTCAGTTCTGGGAGCAACTCCGTGTCGCTGCCGCTGTCGCTGTCATCCAACTGCTCCAAAGGCGATTTTGTAGCGAGATGGCGCTTTTTGGATTCCATTTTAATTTTTTTTATTGGCAAGGGGCACTAGGGCAAGGCAAGGGGCACTGTATCAGTAAGATCTGAGATGATACAGTGTAATCCTCTCAGATTACACTGTATCACCTCTATTTATATGTGTGTGTGTTGTGCTGAACTTTTGAACTTTTGAATCTCCCGCCCAGTTCCGCTCCCGTGCGCCGCTGCTGCTCGCAGGGAACGGAACTAGGAAGTGAGACGCCGTGATCGCGCTGGCGAACACAGCCGAGGACAGCCGAAGACAGCGGAGAACATCGCTGGAGCCCAGGACAAGGTAAGGGCTCCGCTGTATGCTCTGCACTGCTACCCCGAGCGTGACTCGGGGTTACCGCTCCTGACAAAAAAAGTCAGCCCCGAGTCACGCTCGGGGTTACCGCCAAGGAGGTTAAAGTAAAAGAACTCCACATTAAAGTATGATTAAATTGTAAGTAAACCCTACCAATGAACTGTTCTTATTTGCTCCCCTTTGGTCTGTTAAAGTGTTATTAAACCCACAACAGTACAATCAGTGTGTATATGCAGTAAAGCATGCTTGTTATACTCACTGTGGAGGGTTAATCCTCTACATTGTGTAAAAAGGTTGTTTGATCCTGTTCTCTCTGATCCTCCCCTTCTTCCACTGTCCCCAGCTCATCTTCTTATGGAACAGAGGCTTGGGGGCAAGCTGGAAATGCTCATTTTGGTGTGTATTGATAGAAAGTTTTTTTTTTTTCTTGGTAAAGTGCATGTGATCAGCACAGGGCCAACCGACACTGTCCAGACAAAGGGTCTGGGGTCCTGCAGTCTCATAGGACAGTCATAGAATGAAAACCCCTCCTACAAGCTTTACCCAGTGCTCTGCTGGGCACTGATAGAAATCACAAGACTGCTGTAACTGCTTATGAGAAAAGGTATTTAGCCTGTTACCCCGTCTTCCTTGGCGGATACCGGACCTGGCCCTGAGGCTGTGTAGTAAGTATCCCAATCTATCTCCACCTTGTTGGGATATAATCCCTCTGTCCCCCCTTATTCTAAGGGCATTATCTTTAACCCCTGTTTATTTCCTTCCCAGTATATTACTTCACAACACTCCTGATGAATGGCTGTAATGCCAGGAAACGCGTTGAGTGCCACTAGATGCCAACAGTTACTTGTTCCTATTACATATGTTTTTCAAACGATTTATTATACCATGTATATTTGCCATGTCTATTTTCTATCTGTATTGCAAGCTATGAGCAGCATATTTAGTGTAAGTCTTGCGCCTACCTATCTATTTGATACAAAATATCTGATATGTATTCTAGATTGTAATAAATCATGTAACTTCATTTCTATGTTGTTATTTTCTCCTGAAACGGCGTCCCCTCATTTAAAGTCCCACGAACACTTCCTTTGTATTTAGCAGTTTATTTTTACTAAAATAATTGCATTTCCATGTTCTGTTTATTGTAGGAGACCAGATATAGAGAATGCAGGGTCCTGGGTTAAGTAATAATTTAACCACTTGCTTACCAGGCACTTAAACCCCCCTCCTATCCAGACCAATTTTCAGCTTTCGGTGCTCTCACGCTTTGACTGACAATTACTCAGTCATGCAACATTGTACCCAAATAATTTTTTGTCCTTTTTTTCCCACAAATAGAGCTTTCTTTTGGTGGTATTTGATCACCTCTGGGTTTTTTATTTTTTGCGCTATAAATGAAAAAAAGACCGAAAATTTTGAAAAAAAAACGCATTTTTCTTTGTTTCTGTGATAAAATTTAGGAAATTATTAATTTTTCTTCATAAATTTTGGCCACAATTTATACTGCTACATATCTTTGGTAAAAATAACCCAAATTAGTGGATATTATTTGGTCTTTGTGAAAGTTAGAGAGTCTACAAGCGGTGGTGCAAATTATACAAAATTGATCACATCTGATGTACTGGTGGCCTATCTCATTTCTTGTGACCCGAACAAGCCAGGAAAGTACAAATACCCCCCAAATGACCCCTTTTTTGAAAGTAGACATTCCAAGGTATTTAGTAAGAGGCACGGTGAGCTTTTTGATGTTGTAATTTTTTCCCACAATTCTTTGCAAAATGAAATTTTTTTTTTTTTTTTTCTTTTTTTCTACAAAATTGTCATTGTAATAGGTTATTTCTCTCACATGGCATGTGTATACCACAAATGACACCCCAAAATAAATTCTGCTACTCCTCCTGAGCATTACGATACCACATGTGTGGGACTTTATCACAGCCTGGCCACTTAGAGAGGCCCAACATGAAGGGGGGGGGCAATCACGTGTTCTAGGAGCATAAATTACACATCTAACTTGTTGACTACCTATTACACTTTTGAAGGCCCTGGAGCACCAGGACAATGACACGTGACACTGACGTGGCACTGATGACACGTGACACTGATGGGGCACTGATGACAGATGGTACTAATACGGGGCACTGATGACACGTGACACTGATGACAGATGGCACTAATATGTGGCACTGATGAGAGATGGCACTTATACGTGGCACTGATATCACGTGGCACTAATATGTGGCACTGATGAGAGATGGCACTAATACGTGGCACTGATGACAGACGGCACTAATACGTGGCACTGATGACACGTGACACTGATGACAGATGGCACTGATACGTGGCATTGATGACACATGACACTGATGACAGATGGCACGTGACACTGACAGGTGGAACTGATGACAGATGGCACTAATACGTGACACTGATGACAGATGGCACTAATATGTGGCACTGATGACACGTGACACTGATATGGCACTGATGACAGATGGCACTGATGGCACTGATGGCACTATGTGGCACTGATGACATGTGGCACTATGTGGCACTGATGACATGTGGCACTGATGACAGGTGGCACTGGGGACAGGTGGCACTGACTACAGATGGCACTGACAGATGTCACTGACTACAGATGGCACTGACTACAGATGGCACTGACTACAGATGGCACTGGCAGATGGCATTGTGGACAGATTGCACTGGCAGATGGCATTGGGGACAGATTGCACTGGCAGATGGCCTTGGGGACAGATTGCAGTGGTGGCAGTGGGCACAGATGGCACATTTCATTTTTTTTTCCACACTTACGGCGCTGCAGCCGTTCATCTCCCCCTCCTCACACGCTGTCTCTGTGTGAGGAGGGGGAGCGGCGCTGAGAGATGATCTCATATGTTTACATATGAGATCATCTCCCATTGGACACGCCGATCACGCTGTAAACGGCCGCTGTGATTGGCCGTTTACAGCGATCTGTGATTGGCTGTGTCCGAGGGACACGGCCAACACAGAATTTCCCTGCTGCACGCTCGTGAGCGCGCACAGGGAACGAGGAAAGGGGAGGCCGTCATATGACGGCCTCCCGGGAATTGACATCTGCGCCGAGGCTGTCATTCGGCTACGGCCGGATGTGAAGTGGTTAATATACAATTGCAAATATGTTGTTTTATACATTTGATAAGTGAAAAAAAACAGTTGATCCTGCCAGAAGTCAAATGAGTCTATAAACTCCCGTAATTAGTCTATAATGGTAGAGAGTGCCATAGAACACGTCCTCCCTATGTTATGGAGATGAGGCAGGGGGAGTTGTTCTTAAATCCGAACACACTAGGGGGTTGATTTAGTAAAGGCAAATAGACTGTGCACTTTGAAAATTGTAGTTCCACTCTGCTAGTGCAGTTGCTCCAGAGCTTAGTAAATTAGGTAAAGGAATATTCACAAAACAGCATGTTTGCTTGCACATGATTGGATGATGAAAGTCAGCAGAGTTCTGCTCATTTACTAAACTCTGGAGCAACTGCTCTTGCAGAGTGCAACTTCACTTTGCAAAGTGCACAGTCTATTTGCCTTTAGTAAATCAACCCCTTTGTGTCCTAGGGTAACAATGCTGTTCCTCCGTAGATGCATTACAGTGAGTGACTATGGTCACCCTAGGACTGGAAGTGTGTTAACGGCAGGATCGCTAGGTGGAATAAAAGGGAAAAAAAACAGCATTTTAGCTTGCACATGATTGGATGATAAGATCAGCAGAGATTCCCCTCATTTCAGATCTACCCCTCAGATTTACAGCGACTGTATTTCCAAGTGCTCTTTCAGTGCAAAGTGGATTTGCCTTTCGTAAATAACCCCCACTATGTCTAAGGGCTTGGTTGATTGTTTGATAGCCACAGTAGGAGACCCGTTCATCCACACAGTATAAATGGAGGACTTGCATAATTTACATACAGAATTTGTATTCACCAAATGGGGTTGCGGTTTTTTTTTTTTTCCATAATTTTGCAATAGTGTGTGTAGCTATTGCAGTAGTTATGCCTCTGCAATGGATTATTTAGAGGTTTTTTTTATTTAACAAAGCTTCCCATTGGGTCATTTTGAGGGGTACCCCCGATATTATTGTAGTATATTGGTGTGTATGAGCCCAGTTACTAGCTTACAGAGTAGCTCCACCATATTTCTCGACACCCACTGAAATGATTTGAAAGGTATCTCAGAGATGTTTAGGAATGTAATTACTGAGCATTTAGATATGGCAATCCATATCTCTTCCCGATCTTCCCAAATCCCTGTGGAAAGGTTCAGACCATCCTTCGCTTTCTCAAATAGAATCTTGCATAGAAGGAGAAGAGAAGGTGGAAGAAAGCATAGAGAGAAGAGATTAAGTGAGCCAAATGAGGGATGATTTCAAATGATTTCCAATAGGCTTAGGTTCAATGGGGATGCTGTATTACATAGTCGGAACTTGACATCATTTTTTTTATCTGCTAAAATGCAAAGATTTCTATTAAATAATCTTTAATGGAATTTGTCATAGTATAACTACTTTTTAATAGTACCCCAATGACTAAGCTCTTTGTCAAGTGAAAAGTGTCTGTACCTTGGATGGATTGTTCTGTGCTTTATATGGATTAATAAATGGTTTTGAGGCTAACGCGGTGAGTGGTTAGTCATAGCCACTAGGACAAAGATTATCCTAGGGGCTACAACGACTACAATGAACCAGCTCCTGTCATCAGTGATAGTCTGGGGATTGGATCCGGCAGAATATTTTCCTTTGGCCTACAGTGATCAGGAATTATGTCTATCAACCCATCCACAGGTGCATTAGGTTGCATTCCACACCACTAATCCGTGAATTGTGTGCATTCATAATTTCTGTCAGTCTGAGACACTGGGGGATATACTGTATTTATTGGCGTATAACACTCACTTTTTCACCATGAAAATCGGGTGCAAATAGCATGTGCGTGTTATACGCCAACACTTCAATTTTAGATGCCTTGTAGGGGACAGGGGGCTGCATTGAAGGCAATGGTAAGGCTGCGGCATTGATGGCAATGGTGAGGCTGCATTGATGTGGACTGATGAGCCTGCATTGATGGCACTTGTGAGGCTGCAGATGGGCATTGATCAGGCTGCATTGATGGCAATGGTGAGGCTGCAGATGGGCACTGACCCTTATATTGCTTCAAAGTTCCTTATTTCAAATGTATTTTTTTTTTCCCTGAAACTTCCCTCTTCAAATGAATGTGCGTGTTATACACCTGTGCGTGTTATACGCCGATAAATACGGTATATATATTTTAAAAAATCGCAAGCAATTTGCTCAGTGAAAGCACATGTACGTTCTTTTTGAAGAGAACAAAGAAACAAGTGTTATTAAAGTGGCTTTCCGGCCAAAACTTTTTTTTATTCGTTAAAAATACCCCTAGTATAGTCAGGCCTTGTGCATTTACATTAGGGTATCCTGTAAACTGTCCAGTTTTGTGCTTGTGCAGCATGTATAACTTATTTTATTCTGGTCCTGTATAGCGCAGCCATCTGCAGTGTTGGCATCTGAAACCACAGTGTCCCTCTTCCGGGATTCCGTGCTCAGACTTAGCCTCTTTGGCCCCTGATTGGAGGAGATGCGGCCTCCTATACATACATACAGTGCAATGCATGGCCGACCTCTGCCCCCTCCCCAAGCATAGACCTAGACCCCTCCTCTAGCAGTGGCAGCACCGCTCTATCTCCCCCTCCCTCTTTCTTTCCCTACAGCTGAGCAGAGCAGTCTAGGGTCATGTCAGTATCGGGGCGGGGTGGAGGCAGTGCTCCCGGGGACTTCACAAGGCAGCTGGCCCTCCACTCCATCAGCGCTCGGTTCTAAAATTCTCCTTGACCCATGAAAATCATCTGCGCATGCGCAGTGTTGACGTCATATTAGCTGTTTGTGACTTGGCCGGCGAAGCTACCATTGACTCCTGGGATTGATGAAACTCATCTCTCAGGAGCCAATGCAAATCCAGAAATTACATACATCGCTGCGGCGACAAAAGGAGGAAGAGCACAGATATTTCAACATAAATAAGGTAAAGGAACCAACAAAAAAATAAATGTCAATTCGTTTTTAGCATGCACAAAGGTGCTGCATGGTGGCGAGTCTAAAATGTGAGTGGAACTCCGCTTTAAAGTGGATGTAAACCCGATTCATGAAATTTGAGCTGGGTACATATGTCTATAGTGTTTTCTTATCTCTCTCAAAGCAATGAGTCCTGTGGCTTTCTCCTGCTCCGTAGCTCTGTTATCAGCCTAATAACTTCTGACAAGTTCTCCGACACAGGAGATAAAAGCAGCCTGCTATAAATAGATTAGCAGACAGCTTGCCTTCTCACAGCAGAGCTCTGCACATTCCTTCCTTCGCCAATGTGGATTGAGGGTTTGTGCCTTTCTTTCAATCAGCTGTCTTGGCTGTATACCCAGACTTCACACTCAGTGCTGTAACACGATGTGCACTTTATAAAGAATATAAAAAGCTGAAGTCAGCAGATATACATAAATATATAAAACTTATGTGGTGGGATTTGTTTCATCTCTGTGTATCATCTGGGGCAGTTCACTTCACTGGGTATATGTGAAGGTTTACATCTACTTTAAGCTATTTCCTGTGCTGGTCAAATGTTTTTATTGATTTAAAACAGAAATTAGCCCTTTTGGCCACTAGATAGCGCTAAATATGATAGGAATTGCCAATGATAATTAGCGCCATCCATCAGCCAAATGTGATATTTCCCCAGTTTAAATCTATTAAATAAAATATTTGACCAGCACAAGAAATAGCCCAACAATATAATTTTTTTCCCATTTTCAAAGATCAAAGGTACATGTGCATTCACTGAGCAAAATGCTGTGCAACTTTAAATACACCCTCTGGTCTATGTGAGATTTTTTTTTTTTTTAGCAATTTTAATTTTTTTTTTATAAGTTCAATTTCTCACATACAGAAAACCAAAGAAAGAGGGAAGGCATTTAATAAAGAGTTAGCTGACATCTCCATATGTAGTAATAAATGGTAAATTGTAGTACCAGATATCAGTATTACACATTACACCTTACAGGAACAACAGTAGATTTGATATTTTGTGTCTTTATCCTTTAATTATTCCATGTAAATTGTAATATACTGTATATATATATATATATATATATATATATATATATATATATATATTATATTTATTTTTATTATATCACCGTTCATAGCTGGCACAAGGAGAGCTCTATTCAAATACATTATCCCTGTTAATATAGTAATAATATTTAAAGGGTTTAATACATGTATTGCCACACCAAACGCAACACAATCTTAGTAAGTCTACCCACCAAATTTATTTTCATCACCTTTAGATCTCTATTAATCACTGTGGTCATTTGGATCCTATTTGACTTGGAAATGACTTCAGCTAAATTGCACTCTAAACCAAACCGTCTAGGATGTGGGAAATGCTTTATAGAAGTAGGTTTCAGATAAGCCATTGAATGCTGGGGATTTGATTTTATTAGCCACATTTCATTGAATCAAAGATGTCCTCAAGGTTGAATGGTAAATTAATCACATTAGCCTGTGCCGATACGATAAAAACTCATTCATTTCATCAGAAGAGATACAGATTTCAAGTAGCAGATAGCATATGGTAAACATTCAGACTGTTGTATAATGTGGATTATTTGTACACCCAAGGGCAATCTGAAAGGATGAAGTGTGAATCTGTAAATTTGCACTGAAAATCTGCATATCGACATTGCATGTGATTTATTAGTATCATGAAGAAATTTCAGATCTAGCCACTGAAAGTGTGATTCATTAGTATGTCCTCAAATTATTCCATGTGTAGTCCTTATCCCTAGAGAAGCCACTGAGAATGGATAGGTTCTCCCAAGTAGTACAGAGGCTGCCAGTCACACACAAGCTCAGTCCCTATGCACACTGACAATTAAGGCTTAGTCTAGGCAATGTCTTTTTAGGATGTATTACTGAAGAACCTTAACATGAGAAGGGTTTAGGGTCACATGATACTCTAAAACAATGAATGGCAACAATAGGAGGATAAGCTTTAGCTCTTCAGGAGGTAGCAGGGAATGGTCACAGTATATCTAGGACCCTAAAGCAGCAGACTATATAGCAACTTAGCTCACTCCTGGCACTTCCACGACTAATAGTCCCCAGCAAGGTGTTTACTTACAGCATCCCAGGAGCTGTCTTCCATCCAGCATCCTTAGTTAGGGAGATAACCAGATCCTTCCCCAGATCAGGACTACAGTGCAATGGACTTCAAAAAAATGTAATCATTTGACAATCTTCCCAGGCCCTCAGCCCAGCAGCTGCTGAGACCTAGACTGCAGTTTTTTTACTTAGTGGAGTTGCCTCCAGAGAAGCAGCCCCAAGAGAACCATATCCCTCCCTAGAAAGAAAAGAACATTCTGTTTAGGCCTCCTGCACATTAATAACCTCCCCTTGGCTGGGGAATAATAAATATTAAAGCGATCATTTGAATTGCCCAGCCCTATGGTCTGGAAACTTCTTCCAGAGGCAGGTGAGAGTAATCAAACTCTCAGGGCAGGAAACCCTGACCAGACCAACACATACAATGGAGCCAAAAACGATCTATAGGTGGGCGCTACACTTGTTTTGAGGTATCGTTTCTGAGACAGATGTACTCATAGTAACTTCATTTATACTGTATACATTTTCTATCTTTCATTCAAGAAACTATTTGTGTGTGTTTTCATCTCTGGCTAGCTTTACCAATTAGCCTCCCATAATGGATTTATTTGCTTCTCAACATATATTAGTAGAGGTATCCTCAGGGCAATTCATTTTAAAGCATTCTAATAGCCATCTAATAGGTAAAGTTGATCCAGGGAATATCCGATTGGGGAATCAGGAAGGAATTGTTTTCCCCTGCTGTAGCAAATTGGATCAATTGCTGTTTTTTTTTTGCCTTCCTCTGGATCGACTGTGGGGATAGGATTGTGTATATGGGATTGCATGATTTGTTTTTTGAATGAATGAATGATTTGTATAGCGCTACAAATGCGAACTGAATCGCCTCAAGGCGCTTGACTGCTCTTGTTGTCATGCAATATTTAGAAGAGGTGGGTCTTGAGTTTTTTCCTGAAGGCCTGATGGTTTTCTTCCAGGCGGATGTTGTTTGGTAGAGCATTCCATAGCCGAGGTCCCTGTACTGCGAATCTTCGTAGTACAGTAATCTTTTTGTTTTTTATTGTTTGAACTAGAGTAACTTGTGTCTTTTTTCAACCTGACTACGTAACTATGAATTTTTTTAACCATTTTTTTTTTATTATTAAATGGATTTGTCTTTAAATCTCTACCAAGCTGACCTGATATTTCATGGCATACTTCATGACAGATAATATAAACATGGTTGAATGAAGCAAAGTGACCAGCAAATGTATACATTTTGAATATAATTGATGTGCTAAGTTATGAGCGATAAACATTTAGCCCCACATACAGCCCAATATCTGTAAAAGATACTCCTTAAATGAGCATCACTTAAAGGACTGAGTCATATAGGGGTTCCCCTGGGGAGGGATAATGAGACCTTCTCCACATGCAATTGTTGTCTCACAACGATCACCATACTTGGTGTCCTAGGTATTCATATTCCTAATTGCTTTCAATTAAATAGAAGAAAAGGTATTGACCACATATGTATTGCTGTCAGCAGCATCCCAAGAGGCATTGCAGCATGTCCCAGCAGGTAATCAAACAGCAAACTCTTGCCAGATTCTCTGAAATTATTCTTACTTGATTTGGTCAATTTACTGACATCTCCATATCTATGGGCACCCCAACCAACCAACCTCAGGAAACAGTGCTCAGATTAGTTAGATATTTTTTGTAGTTTTAATTATAACACAGATAAAAGTGGGAACAGCTTCAATAGTGATGCAACTTCACATGTCACTTGTCACAATGTCATCCATAAGACTGCCTATTGTTTTTTTGTTTTTTACAGGGCTGCCTAAGCTTCTAAATTAATGGTATTAGATAATGGACTCTAAAGGACTGTTGACGAAGAGATTAGTTATTCAAGACAGTTCTTTTTTTGCATAGCTTGATATCCTTTTGCAAGTTGTTCACTCTCACATTTTGTAATTAAATTCCATTGATTTCAACTACAGTAGCCTCTAATGATCATCCTCAAGCTCCAGCTACTTTCAGGCTGACTGACCTAATTAAAATGCGAAAGTAAATCAACTAGCACAACTAGTTTTCTAATTTGGGAAAGGAGCTGGTTAAAAAAAATGGCCTTATAAGTGGCCTTATATAAAGCGTAATCCTAGGCAACAAGAGAAGTGCAGTAAATGACATTCCAGGGCTATGAAACAAAAATGATAACTGCACTAAAATCAGAATTCCACCCTACCCGCCCCTGGTACCCTTGTCCCCATTTGAAGAATACTGTATTGAGCGAGGTCCACTTTCCCACACCCTCGCGACAGTGTATTCCTTACTGGTTTCACCCTTGGAGGACTTCCATTTGCCCTTCTGCGAAAATGGAAATCAGACCTGGGTAGAAATTTTTCGAAAGTGCAACGCACCAACATCACATATTTTGCCTTAAAATCTTCAATTTGCACGTGCAAGAAACAAACTTTTTCCCAGCGGTACTGACAGTTCCGTGTCTTGGCCTAGGCAGAGAAGGCCTAGGGCATCACTTTGTGCGGGAGGGGTGGCAAAAAAGCCACCCCCGTATGAAAAAAAACTCCCCCTGCGGCACTTACTAATATTATGGGCAGGGATTGGCAAGGTGTCCGCGAGCGGAGCTTGCTGTGTCCACGGCCGTTGCTGACTTTTTTTTTTATTTGGTGATGATGATGACTCACTGTTCTGCTCTCAATCTCTCCTCCTAGGCTGTACGGGTCTGTGTAGATACCTCCGGCTGGGGCGCGGCGCCGCCCCCTCCTGACTCCTGCTGCAAAGTGATCTCTGAGGCAGGGGCTGGGATTCTGTGCAGTGCCAGCAGCAGCAGGGGGAGGAGGGAACTGAAAGGCAGCTTAAGCTGCCCAAGGAGCCGACTGTCAGAGCCTGAGGCTGATCTGACTGACTCTAAGTGGAGTGGAACAGCCAGAGAGTAAGTTATGCGCAGTGTGAACTGTGGACTCTTGTCTTGTTCTTCTGACTAAGGGAGCACTGGAGCACGGACAGTCACATAACTCAGGGAGGGACTGGTCTGGGACTGGGGGTCAGTGCAGCGGGCATCCCAGCGTGGGAGAAAAAGCACAGAGTCGAGGAGGAGGAGGAGGAAACAAGCAAAGAAGGTGCTGCTGGGCTGGGTACTTACCTAGGTGTCTTGTTTGATACAGTGCCAAGCAAAGAAAATGCTTCCTTGAAAACTTTGCAGGGAAGCATTTGCTTGGCACTGCATCAAACAGAACTGCAGCTTCTGCACTAGGGTTGCCACCTGTCCAGGATTCACCCGGACAGTTCGGGTTTGGAATCATGCATCCGGGTTTTAGACGGCCTGAAACCCGGACACATTATATAGACTGGACTATGGCTTCCCAGTAGGGTTGCTGGCTGCAGTTGTCTAAGCTGAGAGTGTCTCACACTCTTTAACACTGCCCAAAGCCAGCACTAACAAACCCCCCCCCCCAAAGACACACACAGACAGGAGAGAGGGCGCTATCTGCGCCTCTTCCCCCCCCCCCCCCCCCCTTACCCCTCTGTGTCTGCCCACACTCCAATCCCTGGCGCTTTACCTTAGAATAGGAACGTAAGTTGGGGCCGGAAATTTGAAGTCCAGCCTGGGATACATCTGGATGAGAGGTGCTGAATGCCAAGGGGTGAGTGAACTCACCACCCATCCCTGTCTGTGACTGAAGTCTCCCCCCTTCTCTCTCCTGCCTCTGAGTGAGTACACTAAGGCAAATCAGGGTTCTCAGAGCACCCATTACATCAGATTCCCTCTTTACACTAGAGGCCACAGTGTTTCCCCTTACATCAGAGTCTTTTTCGTACATCAGAGTTTTCAGTGTTCCCCCTTAAATCAGGGTTTCCAGAGCATCCCTTATGTTAGAGTTCTCCCTTACATCAGAGTCTGCAGAGTCCCCTCTTACTGTGAAAGGGAACTCTGTGAGTTAAGATGTAAAAGGGGAACTCTGTGGACTCTGATGTAAAGGGGGACTCTTGTTCTTAACTTTATGATTAGAAATGTTATTTAATAGCAAAATATATGTTTAGTTTATACTATAAAAAAAAAAAAAAATTGCCGTGCGCTAAAGTTTTCGGGTTTGACTTGACGAAAAGGTGGCAACCCTATTCTGCACCAGTGGTGCAGCAGCTAGCAGGGCCCTGGCCTGTATTGATGATTGCAGAATGCAGATATGATGGCAGATGCAATCATTATTATCATCGCACATGCTAAGACACCTAGGTAAGTACCCAGCCCAGCAGCACCTTATTTCCTTGTTTCCTTCTTGGCTCTGTGCTTTTTCTCCTTCGCTGGGGTGGCCGCTGCACTGACCCCCAGTCCCAGACCAGTCCCTCCCTGAGTCCTTCACTAAGGCCCCTTTCACACTGAAGCATTTTTCAGGCGCTACAGCGCTAAAAATAGCGCTTCTATAGCGCCTGGAAAAAGCGTGTCCTTTAACTCCAGTGTGAAAGCAGGAGGGCTTTCACACTGGAGCGTTGCGCTAGCAGGACAGTAAAAAAAGTCCTGCTAGCAGCATCTTTGGAGAGGTGTATTCACATATTCATATATACTGCTCCTACCCATTGAAATCAATGGGATACCGCGGGGATACCGCGGCAATACCGCCGGCAAAGTGCCGCTACAGCGACGCCCGCTAGCGTCCGAATACCGTGGCTAAAACGACGGTAAAGCAGCGCTAAATATAGCGCTGCTTTACCGCCGACGCCCGCACCGCCCCAGTGTGAAAGGGGCCTAAGGTCTGTATTTTTGAAAATGTCCACCACAGCCTTGGTCCATGCCTATCCCTAAGTATGGGGCCAGGGGTTGGGAGCGACTGAACGGGTGCACGTAATTGAACTGGTGGAGGCGGGGCCTAATGCTCCGCCTACCCTCCTCCGCGCGGCATCCTTACATTACATCTTCTGCCCGGTACTGGTCTCTCTAGGAGAGAGAGAGAGAGAGACGACGGGAACTCCCAGCCAGGATAGCAGGTACAACAATTACTATTACTTTTGTGTGTGTACCAAGCAGAATACCAAGTGCTCAACATGGATAATAAATAAATATCATATTGCAATTAAGTGCTCCATGCGTGCTACAAACTCATTAACCACTTAAAGACCGAGCCTCTTTCTGAGATTTTTTGTTTACAAGTTAAAAACATTTTTTTTTTTTGCTAGAAAATTACTTAGAACCCCCAAAACATTATAAAAAAAATTTCTAACACCCTAGAGAATAAAATTACGGTCGTTGCAATACTTTCTGTCACACCGTATTTGTGCAGCGGTCTTACAAGCGCACTTTTTTGGAAAAAATACACTTTTTTGAATTAAAAAATAAGACAGCAGTAAAGTTAGCCCAATTTCTTTTTATATTGTGAAAGATAATGTTATGCCGAGAAAATTAATAACATGTCACGCTTCAAAATTGCGCCCGCTCATGGAATGGCGACAAACTTTTACCCTTAAAAATCTCCATAGGCGCCGTTTAAAAATGTTTCTATGTTGCATGTTTTGAGTTACAGAGGAGGTCTAGGGCTAGAATTATTGCTCTCGCTCTAGCGATCGCGGCGATACCCCAAATGTGTGGTTTGATTATATGTGGGCGCTACTCACGTATGCATTCGCTTCTGTACGCAAGCTCGTCGGGATGTTTAAAAAAATGTTTAATCTTCTTTTATCTTCCCCTCACTCGTCTCCATGTCACACAAGGGACAACATCCAATTACAGGAGCCGCCGGCAGCGGCAGAGGGCACCGGAGCACCGCGGGAGGGGGGGCCCTCTCCTGTCGCCGATAAAAGTGATCTTGCGGCAAATCCGCCGTAGAGACCACTTTTATCTTGAAGCGGACCGCCCGCTGAAAAAGAGGATAATGGGGTTATGGCAGCTAGCTGCTGCCACAACAATGATACTCCTCTTCAAAATACTGACGTATAACGACGGTGGGCGGTCCAGAAGTGGTTAAACAGTCCACATTCAGTGAAAGTTCGTGTACTGCAAAGTACTCCATGCATGCTGAAATCAATGCAAACTTTGCAGTACAAGAACTTTCACTGATTGTGGACTGTTTAATGAGTTTGCATTGATTTCAGCATGTGCAAAGTGCCCAATGCTATAATCAAAACATAACTCATATACACTAATAAGCTATTATATTATGAAACTGTGTCTGCACTGATTGCTACTGATGAGGCGGCACTCTTAAGCTGCACTGTTGAGGCTGCACTGATGGTCACTGATAGGCTACACTGGTGGCCCCTGGTGAGGTTGCACTGGTGGCCCCTGGTGAGGTTGCACTGGTGGCCCCTGATGAGGCTGCACTGGTGGCCCCTGATGAGGATGCGCTGTTTGGCACAGATGAGGCGGCACTCATAAGCTGCACTGACAGGGCTTCACTGATAAGGTTTACAGATGATAGGGCGGGTCTTAAACAGGAAGGGGTGGGTCGTATTTAAATTAGGGGGTGCATAAGTTTAGTCAGGCCTAGGGCAGCACAAAACCTAAATACACCACTGGGTCCTGGACCCCCTTCCTTCTCCATAGATGCTTCCCGAACACTTCTGACTGATGCTGGCGCTGTCAGGAAGATCGTGGGACATTGCTACACGTTTTCTGGTATTTCTCTAAAATAGAGGGTTTTTGGAAGCCAAAATTTACAGGAAATCTATTATTCGCCATCTTCTGAATGCAGCCAAATCCTGTATCGCCCTTACCTGAAAATAGACACAACCTTCTTCAGCGGGGCTATGGCTTAGGAGGGTGGAGGATCTAAACCGGATGGAAGACCTGGTTCTGACAGCCCAGCAGAAACAAGAGACTTGCACAAAAACCTGGTCCCTATGGAACATGTTTATCTATTCAGAGGAAGGAAGGGCTCTTATTGATGTGGGTCCAACTAGTTAATTGAATTTACGTATCACGTCCCCTAACTCCTTTGTAATAGCCTTTGTAATTTTCTTCTTTTATCTGTGTACAATCTGGCAGTTCTCTGACCCATGAGAGTTTCCCCCTGGGGTTCCTGCACTTTAGAATCCCTAAATGGTGCCTTCTCTTGATGCGATCTATCATGATCGCAATCCAGCCAACACACTATTTCTTTTTTTTTCTTTGGTAAGGGAACTGTCTAAGCTTGAAATGTCTTGGATATATAGGGTTCGCTGCTATACCCCTTATGGCCTGAATGTAGAGACTGATGTCAATGCTTTTATCGATAACAGTTAATTTTATTGTTATTTTTGCTTTTCCTTTTGTGAACCGACTCTGAGCTCTTGGTGCCCACATGTATTTGTGCTTGGGGATGGCATAATAATCAGGCCCTATTCACCATCCCATATGACCAATTACATTGGATTGATATATAAACTTTCCTTTTTTCCATTTTTGTGTGCAACTGTACAGTTTCGCTTTTTCATGGTTTCTATATCCTTCCATATAGTTTAGTCCATTTGAAGAAATGACACTAATAGTGGGGGCAATAACTTCCCGCTCAGAGCACATATAGGCCTTTAGAGAGGTATTGGCTATACGTCCTCTTTTGTCCTATGCAATTATTCAATATTTGCTATGATCCACTTGACTGACATGATGGGAAAAATATTTTTTCTTTTCTTGCCGGTCATCATAAAATATAAATTTACACACTAACTTAATGGTTTTGTATGATTGGTGTGTTTAAGCAACCATTATTGCTTTGCTGATCCCTTATGGGTGATGATTCCCTGTCTTACCTATGAGAGAATTTTTAACATTTTTATATCTAATTCATCATATTCAAACCCAATGAACTTACACGGTAGTCTATCAATTTTGTATGACTGATGTGTTCTAACAACCTTTATTGTTTTGTTTGTCCCTTTCAAGTGATGACTTCTTGCCCTCACTTGTTAGGTAACTTTTTAATTTTTTCATTAAAATATCAAAAGTAATTTTGTTTATATTTAATTTGTATTTCTTTTTTTGTTTCAATTCGGTGATTACTTTAATTGGTGATTGCCTTTGATAACGTTGGTTTTTTACTGCTTTTTGCATTTAATGTGCCAACGAAAATAAACTTTCTCCTGGGTTAATTAGTAATTTCACCTTTTAACGTAAGGGCTATTCGCCCGGGTCCAAAATGGTGGACATATGACGGCGCTCTAATACCTCAGAGTTGGGCGTCTCCTGTGAATGTTTGCTATTTAATGGTGGTGAGTCAGCACGCCGCCCGTGCCCCAGGAAGACGTCATCTTTGACGAAACGGCGTAGGGAGGAGCGGCGTGCTGACGTCACCACATTACCGCGCTAGACCCGGAAGCAACGGGCAGCTATACACGAGCAGGCCGGCTTTATTATCTACATGCTCTTTATGACTACGTTTTTGTAAGTTTGACATGCATGGTACCTGCTTGTGACTATTGAGAAAATCTGCTCAGTATCCAGTGGAAATCATCCCATTCCCCTTAGAGACCCGTGGCTGGGAAAACAAGCCTAAGGCTTTCAGAATCTCTGTAATAGGAGATCTTGCCATCCGGTAAGAGGCAGTACTATTTGACGGTGGAGGTTCTTCTATCTGGCCACTATTCTCTTTGGGTGTAATACGAGTGTTGTCACCAGCGGAATTTTGAGGCTCTTTTATGGACATTATATGAATATGGAACTTATTCACAATGGCGTGTTCACATCATTCCACTGTTTATTATAATTTTAATTTAATAATTTTTTCTGGAGTGACTTTTGGTGGAATTAGGTGTTTATATTGATTGTTGTCAATTTAATGCTCATCTACCTTCCCCAGGTTATACCACTTTTCAATGTATGATTCACTTGTACACTTTTCACGCATTTAAGATTTATTATTTTTGTCGCTTATATATATGTTCACACATATAATATTTTATTTTGGGCGTGTTAATTCACACTTCTAGCAGCGCAGTCATTTTTTCTATTTACTTTTTTGTTGTCCTATTGATATATCCCTGTAACCTTGTTTGACAGATTTGGTCCAATTGTTGTTTCTTTGGGATTGTGTCTATTGTTCTGATGTTTTGTTACCAGTATCTCTGCTATGTATGTTTCCAAAATAAAAAATCTTTCTAAAATAAAAAATGTGAAAAAAAATAAATCTGAATTTCAAATTCTAAAATAAAAAATTTGAAAAAAAAAATCAGAATTTCAAGTTATGTACAATTTACATCAATTTTAATTCTATGCAAGCTATTGTAACCATATATCCTTAGGCCCCTTTCACACTGGGGCGTTGGGTGCATCGGTTGTAAAGCACTTTTTAGTGGCGCTTTACCGTCAATTTTGTGGCGCTATTCGGCTGCTAGTGGGGCGCTTTTACCCCCGCTAGCGACTGAGAAAGGGTTAAAACCAACGCAAAGTGCAGCAGCGCTATTCCAGCGGTATAGACAGCGCTGCCCCATTGATTTCAATGGGCAGGAGCGGTTTAGGTGCGGTGTACACCGCTCCTTTACCGCTCCAAAGATGCTGCTAGCAGGACTTTTCTTTAGCGTCCTGCCAGCGCACTGCCCCAGTGTGAAAGCCCTCGGGGCTTTCATATTGGAGAGACAGCGGTGGCTCTTTCAGGGGGCTTTGCAGGCGCTATTTTTAGCGCTGTAGCACCTGCAAAGCGCCCCAGTGTGAAAGGGGTCTTAAGCTCCTCATATGTGGGAGGGATTGGCCTACTTCCTGAGCTCTGATTGTAAAGCATATGTGTGCCATACCTGAGAGATCCCCTTGGATTCTGGAAATCACTGTAGCATGTCCAACTTCCCTTCTGCATTGTGAACACAGTTGGCTTTTGGGGAACATTTTACATTCTCTCAATTGATACAAAGCATTTTGTGATTGGACAAGGTGGAGATGCAGGGTGGTGACATCACAATCTCCACTTCATCCAATCTGAGAATATTTAGCATTAATTGAAAAAATGCAAAGTGTTCTCTGAATGGCACCTGTGCCAAGATAGCAACCTCCTGTGTTCAGTTAACAGTAGGGCACACACTTGGCACAGAACCCGGAAGCTATCAGCAATCACTGTAGTAGTAGGCAGCTTCCACATGGATGCTACAGGTATGGTACATACATACTTACATAGGTCCAAGCTGGCCAATATCTGGAAAACGGCTTTAATTCTAGCGTTTCAGTACATCTGGCTTTCTTTTTGTGAGAGGCAGCAAGAAACTTCACATGGACGTGTTTGGGAATATCTCTTCTGCTTTACAAACAGGTAAGTGAAATGAGTTCCCACTTCCTAGATCACCAGCTTACTGATAAAACGGATTAGAGTGGAGGAAATACAGCATCGTCAATCAGATAAGCTTTGTTACCTGTCTGCAACTCCCAATTCTGACTGGAGTGTAACTTAAAAAAAAGGAGAGGTTTAATGCTGTATCTTGGCCACCAAACAGGTTTGAATTGTGAGGGAAAATATAGAACTTTTATTTTAAGGCAAGCCATAATGGTTTTGGCCAATTTAATTTTTTTAACTAATAACTGGAATATAGTTTTTCTAAATAGAGTAAAGCAGAAGCAGTTTACTTTCTCTCTTCCTCTCACTCTATTTAAAATGTTATATAGTGATAGTGCAAAACTAAACTTTATCTGAGCACCACAAATGGAAAACGTTATTTAATTAATTTTTAATATTGAAAGCAAACTCACCCATCCATCCATGTTTCTATGGAATGGAGACACACCAATTTCACTTTCAGGCCCCATTCACATCTAATGTAGTGGGAACGCACTTTTTTGGCACGTTTTTCATGTGACACACATAGGGCAGCCTATTGATTTCAATCATGGCAAAGTAGCTCATGGGGTATTTTGCTGTGTTGCAGTTTGTACATTTTTTTACTGTGCATTTTGCTGTGTTTTTAAATGCGGCAAAATGCGTGTTTGGATCTGTGTTTGGGGTGCCATTAGCAATTAATGGCACCAAAAGCCAGACTAGTTCTTTTTAGGTGTATAAAGGAGGCCATACACTATACAAGCTGCTTATACAATACAATCTCATTTAGATTAATCAAAATGATAGAATAGGAGATCTCACCTGTCAATCCAATCACTCTGCACCCAGTCAGGCAGGCTTTTGCACTACATTGCTGGTGATGGATCTAAAGTAGATTGTACGATCAGATTGTACAGTGTATGGTGAGTTTTACAGGATTTCAGGGACACACTTTTCCTGTTTTCAATACTAGAGCTCTGCTCCACATAGGCTATTATTGGATCACTCAGCTCCTGCACATTCTGCCAAATTAATTATCTATTTAATAAGAAGATAAGGTACAAAATGATCGATCAGTAGGGGAAGACACTGGCTGTGTACACAGGGAGAAAACTACTTACAGACAATGATTTCATTGGAAAAGGATGTGACTGCGGACGTTGGCGGGAATCACCTGGAGGGGGAGAGCAGGTGTGTTTTAATGAGGTCAGCTGCTGAAGTATTTCTTCACACTACTAGTTTTCTCATCCTATAGGACGTATACCAGGAAGTAATAGAGAAGTTTTCTATAGTAGAAACTGATGAATGAGGTATTGCCTGACTGAGGTACATTAATGGTATATTGGCATATAGGTAAGCTGGAATCTAGAAAAAAGGTGATCTTAACCTTTAGTATCCTTGGCTGGTTCACATCTGTGTGGTGCATATTTTAGCACATTGCATTTTAGGTGTGTTTTACTATGTTTTAGGATTGCCACTATTGAACTCTATAGAATGTGCTTTTAGATGAAAGATGCAAAATACAGATTTTTTTTTTTTTTTACACTGCACCGAAAATGCACATACATATCACATACAGATGTGAACGAGGCCTTTATTAAATTAATTTAATACTGACAGTATAGAATCAATTAAATTTTTTTTCTGGTATTGTTATTATTCCTCAGTCCACCCTGTTTTCTTTTATTGGTGAACTGGTGATCAGAGATCTCCAGCAGTAGATGCAGGGGTGAGATTCTCAAACACTTACAGTCGTTGTGCTACCTTTCACATACAGAAAGCTTGTATGTGTAAAAACATGCCAGTATTGTAAAGTCCTTCCCAGCCACCAAACCTGTAT
Source organism: Lithobates sylvaticus (assembly GCA_028564925.1). Lineage (NCBI taxonomy): Eukaryota > Metazoa > Chordata > Amphibia > Anura > Ranidae > Lithobates > Lithobates sylvaticus. The sequence continues at coordinate 421,828,227 of CM053029.1, forward strand.
TGGAAGTGTACCGTAAATATAACTGGAAGGACAAGAAGCAAAGTGGAAATTATAATAAATAGGTTTATGAAGCTATGTCACCACTCCCAGTGATCCTTGGAGATGCAATTTGATTTTATGATGTATATTTCAGAGGACTTACATGAAGGTAAACTGAGAAAAAGTACTAATATCATTACATTTACAATGTTTGTTGGATTGTATAAATGGCTCACTGGTTAATTTTAAAATGTGTTCTGTAATTTACTCAATACTCAACATAACAATAAATAAATAAATTAATATTTCATTGCTAACTTCTCCTGATAGCTTATGCTGACAGCACTGCATACATTAAACGCAGGAAGAATAAGGAGAAATGATAACCTTGTGATGCCTCTCACTACTCACCAACATTTATTCAAATCAAGCATAGTTTCATAGTTAGTAAGGTTGAATAAAGCCATCAGTCCATCCAGTTCAACCTGAGTGAGTGTCTACAGTTGTCCCCATCCCTGTACATTGCACACTCACATCCCTACCCTCAAGGAGCCCACAATCCAAGGTCCCCATTCATATACTAGGGCAATTTTTGGACAGAAGCCAATTAACCTACCTGCATGTCTTTGGATTGTGGGAGGAAACCGGAGTACCCGGAGGAAACCCACGCAGGCACAGGGAGAACATGCAAACTCCAGGCAGGAAGGACGCCCAATACTAGCTTTATTTTGAAATGCTAGAACACAAGCAGCAAGTGAGCAAGTGCAGCAAGTGGGAGTAGTATACAGTGAGGAAAATAATTATTTGATCCCCTGCAGATTTTGTAAGTTTGCCCACTTACAAAGAAATGAAGGGTCTATACGTTTTATCACAGGTGTATTTTAGATCATTCACAAGCTCCTCCTGTGTAGTTCTGGGCTGATCCCTCACTTTTATCATGATCATCCTTACCCCATGAGGCAAAATCTTGCACAGAGCTCCAGACTGAAAGCGATTGATGAGGAAGAGTAGGAAAAATGGGGGAACGAAGTAAGGAGATAACAGAGAACAACACTCTAATGTAAACACTTGTAAATATACAATATGATGTTTTTGGATCTGATCAATTAACTCTTATATCGCGTACACATGATCGGAATTTCGGCCAGCAAAAGACCATGAGAGCTTTTCATCAGAAAATGCGACTGTGTGTATGCTTCATCGGAATTTTCCTGGCTGAATTCCCGCCAGCAAAAATTTGAGCGCATGTTCTAATTTTTTCAGACTGAAAAACTTTCTATCAGAAATTCCGTTCGTGTGTACGCAATTCTGATGCGCAAAAACTCACGCATGCTCAGATTCAACTACGAGATGGAAGCTATTGGCTACTGGGTATTGAACTTCCTTTTACTAGTCCCATAGTACGTATTGTATGTCACCGCATTCTTAACAGTCAGAATTTGGTGTGACCGTGTGTATGCAAGACAGCTTGAGCGAAATCCCGTCGGAATTCCGTCGGGAAAACCATCAGAGCTTTTTCCGACCATAATTCCGATCGTGTGTACGCGACATAATACTGTCAATCAACACCAACAAAGTCCTTCATCAAGAAGTTATCGGCTGGGATTCCCGGGGGGATGTACTTGTATAGTGAATCCACATAGCCCAGGTACTGTAGAACTTGTCATGTCTATCTGTCGCCATCCACTCCTCCGCAGCAATAATATCATTTACTAAACGTATCCAATCCACCCTACTAGGAATTTGAGCTGATTTCCAGTGAACTGGAATTAATCGTCTGGCCGCATTCAGAAAATGGGGTAGTACTGATTTACGATAATGACCAGGAGGGATAGTAGGGACATGCAACAGAAGCTCCAGCAAACATCAGTTAATGTTGGGTAGATTCTAGCAAGTTTGGAGGGGATCCTATACCAACGAGTCAGTAATTTAAACCCGGACTCCTGCATTTTCGTATCTACAGAGCTGGAATGTGTGAAGCTATAAAGATGGTCTAGTTGTAACTTAGTGAATTCGCATTGCAGGTCTCTCTCCCATTCTCTTATGTAAAGAGGTTTCCCCTTGGCTCCAGTGACTGCAATATCCCATATAACACAGAGATAGAATGTGGGATCATAGAGGTGGACATACATAGCTTCTCAAAGGGAGTTACAGAAGAGGGTGAGCAAATGGCCTGAGGCAAACTGCTAATGAAGTGGCGGAGCTGTCCATAGCTCCATAGGGAAGCGGCCATATTGGTCCCTGAGAGCATCTAGGGTGAGCAGCCCTTGGTTTTGAACAAACCTGCCACATCACGTCTCTCCATCAAAAGCCCATGAGCGAAAGAAAGAAAGGTGTTCCCCCGACATAAACCAAGGAAAGCCTCCCAATGGAGCCAGCGGTGAGACCAAGGGGGCAAGCAGTCCCATGCCATTCAAGGCGTCCCATATCTTAAGGGTGTGGGAAGTGACAGGGGAGGTATTCTTAGACAACCCCAAAACTCTCTGGGTACCCAAGGTGCCCAAGCCAAGTTCTGACCCACTAAGATTTTTTCCAGAGGGACCCACAGTTTAGTCATTACCCCATGATGCCAGTCCAATATTCGTTGTAAGACAATATTTACAAATAGTAGGCACCCCCAAGCCTCCCGTCTGCTTGGAGCGCTGCAGGGTATGGAGGGCCAAACGTAGGCTCCGTCCATGCCATATATATCTCAGAAACAGACTGTTAAGGGTCGAGAAGAAAGATCTGGGCAGCGAGATGCTCACCATTTGCAAGTAGAAGAGGATTCTTGGTAGCACATTCATTTTTAGCACACTGACTAGGCCCATCCACGAGAATGTCGCCCTGTCCCATTTTTGCAGGTCCGCCCTTATGGTAGAGAGCAGTGGAGTATAGTTAGCGGTATATAATTGAGAGCAATAAGGTGGGAGGTGGATCCCTAAGTATTTCAAGGAGGAATTGCACCAGGAAAAAGAAAAGGAGGGTTGCAGCCGTGTTTGTAAGTCCCCTGGGATATTCAAAGGCAGGATTTCTGATTTATTGTAATTCATTTTAAAATTCGAGATCTCATGAAAGTCTCGCAATTCAGTCATGATATTGGGAAGGGAACCCAGCGGGTCAGAGACATAAAACAGGACATAATCCGCATAAGCGGACAATTTGTGCTCCACAGACCCCCACCTTTAGCCCCTTAACACTGGGATTTAAGCGTATCCTATTCAGCAGAGGTTCAAGGGTGAGTGCAAATATCAGGGGGGGAGAGTGGACATCCCTGCTGCGTTCCATTACAGATGGGTAACAAGTCAGAAAATGGGGTCCCTTCATCATATCAGAAGCCCCCCTTTCACATCAGCCCCCCTCCCTTAGCCCCCTACTTTCCCGTCCAAGTCCTCAGCCCCCCTCCCTTTCAGAGTCCTCAGCCCCCTACTTTCACATCAGAGTCCTCAGCTCCCCACTTTCACATCAGAGTCCTCATTCTCCCCTCCCTTTCAATCAGAGTCCTCAGCCCCCCCTTTCACATCAGAGTCCTCAGCTCCCCACTGTCACATCAGTGTGCTCAGCTCCCCACTGTCACATCAGTGTGCTCAGCTCCCCATTGCCACATCAGAGTCCTCAGCTCCCCAGTCACCTCAGCTTCCCACTATCACATCAGAGTCCTCAGCCCCCCACTTTCACATCAGAGTCCTCACTCATCTCAGCTCCCCCACATCAGAGTCCTCAGCTCCCCACTGTCACATCAGAGTCCTCAGCTCCCCACTATCACATCAGAGTCCTCAGCTCCCCACTGTCACATCAGAGGAATCTGTCTGCACCACAGAAACGCATGATGATGTGCAAAAAAAAGGGACACAGCGCTACACCCTTGCAGAGGCCAGAAGCATCCCAGGGTGCTGTATAGCACTGCTTTATATATACTGTATATATAATGTTTAAAGTACAAAACTTTGTTTGAAAGACCGGCCAAGGTCAGAGATGTGTGGATAATGTACAGTCTGCCTTCCCTCTAAAGATTATAGAGTTGATTTACTTAAGAAGCATATAGGCCGTTCACTTAGCAAAATACATTTTCACTTTGCAAGGGAATTTTTTCTTGGCTTAGTGGTTGAGGTGAAGTTTTGCTGACTTCAATTATACAAATCACATGCAAGAAAACAAATCCTTTTTTCTTTTTTTTTGTTGATATAATTGGAAGTGATTGGGTTTTCTTTGCAAAGTGAATTTCCACCACAATTACTAAGCTAAGTGAAAATCCCCATGCAAAGTAAAAAGCCTAAATTCTTTTAATATATGAATCTGTATATATTTTTTTTTACATGTGCGTGACTTAATTATTGCTGGTTCATGTCTGCAAGGCTTTGTATAAGCTTGCCTGCCACATAAATATCATTGCTAGTAAAATGAATGTAGAAAAGCATTATTAACAATATCAATTCTCACTGTATGCTTGGGGGGGGGGGTATCACAAGAGGCATTAGAAAATTCTGTATTTATCTAGAAAGCTGTCATTGATGACGCCCTGGAGGAGGGGCGAAACGCGTCAACGTAATTTCCGGCCAAGGATCTAACCACTGACGCCACTTCCTGTTCCCGTGGAGCGCACGCTAAACCAGCTGCAACCGCGGAAGTATCTGAGAAGTTTGCCTTCCTTTATGCATCCTGTAAGTAGCGCAGAGCGCGCATTTTAAAAATCCTTCTACAACACTAAAATTTGCTCTCTTCTATTATCGGTACAATACCTCCAAGAACATCACTGTGCCTTGTGTGCATGCATCGCTCCCTGGATCCTCTCATCCCACTGGCTTGTTTATTCAGCTCTGCTTTTGTGCCTACTTGCCGAACCACAGTTTGTCTGCATATCTGCCCTCTGCTTTGCTGCTCTGTCTGTCTGCTAGCCCGGTGAGTCTATTCCAAGAAGGAGCTCATATGTACATTTATTTTGGTTCTTGGTTTTTTGGGACAATAACTGGACTTACTCACATTCTTTTTTTTTTTTTTTTTTTTATTTATATATTTTCTTACCACATTGATCACTTATTCAATTTTGGTATCTATGAAATAATTTTATGGTTATTATTTAATCATGTCACTTATGTAATAATTTATCACACATATTATTTGATGCTAGTTTATTTTTTATGATGGATTGGTTTGTGTCAGACATGTAACCACTTCACACACATTATTGATGTTTGTCACTTTATTATTTTGTCACAATTTTTGTTTGCCAGCGCTGTTTTATTGGTTTGAGCATTTTTTGAAGGTTATAGCACTTTCTTATCAGCAGCTGCACATTTTTTGTGTTTTCTTTTTCTCGTTCAATATTGCACACGTCTATTCCAGCGCCGTTTCTTTGTTTTATATAAAAATTTTACTTATGGACATCCTCCATAGGGCTTTCTGTGAGTGGCAGATGTCAGCTGTGTGCTTTATTGTAGTCTAGGAGTAAACAGACAAAATAGTTCATCTACAACCAAGCAACCGTGTGTGCAGGTAAACAGAAAAAGCGTATTTACAGTATCTTACGAAGAATGCGGGCCCCGTGTCCTTTAACCAGTGTTAACCAATCATTTGCTTGTAATCTTTGTTGGTAAATGGTATGGAGGCATCAAGAGGTCAGCGGGGGAGAGGTTTTTTTTTCTACTAAAACAGCTTGAGCTTGTATGGTAGAAAACGAAATACATGGAGAAAAGAAAATACTCTTTAGGCCCCATTTACACTTCATGTAGCAGGAACTCGTGTTCCCGCTTGCGATTTTGTGTGAGCGATTTTCAGGATATTCCACATTTCATGCATAGGGCAGCCTATTCACTTGGGCTGCCCTATGTGCGTTTGTCAGCCAAAAGAAGCTCCTGTTCCTTTTTGGGGGACAGGCTTCACACGATTTTAAAAGTCACAATGGCAGTGCTATTCAGTCCCGAGACAATCACAGCAAAATCGCACTGTGTTCACAGACAGAATCATGCTAATTCTGCCTGAAAGTATAACTGAATGCAAACTTTTTTAGTTTTGGGATTAGAACCCCTGTCAGTTTCTGCTAGCTGTACCCCATTAGGGAGATTCACCCTCTCTATTTGTCATGTTTATAATTAGCACCAAGAATGAAAGTGGGACCAGGACAGTAATAGAGGGGAAAATCTTCCAGTGGGGACACTAGTTCCACTAGTTCCAGTGACACCCAGAGTGTTCCTTTTTTTGGCTATAGAACAGAAAGTGAAGGAAAATCTCCCCTATTGCAAAAAAACAAAACTGACAAGGGCTATAATCCTCCATTACACTATCCAAAATGAATAAAAAAAGATTTGCCCTTACTTCTACTTCACTTTAGCTGTTAGCAGCGCGCATAGGCATGCGCAAGGGGTGTGCCAGGAGTGCCGGGGCACACCCTAATCCTGTGCTTGACAACGCGTCTATTGCGATCTACCTGTCGATCGCGAGCAGCTGATAGGTAAACCGCGATCTTTCCTTGCCAACCCCCAGAACCTGAACAGGGGGAGGAATTTAGTTAAACTGATCTGTATTTTGCTCCTGCAGCAGCTGAAAGTAGGCTTCTCCTCCTCTCTGACATTCAGCTGACACAAGAGGAAAATACAGCAGATCGGTACCAGAATATGCCACCGGCCACCCCTCCTGTCCCTGTTCCTCTTCTTTCTGCTGCCCAGGTCCCACTGTGTGCTCCCCCCATTGTTTCAGGATGGAGAGCAGGGAAAAGGCCAGTTAACATGTAACAATTGCATATGTGTTGGAGCTTTGAGATGCACACCCTAATGCAATAGGCTCCGCACACCTATAGCAGTGTGCTAAAATCTTAAGTCTTGTACACACAATTGGATTTTCTGACGGGAAGTCCAAAAGTACAAACACACATGCTCGGAAGCAAGGACGAGCCAGAAGCGGTCGGTCTTGTAAACTAGCGTTCGTAATGGAGAATTAACATTCGTGACGTGGCAAATTATAAAATCTCGAAATGCAGCGCACATTCTTTTCTTCTTTAATAGGATAATAATGAAGCTGCTTTGCTGGTGATATTGATGGAGTTATTGCAAACGAATTTTCAAAGGCTTTTTTTTTCTAGTGATATCAAGAATAATATTATTATGCTTTTTTTTTTTTTTTTTTTTTGGGCAAGTTACCACAACACCATTATCCCGTAGTTTTTAAGATCAAAGATACAACTATTTTGGTGTCCCTTGTCAATTTTACATGGTATTTTTTTAAATGCAACTGCCTACTCCCAAACTGTCATTTGAAGTAAAACACATAGCCAAGTATTATTCTACACAATTTTTTTATTGTGCATAAAAAAAAGAAAACATATAAAATTAGACATGCTATCTCCCAACAGAACTTAACCAAAAAGTGCATTCTATGCATCCAAAAATATAGAAAATATACCAAATCAAATCATTATTCAAGCAAAAATTTAAATAAAAGCCTCATGCATGTGTCCTGCTTCTTAATATAAGGGGTGAACAATGCCAAGAGTTGGGGAAAGCAGGGGTCCGTCATCCGGAGATAATTCCAAAAATCATCTGGATTATTCTCCTGGAGCTCCCGCAGCAAAGGCATATGACATAATTGGTTACGATTAATAAAGCAACCAATTTTTGGTCCAAGAACCAATTTTTGGTCCAAGACAAAATCCAGGCACACGCCTTCAGACAAAAGTCAGAGGTTTTGTCTGCGGAAAATCCAATCGTGTGTACGAAGCTTTAGAGTACTTGAACAGCAGCTGCATCTGATTGGATGAGCATCTGTTTGGCTAAACATTTTCCATTTGGCTCCATCAGTTTTTAAATCAAAATGTGTCAGGCAGGAGGGTGGTGACAGGGCAACCCACTGAGCAAATTTCAGTCAGTTCATAAGGAATCAGAAGAAACTTGCATGGACAGATTTATTATAAAGAGTGCTTTCAAATTCTGCAATAAATCCACCCATTGAACCCTCATCTCCTGATTGGGCCACCGGAAGTGGGGAAGAGGCCCTTGACTGTCAACTCTGGGACAAGGGTACTTTGCAAATTAGCGGAAGGTACCCCCTCCCATTGTGGAAAGGCATGCGGCCTGGCCTATTACAAGAAGAGGGGACTGTATGCTTACTGCCCTCCCTTTCCTGGCCACCCGGGCTGCGTTCCTGGATATGGGTCTAGGTGGAATTTTAAGGAAAACCCTCACACAGTTTATTTTTTTCATTTTTTTGTTAAATCACTACAGTTCATGAAATTTATACTGTTCTGTAATGTTATTTAAAGGATTTGTGCGATTTCAATGTTGCCTCGCTATATGGTATTTTTGAAAAAAACTAAAATGTTTTTGCATTGGTTAATGTCACTTTTTGCAGTTCACAGCTCCCAATGCCCTTTATTCAACAGTAGCTTGTCATTTTGCATTGAAACTAAGCAGAAAAAAGAAGATTAATTTCCCATGGATGGATTTCAGCTCTACCTTTGAGTTTTGTGTACTTGCTGGGTTCACCGAATCTCCTGCAAACTGAACTCGGGCAGATTTAGTCATTCCTACTGAACACAATGCACTTGTAGCTAACCAGTGGATATATTTCCTGGGAGTTCTCGTTCTCTTGCTTTTGTCATTAGTTTACCACCTTTCACAGAATTCTATGTTTAATTTTATTACACTGATTATCACATAATTATAACTGGCAGACTCTCCCACCAAGTCCTCACTTGTAGCAATTGCATTGGCAATGTCTACCCCAATGTCTTTGTAAAAAGTTAAAGACTTTTTGTACTTCAAGCGAAACTCCATTTTATTTTACAAAAAATCCCCACAAGGTTATCTTTACCCATTGTATGAATTTGGGTGAACTTTGAGGATACAGACCTTGTTCTGAAGATAAGGACACAGTGCCGGTATACTAGCTGAAAGAAGGTGCTAAGTGGGAAAGTCCGCCTGGAATAATCACATGATTAGTCCTATTGTTGTAATGTCAGACATTTCAAGCCACACTAACATTCCTTTTGGTGTGCAACACCTCTACCCAAGTTTATGACAGGTTTGTATTATTACAATTATGCAGTTCTGTCATACAAGGAAACAGAACTTATGTGCTACCCTTAATACAAATATGAACCAAAAGAAAATGCAAGTTGTAAAAAATAAATTTTAAAAAGCATTCTAATAGTGTACACTTGGGCTACTAAAAAAGTGAAAATGACCAACTTGCAGTGGATTACTGTTGGATTGGTGAACCCTAAAGCGATCCTGTCCCGATTCTTTAAAAAAAAAAAAAAAAAAAAAAAGAGAAGAGAAGTAACCTGCAATAAAAAAAGATTCATTTTCACCTCTCTTTCACACAGGCTTTCCGATCAGGTCCACCTGTCAGTTTTTCAGGCGGACCTAATTGAACCCTCCATTCACCTCTATGGAGCGGTGGATGTCAGCAGTGACATATCCACTGACATCCGCCACTCTGATTCAATAACTTCTCCGCAGGATGGGGAAACCTTGCAAAAAGATCTGAACAAATTAAAGGGATGGGCAACTACATGGCAAATGAGGTTCAATATAGAAAAATTTAAAATAATGCATTTGGGTGGCAAAAATATGAATGCAAGCTATACACTGGGGGGGAGAACCTTTGGGGGAATCTAGGATGGAAAAGGACCAGGGGGTCCTAGTAGATGATAGGCTCAGCAATGGCATGCAATGCCAAGCTGCTGCCAACAAAGCAAACAGAATATTGGCATGCATTAAAAAGGGGATCAACTACAGAGATAAAATGATAATTCTCCCACTCTACAAGACTCTGGTCCGGCCTCACCTAAAGTATGCTGTCCAGTTCTGGGCACCAGTCCTCAGGAAGGATGTACTGGAAATGGAGCGAGTACAAAGAAGGGCAATAAAGCTAATAAAGTGTCTGGAGGATATTAGTTATGAGGAAAGGTTGCGAGCACTGAACTTATTCTCTCTGGAGAAGAGACGCTTGAGAGGGGATATGATTTCAGTATACAAATACCGTACTGGTGACCCCGCAATGGGGATAAAACTTTTTCACAGAAGGGAGTTTAACGAGACTCGTGGCCACTCATTAAAATTAGAAGAAAATAGGTTTTACCTTAAACTACATAGAGGGTTCTTTACTGTAAGAGCGGTAAGGATGTGGAATTCCCTTCCACAGGCGGTGGTCTCAGCGGGGGGCATTGATAGTTTCAAGAAACTTTTAGATAAGCACCTGAACGACCTCAACATACAGGGATATACAGTGGTGTGAAAAAGTGTTTGCCCCCTTCCTCATTTCCTGTTCCTTTGCATGTTTGTCACACTTAAGTGTTTCGGAACATCAAACCAATTTAAACAATAGTCAAGGACAACACAAGTAAACACAAAATGCAATTTGTAAATGAAGGTGTTTATTATTAAAGGTGAAAAAAAATCCAAACCATCATGGCCCTGTGTGAAAATGTGATTGCCCCCTAAACCTAATAACTGGTTGGGCCACCCTTAGCAGCAACAACTGCAACCAAGCGTTTGCGATAACGTCCAATGAGGCTTTTACAGCATCCTGGAGGAATTTTGGCCCACTCATCTTTGCAGAATTGTCCTAATTCAGTTACATTAGAGGGTTTTCGAGCATGAACGGCCTTTTTAAGGTCATACCACAACATCTCAATAGGTTTCAGGTCAGGACTTTGGCTAGGCCACTCCAAAGTCTTCATTTTGTTTTTCTTCAGCCATTCGGTGGTGGACTTGCTGGTGTGTTTAGGATCATTGTCCTGCTGCAGAACCCAAGTTCGTTTCAGCTTGAGTACAGGAACAGATGGTCGGACATTCTCCTTCAGGATCTCTTGGTAGACAGCAGAATTCATAGTTCCTTTTATCACGGCAAGTCTTCCAGGTCCTGAAGCAGCAAAACAGCCCCAGACCATCACACTACCACCACCATATTTTACTGTTGGTATAATGTTCTTTTTCTGAAATGCAGTGTTCCTTCTACGCCAGATATACTTGGACACACACCTTCCAAAGAGTTCCACTTTTGTCTCATCGGTCCACAGAATGTTGTCCCAAAAGTCTTGGGGATCATCAAGATGTGTTGTGGAGAAATTGAGACGAGCTTTGATGTTCTTTTTGCTCAGCAGTGGTTTTCTCCTTGGAACTCTGCCATGCAGGCCATTTTTGCCCAGTCCTTTCCTGATGGTGGAGGCATGAACGCTGACCTTAACTGAGGCAAGTGAGGCCTGCAGTTCCTTGGACGTTGTTGGGGGGTCTTTTGTGACCTCTTGGATGAGTCGTCGCTGCGCTCTTGGGGTAATTTTGGGCGGCCGGCCACTCCTGGGAAGGTTCACCACTGTTCCATGTCTTCGCCATTTGTGGATAATGGCTCTCACTGTGGTTCGCTGGATTCCCAAAGCTTTGGAAATGGCTTTATAACCCTTTCCAGACTTATAGATCTCAATTACTTTCTTTCTCAATTGTTCCTGAATTTCTTTGGGTCTCGGCATGATGTGTAGCTTTTAAGGATCTTCTGGTGGACCTTACTGTGTCAAGCAGCTCCTATTTAAGTGATGCCTTGATTGTGAACAGGTGTGGCAATAATCAGGCCTGGGTGTGGCTAGAGAAATTGAACTCAGGTGTGGACAACCACAGTTATAGTATGTTTTAACAAGGGGGGGCAATCACTTTTTCACACAGGGCCATGATGGTTTGGATTTTTTTTCACCTTTAATAATAAACACCTTCATTTACAAATTGCATTTTGTGTTTACTTGTGTTGTCCTTGACTATTGTTTAAATTGGTTTGATGTTCCGAAACACTTAAGTGTGACAAACATGCAAAGGAACAGGAAATGAGGAGGGGGCAAACACTTTTTCACACCACTGTACAATGTAATACTGACATATAATCACACACATAGGTTGGTCTTGATGTCTTTTTTCAACCTCACCTACTATGTAACTATATGTAACTATGTAATCCTGTCAGTGAAATCCAGACGCATAGAGACCCTATTTTCCATCCACCTGGCGGATCAGATGGGATCAGATGAAAACAGACATGCGGTCCGTTTGCATCCGATCTCCCCATAGAGGAGAGCAGGGCTCTGACAGGTCCGTCTCTCCACAGTGAGCAGAGACAGACCTGTCACCCGCCTGCTCAGCGGGGATCATTGGATCGATCCCCTGCTGAGCAAAGCGGAGTCCGCCGGACGGATCGGCCCCATGTGAAAGGACACTAAGAATTTTCTGCAACCAACACGTCCGGGTGTGTTGGATATCTGGAATACTGTGGTTCAGTCTGCTGACCTCTATGTTCTGTAGTGATGTAAGGGCTGGAGGAAGGAACTACAGAGTGTAGAGGCAAACAAATAAAGTATGATGACAGGCTCATTTAAAGGACATTGATAAATAGTAGTTTATGCATACATTGTATAAGTATTTTACTAGTATCTTCAATTATAATCAAATCTGCTGATCGACTTCTGTTCAACCATCCTGCTGGGAAATTTCCGCTCGATCAGCGCCGCAGGCTATAGACTGCATCGCTGAACTGTATATTCTGATGGTGGGGAAGTCTCCCTGCTGTCAGAATACAAAGACACAGTAGGGAGGATGACCCGATTCCCCCATCCCCACATTTGAGGTGGATGGATGAATTGTGTCAGTTTTTTTGTTTGTTTAACCCCCTGGTTGAACAAAAAAAACTGAGCCCAGGATTATTATCTCTTTAGCAATATCTTATCATACTATGGCCATCTCCCTTCCTGGTCATTTACCACTATTGTCCTTGTAAAATACTAATGGAGAATATTAAATGATTGAAATATTAAATTAACAATTATTTTATTCATGGCTTTCAATGTAGAAGTTCCCTATTGTATTTTGTTCCTCTGAAGTCTGTCTATGACATAATGCATTGTGAGCGGTCTATAATTTCTTTTTCTGTTTCATGTTTTCACACAAGAAAACGAAAATGACCCCATTGGACTGTCTCCAGATAAAAAAAGAATACTTGTTCAGTGATAAAAGGCAGGACAGTCCATAAGCCTGTAATTACCAAAGAGATTTATGTATAATGCACAGTCAACTAATTCTGACACTTGTGGTCTGAAGTATTTCTGTAACCATCTGGGCAATGCACTCAAAGAATGACGCGTTTTTGACAACTTTTAAGTTAATTAGTAAAAATGTTTATATTGCTTTTACAAAGAAACCTTTAGTTCTGTATTTATTTGTCTAATATTGCTCTTTATCTTATTAGGTATAGTTTTAGGTTAATATTACAAAATAGAGTATTACTACCAATATCTATAAACTAGTTGTTCAGTGAAGTTCACGTACTATAAATCATCAACTGTCATAATTTCCCAAAGATTTGGTAGCTTTTTTAGAGTAGTGCTTTCTGTTCAATGTTCATGGCAACCTGTGCGCATTTACAAAGACTTTTAATACAGTCAAAAGGGGAAATGATAAAAAACGGTTCTCCTATAGAGTTCCTGATTAACACAGTAGACAAAATGATTAGATGATCCCCACATACATTGATGGATGCACAGGCAGAAGTCTATCATCCTGGCTATTCAATTCATTTCTTAACTGTTTTTGTGACCAGAGATCACTGATGTCCTATTCTTAAAAGGACAATAGGCATGTTTTGAAAAAAATGTGTACTGGCCCTTCAAAAAAAAACATTGTGTGCACTGCGCACACTGCACCTAGCTGATGATGTCACCGCTCAGTTTCCTTTGCTTTAACCGTCACCGCTGTAAGATTGGGTGGCAAGAAATGTAATATGGCCCCCACTGGTACCAACTGTGAGTTAGCTCCTGGTTCTTCAACCACCACTACCAGCTTAATTAATCCTATGAGACTGGGTCTTACCAAAGGCTGTGCCATGACGTTGGACCTGGAGGGTGCTCTGCAGGTAACACAGCACACAAAGGTCTAGAAAGCACTACAATGAGGAACCCAGTGCCCCAAAGTCACACTCCAAGTTAGTCTTGCCACAACCTGAGGCCTACTCACTGTGTGAGTCTTCAGGGACAGGGTCACATCAGGGGCTGTGCCACTACTCTGGACCTGGAGAGAACTCTGCCTGTACACAGAGATCTGAAAGGTGCCAAAAATGCAGAGCTCAGTGCCTGAAGGACATTTGGCATCTCCGAAGCTTTTGTGAAGATATACTTGCCTGTATAGCTGCTGTGTAGAGACAAGTTTAAATAAACTGTTGTAGATGTCTTTATTGAAGTCACTGAAGAAAAAATAATAATGGTGTACAGAGTATCTTAAATGAACAAGCAAATAAATAAAATAATAAATAAAAATAGAAAGTCTAGTAAAAATATTGTTAGAATTTTTACTGCCAGAGCTGACTCCAACCTCCCAGGACACCAACAAAAAAATGTAAGTGGTTGTATACCCGCAAAAAAAAAAAAAAAAAAAAACCTGTAAGGCAAAGGCATAATGAACTAGTATGCGCCGCATACTAGCTCATTATGAAATACTTACCTTAGAACGGGGCATCGGCGTCGAATCCAGGTCACAGCTGAGGGAGCTGATATGTTCCCCTCTGCATTTCTTCTAGGTTCGCGGCTCCAGCGCTGTGAGTGGCCGGGGCCACGATGATGTCTTATTTTTGGCAAGGAGTCTTATTTCCGGCAAGGAGCTCTAATTTTCCGGCAGCATCCGCCATACCTTCAGAGCACATGCACCGATGACCTCAGTGGCTGCATGCCAGGTAATTTTACCTACTGGTAAGCCTTATTATAGACTTACCTGTAGGTAAAAATGTGCTAAAGGGGTATACAACCACTTTAAGGCATGACAGTTGGAGGTGGGGTGATATAGGGGCTGGCTTGACGTTTCTGTTTGCCATTGTCCAAACTAAAGGCAACAGTATACCCCATTTTCTTGTATAGAACTTCAGGGACAACATGCTCGCTTGCTGCCTACTTTTAGATGCTATTGTAACGAGATAATCCATGGTATTCACTTTACCTGTCAGTGGTCGTAATGTTATGGCTGATTGGTGTAATCCTAATGCCTATAAAATCTGACCATGCAGGTTATAAACTGATTGCACCCCTTGCTCTCTTACCTCTCCCCCCTCTCCTGTTCTTCCATGGATTCTCTACTTGGGACCCTTGACAGGAGCGACCTACTGCCCGATTTGCCTGTATTTGTGAACAGCATCAGAAGCACTCAGCATGCTGGGGACAGGCTTATGGTAGGGCTTGTGAAGACTTTGGACTTCTTCTCCTCACCTACTATTTACTGTATTCTAATAGCACACACTGCACATTTTACACTCTGCTTTAGTTACCACCTTACTCCCGTATGGGTTAGAAAGCCAAAGGAACAAATCATATCAGGGCCTGCACTGGAAGAAAAGTAACAAAAATATTTCTACTAGATTAAAGATTTCAGTAGCCTCTCTTTTTTTAAGGGTAAGTTCACCTTTCCAAACCTTATTGAAAACCTGTGCATGCGCAGTGCAATGCAATCTCTCTCCCTCTGTTACGGCAATGCTGAGCTCAGCAGCTGCTGTGAGAGAAGTAGAGGCTCCACTGAACTTCCATTGTAGATCAATACAATACAGGAAATAGCCTGTTTGCCCCACTGACACGGAATGAATGTACATGAACTTTCACTGGGTGAATTGTTATGCAACTTTTTTATAAATTCACCTCTAGGAGTTTTTTTTTACTATTTCTCTTAAGAGAGGCTGCGTCTAGTCTACGACTATAAGATTTAAAAGAAGATCCTTTTCTCAAAACTGAACAGTGTTTTTGTAATCTCCTGGGGATGCTTAATGGCGATCGTCAATGCAAAATACAAATTTATTTACCTGGACATAGGGAAAAATGGAAGAATCTCAGATGAAGGAGTAATAGAGCGGAGTGAATTCCTGAACATATTGAAAGAAGGTGTTTTGCATCTTCCTTCTTCAAGTGAGACTGTGGTAGGACTAAATTTCGTCTTCATTGGGGATGATGTATTTGCTTTACATGAACATCTTTTGAAACCTTATCCCTTGCGTGATTTAACCACATAACGACCCGTGCGTGCCGATGTACGTCGGCAGAATGGTCGCGAGCTCCGTGAGTCCGACTGCGGGTTCTGCAGACTTGATGTCCACGGGGACACCTGCGATCATCTCTTGGAAAGGAAGAACAGGGAGATGTTAATGTAAACCAGCATCTCCCCGTTCTGCCTAGTGACACTGTCACTGATCATAGCTCCCTGCCCCACACAGTTAGAATCACTCCCCAGGACACACTTAACCCTTCTCTAGCCCCCTAGTGGTTAACCCGTTCACTGCCAGTGTCATTTTTACAGTAATCAGTGCAATTTAATCACGCTGATCGCTGTAAAAATTACAATGGTCCCAAAATTGTGTCAAAAGTGTCCGATGTGTCCGCCATAATGTTGCAGTCACGATAAAAATTGCAGATCGCCGCCATTACTAGTAGAGAAAAAAAAAATATTAATAAAAATGCCATAAAACTATCCCCTATTTTGTAGACGCTATAACTTTTGCGCAAACCAATCAATAAATGCTTTTTGCAATTTTACTAAAAATATGTAGAAGAATACATATCGGCCTAAACTGAGGAAAAATAATAAAATTTATATATTTTTTGGGGATATTTATTATAGCAAAAATAAAAAAATCCCTTTACATTCCAAAGCTCCCCGTACCTCTGGACCCCTTTACATTACACAGCCCCCAGTACCTCTAGACTCCTTTACATTACACAGCCCCCTGCATATCATACAGCCCCCCCTGCATATTACACAGCCCTTCCCATTTTATGCTTTAAAATTGCGCACACTCATGGAATAGCAACAAACTACAGTACTTAAAAATCTCTATAGGCTTTAAAAATTTCTACAGGTTATCAGCTTAGAGTTACAGAGGGGGGGGGGGGGGGTCTAGTGCTAGAATTATTGCTCTCGCTCTTGATTGTGGCGATACCTCACATGTGTGGTTTGAGCACTGTTTACATTTGCGGTTGCGACTTATGTGTGCGTTCGCTTCTGCGCGTGAGCACAGATTACATTTTTTTTTATTATTATTTCTTTTATTTAATTTATTTTTATTTTTACACTGTCCCTTTAAAAAAAGAATTCTGATCACTTTTATTGCTGTCAGAAGGAATGTAAACATCCCTTGTGACAGTAATAGGCAGTGACAGGTACTTTTTATGGAAGGATCTGCGGTCTATAAGACCCCAAATTCCTCCTTTGCACTTAAAAGCATTCAAAAAGCCAAATTTGGCTGTTTTGAATACTGTAATTTTTTTTTAATTTGGCGCCTTTACGTCTTCTGCTTCTGGGTTACTAGATCCTAGATTCGATCTAAGACGATTCTGGCTTTGTTTGGGTCTCTGGCCAGCCAGCAGATGTGATGGCTGGCTGCTCGGGCCTCCCGATCAGACGGGAGAGCCCAGGTGAGCCACGGAAGGCCACGGGAGGGGGGGACATTCCCTCCCGCTGCTTGAGATAACAGCTGAGCGGCTTCTTAGCCGCATCAATGGTTATCCCAAGAAAGCCGACCGGAGTTAAAATGTCCACAGGCCGGGTGCATGTAAAATCATCGCATGCACTGACGGGCCGGACAATTAGCGGTGAGGGGCCGGACGTGGCCCGCGGGCCGTAGGTTGCTGACCCCTGCTCTATAACTTTCACATAGACCAAATAATATACACAGATTATGGTTATTTTTATCAAAGATATGTAGTAGTATAAATTTTGGCCAAAATGTATGAAGTAAAATTACTAATTTGCTAAATTTTATAACAGAAACTAAGAAAAATGCATTTTCAGACTTTTTTCATTAATAGCACAAAAATAAAAAACCCAGTGGTGATTAAATACCACCAAAAGAAACCTCTATTTTTTGGAAAAAAAGGACAACAATTTTATATGGGTACAGTGCTGCATGACTGAGTAATTGTCATTCTAAATGTGAGAGCACTGAAAGTCGAAATTGGTCTGGTTAGGAAGTGGGTATAGGTGCCCAGTGGGCAAATGGTTAAAGCAGAGTTCCAGTCTGGGGAAAAAAATAAATAAAAGTCAGCAGCTACAAATACTGTAGCTGCTAAATTTCAATATAAGGACACTTACCTGTCCAGGGATCCTGCAATGTCGGCACCCCAAGCCGATTCATCCATCGGCCTCGGGTGCAGGCACCGGCATTGCAAGTAAGGGAAACTGGCAGTGAAGCCTTCAGGCTTTACAGCCGGTTTCCTACTGCACATTTGCGAGTCAGGCTGCGCTTTCTGAATGGTCCCGCCATCTTCTGGGACACAACATGGCCGAACATGTGCCAAATGTGGAAGTGGAGGAGGGAAGGGTGCAAACGAGGAGAGTTTCCCCTTTTGGGTGGCGCTCTGCTTTAAATACATGGTAACATTTTATGGAAAGCTCCACTGTCCCTTTAACCGCTTCCCGACTGGCTCCTGTACTTTTACGTCGGCAGAATGGCGCGGCTGAGCAAAGTAACACACCCGTACGTTACTTTGAATTTCCTGCCGTGCGCGCCTGCCGAGAGCTACGTGACCGTGGTCACGGGTCCCACGGACTCAATCGCCGTGGGGATACCCACGATCGTGTCATGGAGCTCCACGACTGTTTACATCAGCATCTCCCTGTTCTGGCTAGTGACAGCACACTGATCGTCTGCTCCCTGTCATCAGGAGCAGCGATCAGTGTGGTGTCACACACAGCCACACCCCCATACAGTTAGAAACAAGCCCCTAGGAACACTTAACCCCTACACTGCCACCTAGTGGTTAACCCCTTCACTGCCAGTGACATTTTTACAGTAATCAATGCAATTTTATAGCATTGATCGCTGTATTAATGCCAATGGTCCCAAAAATGTGTAAAAATTGTCTGATGTGTCCGCCAAAATGTCGCAGTCACAATAAAAATCGCTGATTGCCGCCATTACTAGTAAAAAATAAATTATTAATAAAAATGCCATAAAACTATCCCCTATTTTGTAGACGCTATAACTTTTGTGCAAACCAATCAATAAACGCTTATTGCAATTGTCAAAAATATGTAGAAGAATACGTATGGGCCTAAACTGAGGGAAAAAAAAGTTTTTATATATTTTTGGGGGATATTTATTATAGCAAAAAGTAAAAAATAATGTGTTTTTTTCAAAATTGTCGCTCTTCTTTTGTTTATAGCGCAAAAAATAAAAATCGCAGAGGTGATCAAATACCACCAAAAGAAAGTTTTATTTGTGTTTGGAGCCACGTCGCACGACCGTGCAATTGTCAGTTAAAGCGACGCAGTGCCAATTCGCAAAAAACGCTCTGCTCAGGAAGGGGGTAAATCCTTCCGGGGGTGAAGTGGTTAAACATTGTACTTGTTCTTTTACTGTAAATTAGGCTATGGATTATATTGAATATTTTTAAAAATATAGAGAATTTGGGTAAAGCACATTGGTTACAAGGAAATACAGATGCATTTGTCAGAAATTATATATGCTGAACACTGAGGAGTATAAGGGTTTCATTGAAATTAGATCCTGGATACTTTCATTAACATAATGATAGAATCCTGTAAGTTCCCAGCAATATTTCCCAACAGAGCAGCTCTGCAATCATATTTCCCTGAGATGTGCTGCAATCTAATATGTGGGGCACACTGAACAGTAGAAGATTAAGAATGTAAGGGAAAAATTTAAACTAAGGGTTTGTTTTTATGCAGCAAAACACATGAATTTTTATGTATGAGAATGCATTTCAAAAAGAAACTCCATGACTAAGGCACAACATATGTCATCAGCCCTATGTGTACCACTATACTGTACTTAACTAAAATAACCATGACACCATTTTGGAGTAAAATTGGCCATAGCGGCCATTTAATAACAAATAACCAAAATATAACAAACATTCCTTAAATCAGAAACAATATTAACAATAAACATAAGGCCCCTTTCACACGGGCAGAGCATTTTAGCAGTTTTTCAAGCGGACCTGAACGGACGCTCCATGCAGGTCTATGGAGCGACGGATGTCAGCGGTGACATGTCCACTGACATCCGATCCGCTAAAATCAGATGCATGGCGATATATTTGCCATCCGTCCTGGCGGATCGGATGAAATGTGATGAAATCAGACATGCTGTCCCTTTTCGTTGGATCTCTCCATAGGAATCAGCGTCACTCGACAGGCCTCTCTCTGCTCACTGAGCAGAGACGGACCTGTCATCCACCGGAGATCAACCGAGAGATCTCCCGCTGAGCTGGCGGACTCTACTGAAACGGATCCGCCTCGTGTGGGTGTGCAAAATCTACACACTCCTTCATTAAACTGCCATCAAAGTCATCAGCTTCATCCATAAGCTGATGTCCCTATGGTCCCAGCGTAGCGATGGCCGAACGGCCTTCCGTTGACTAAATTGTTCATCATAGCACAGCCATGCCACACCACCATAAACCCTATGCGCCTTGCTGATGGCAACAAGGTAGCAAAATAGGGCTGAACAATTATCTGGGTGTTTTTCCCCAATAACGCTCGCCCTAATGACAAGCGCTTGCAACCAGTTGCCGAAGGGGATCAAGCGATATCGCCGTTCTCCTTCGTCCTCTTTCTTAGATTCCTCTGAATTTAACATATCAAGATTAAACTTCTCCAGGGGCAGCAGGGAAAAATCTTTTTTTTCTGCACCTCAGGCTTAAGATGAGCACCCATCGGGCCCTCAAGCAGCTGGCTGTGGGGACACTCGATAGGAGGGAGATGCCAGGAGCAGTGAAGAGAGACCCGAGAAGAGGAGGATCTGGGCTGCTCTGTGCAAAACCATTGAAACAGAGCAGGTATAACATGTTTGTTATTTAAAAAAAGACCCAAAGGAGACTTTACAAACACTTTAACTCTGGATAAATTATCAGATTATCCTTTGTCATTCTACAAGTTACAAAGGTTATATATATGTAGAACCCTCTAGTGTGCTACTAGAATAGTACAGGCAAATATATTGGCTGGTAAAATAAGTCTTGAATCTGGGTCAAGAGTTTATTGCAGGTCAGGTTGGGTGACTCATACAGGCAGGTCTCTGGTGCCCCCCCCCCTCTGGTTCTGGAAGTTTGGAGAAATTTCTAGAAGCTGGAGGGCGAAGGCCAGGAGGGTTGATCTACATACTTAGAGGAGCTTAGCCAATCCCCAGGTAGTGGACTTGGCATGGTGGCTGAGCCAGCCATTAAATATGGATGAGTCATGCTAGCAAGGGAGTCAGGTGGAAGATGGAGTGCTGAGGAGACTGTTGGTGGCCCTAGAGCGAAACCTTTGTCAGGGGGGGAGGTCCCTTGGGCTTGAAATTAGGCTGGTTTGGGAGGATCCTGACAGTAGTGCAGTTTGAAAGGAATCTTACCTAAGAAGCAGCGGGGGCAAGGAGAACAGTGTGAGTACATCAGCACAGTCAGGGAAAGACTGCCACATGTAGCCTTTCTGGAAGACAGCGTTGTGCTTAAATCTTTCCTTTCCTTTGTTCTGGGAGATCTACGGTAGCAGCCGGGTGGGCTGGTGAAGAAGCAACCAGGTAGGCTGGTAGTTCCTGCAGTCAGAACTAGGATCAGTGACTACAGTTGGAGTTTGAGATACTCCTGTATGCAACCTACAACACTTTGCCCTACTTTCTAAGGGACTGAGAGTTCCAATTCCGTAAGGGTTTTTTGCGTTTTATTTATTTTTTTCAGAGACTGTCAGTGTCCAGAAAGGAGGACAGTTCAACATGTTGTACATAGGGAGGAAGTTTTCCCTGGTTTTAGCTACTTTGATTCAAGTTGGGCATCCCATTTATCCCTTTACCCCATCCAAGTTGTTACCCCTAATAAAACATAAAAACAAAGCCAAGGGACTGACTTCTTGTGTTTGGATGCAAGCAGAGAATGCGTGTCGCCCGAGTAGGATAATCAGTTACCAGCGACCCCTGCGGGGTTAGTGCTACAATTATATATTCAAGCACTGTTAACTGTGCACGTTTTTATTTTAAGAAAATGTCTTTCTACCGTATACAAATGCACATCATCTCCACAAGAAAACATTTCCTATTGCCTTCACAAAGTACTGCAGAAGGTAACAACAAAGAAGTAATGTGGATCCTGAAGAGGAGTGAGTCACCATTACTGGCTTATTAAGTTCTCAGTTATTTTTATTGTTCAGGGCACAATGAAAAACAAGTACTTCCTAATGTGAGCATTGCTTTTTTTATTTCATGTTATATTTATATTTATATATGAGCAGATTTTCCCATTTTATGGTACACTATGCAGTTCAGTGCAGTTGCTGTGCAGGATTGGGGCAGATGCTGTGCAGGACATACCATATAGACTAGATAGTGTGTCTATTTTGTGACTGGGCCCTGTCTTTCTGTCGCTGAGGGGGGGCCCCAAGACCCGACATCTCACCCTGTACCCCTGGCTGTCCATTTAACATGCAGGGGGGGAGGTGGTAGGCAGTGATCGGCAGCTCTATGGTGCCCGCTAGCCTCGGGATCTCCCTGGGGCTTGTAGTTCTCTCTGAATGTATCAGGCATGTATCAGTATTAGTGGAAAAGTATTCTGACAGCAGAACAGTCCAGCTGACTCCTCCACTGTTAGAATACAATGACACAGTGGGGAGGATACTCCCATCCACCTTGATTGTCTAAATGGGGCAATCAGTTCAGTTTTTTATTTTTGCTCAGCCTTTTGGCTGAGAGAAATAATTGAGCCATGTAGTATGGCCAGCTTAAAGAAGATGTATGGGACTATAAAAAAAAAAAACTATAATGGGTGTTATCCTGCAGGTGTCCCCCAGCTGGCTCTAAAATCAAGAACAGAGCGATCACATGACTGCTGATCACTCAGTTCTCACTCTTCTCTGAGCAGAGTGTAGTGACTGTCAGCTACCACAGTCTGCTCTGCCCCCAAAGAACTCATTAGAGTGTTAGGCTGGAGAGGGGGCTAGGAGCAGCTGGCCCAGGCTCTTAGCGGCGTACTGAGAGGCTGAGCCAGCTGCAGGCCTGGCACCTGGATGGATCCTGACATTGTTGTCAGGATTCTAACAGAGCCTGCAGCCGCTTTGTAAGTGCATTCCTGTGACCCAGAAGAGCGGTATGGCCAAAAAAGCTTTGGCCATAGTTCTCTTTGAGATGCTGTTCTCTGCAAGATGGCTGCCTGGACAGCAGGACAGTTTAGTCTCCTACCAGCCTGAAGAAATGGCACAGTGCCACCTTCAGGCCAACAGATGTACTGCAGCCCAACACCTGCCTAAAAGTTGTTACGGGTACTTCATATTAGCGACTTTCTTATTGGAAAAAAATTAAAAAAAATCTTACTGCTAGGCTAAAGATTTCAATCGTTTTTTTTTTTTTTCTTTTAAATTAGACTAGGGCTTTTTGAATACACCCAAATGAAAAAGAATCATTTTGTAAATAAGATCATCCATAAAATATGATTTTTTTTTTTTTAAAGCAAACATAGGGAAGTTGGGTAAAGCACACTAGTTAGGTTACAATGCCTGCATGTTGAACACTGAGGAGTATAAGGGTCTCATTGAAATTAGATACTGGATACTGTAATTATCATAATGAGAGCAGAATTCTGTAAGCTCCCAGCATTATTTCCCAACAGAGCTGCTCTGCAATCGTTTTTGCCTTAGATGTGCTGCAATCTAATAAGTGGGACACACTCAACAGCAGAAAAAGCGCCTAAGGGAAAGACTATGGCAGTTTTACACTTGTGCATTTTTATGTAGAAAAACTCATGCCTCTTACTACATGAAAATACATTTCAAGCAGAAATATTTTTCTCTCTTATATGGCTGGTTCACATCCATGTCCTGCAGTTTAATGTGAATGGGAAAGGGAAACTGTATGGACCTATTGACACCTACGTGTTCATGTTACCATGCGCACTCCATTGCACACAGAACAAAGTGAATCCAGCCTCAGGGAAAGTACATAGAAAGAATGTGGGGGTTATTTACTAAAGGCAAATCCACATTGCACTACAAGTGCAAACTACAAGTGCAAAGTGCACTTGAAATTGCACTGAAAGTGCACTTGGAAGTGCAGTCGCTGTAGATCCGAGGGGGACATGCAAGGAAAATAAAAAAAACAGCATTTTAGCGTGCACATGATTGGCTGATAAAATCAGCAGAGCTTCTACTCATTTCAGATCTACCTCTCAGATCTACAGCGACTGCACTTCCAAGTGCACTTTCAGTGCATTTTTAAGTGCACATTGCACTTGTAGTGCAAAGTGGATTTGCCTTTCGTAAATAACCCCCATAGTATCTTTCTCTGGAAAACAAATGGCGTTTCCAAATTCTCCACTTTTTCCTAATTCTATTATCAGATTATAATTTATTATGCTTTTTTTTTTTAAGGAAATGCCTTTGTATTGTATATGAATGCACATGATTTCCACAAGAAAACATTTCCTTTTTCTTTCAGCCAGATCACACAGTACTGCAGAATGTAACAACAAAGGAGTGATGTGGATCCTGAAGAGGAGTGAGTCACCATCACTGGCTTATTAAGTTCTCAGTTATTTTTATTGTTCAGGGCACAATGCAAAGCAAGTACTTCTTGAGCATTGCTTTTTTATTTTAATACAGAATTACAGATGCATAGTTATCTCAAGATGTGAGAGCTGATTACACCATTTTAGAGTACACAATGCAGCTCAGTGCAGTTGCTGCACAGAATTGGGACAGATGCTGTGCAGGGTATACTGTATAGAGATGATCTGCCTGTTTTATGGAATGTATCCTTGGAAAAAGCGTGGTCTGCACATGTCAATTAAAGAGGGATTGCACCCTAAAAAAAAAAATTTTTAAAAGCCAGCTGCTACAAATTCTGCAGCTGCTGACTTTTAATAAATGGACACTTACCTGTCCCAGGGTCCAGCGATGTCGGCAGCTGGAGCGGAGAAATCGCTCCGTTCTCGGCTGCTGCCGCGGCTACTCTCGTTGAGGGAATCAGGAAGCGTTGCGGCTTCACTTCCCTACTGCGCATGCACGAGTCGCACAGCGCAATGAGAATGCTCCGTGCTGTCTGCTGGGACCCGTGTGTGTCCCAGCAGACAGCGCGGCGGGACAGGAAGAGGCATAGACTCCAGTTGGAGTCTATGCCCGAAAGTGGGTGTAAATACCTGTCTTAGACAGGTATCTGCACCCCCTCCCCCCTGAAAGGTGTCACACATGCCGACCGTATGTCCGTTTTTCATCCATCCGTTTTTGGATGAAAAACGGACATACATGCATGTCTATGGGATAGCGGGTGTCAGCGGATTAGCATCCGCTGACACCCGCTATCGTCCGCCTCCGCTATTGTCCGATTCTGCAGACGGAGGAAAACCCTATTTTTCCATCCGTCTGCAGAGTGGATGAACACGGACAAACGGTCCGTGTTCATCCAATCCCCCATAGAGGAGAGCGGAGAACTGACAGGGCCCTGTCATTAGCCGGCTCAGCGGGGATCAGCTGTGCGATACCCGCTGAGCAGCGGATCTTCACGGGGCGGATCAATACGGATTCGTCCCGTGTGAAAGAGGCCTTAGGGTGGAACTCTGCTTTAGGAGGAAAGGGTTGAGTGCAAAAATGTCTCTAGACAATAGGCGTCTGGGCACACCCTATTTCACCCTGTGTGGTGCCGATTCCCTGTGCTTCCTGGCATCCCCTGTCTCTCCCCCGCAGTGCTGCTAGCTTCCTTCATCTCCTCTCACACTGGCTGCTGCGGGGGGATGTTTCAGGATGGATGAATGAATGAACACAGTCTGTGAATGAACAGAAAGCCGCTCAGCAAAGAGCACTTCTCATTCATTTACTGTCCAGTGCAGTTAATGCTGCAGAGAAAGGAACTGGGGAAGCTCTATCCTCAATCCCTTTCTCTCTGTTTAGATCCGTGATATTTCACCAAAGCCCCCCAACGGGTATCCTAAGAAAATTGTAAAAAAATTAAAAAAATGTAATAAAATAGTAAAAAATAAGAATAAAAGAAATAAAAATCACTGATACTGTCCACTGCTCTACTGATATACACAGTGGGGGTTATTTACGAAAGGCAAATCCACTTTACACTGAAAGTGCACTTGGAAGTGCAGTCGCTCTAAATCTAAGGGGTAGATCTGAAATGAGTGGAAGCTCTGCTGATGTTATTATCCAATCATGTGCAAGCTAAAATGCTGTTTTTTATTTTCCTTGCATGTCCCCCTCAGATCTACAGCGACTTTACTTCCAAGTGCACTTTCAGTGCAAAGTGGATTTGCCTTTAGTAAATAACCCCCAGTGTGTGCTCTGGAGTGCACACCCTAATGCAATAGGCTTGACACACCAATGCTCTAGACCTATTTTTGATGAGGTAAGTTTTTAGCACTGCATTAATGCATGGCAAATGCTTTAAGATGACTGGTCACATTCTATGAACAGCCACCGGTCCTCCATCCAAGCAGGTGGATGGTGCCAGTGTCTTTCCTATTGGGCTGAATGATACATCTGTTGGACTATACATCAAACGCAAATACAGGCTTGCCCCAGCATGCCTGTGATGTTACTAGGTAGAAAACCAAATTAGGTTTAAGCGGTATTAATCCGCACTAATACAGCGACTTGAGGCGATTCGCTTTGCATTGTAGCGCTATACAAATTATTCATTCATTCATTCATTCATTAATCCCAAATCTAAAAATGTGTTATATTGCAGCTTACCAATCATTAAACGTTGTGGCTGCATCAGTTTTTTCTTAGTTTTTTTACCCCTCTGTGTTCCCCGGTGATCTGGCCAGTAACACACCTTCTGTATTAGTAAGACACCACTCTGGAGGAATGAGAACAGGAGGCACAGCAGGCAGCAACATTTTCAATCGTGGGGGGAGGGGGGGGTGGAAATGTATTAGAAGATTTCATTTTAAACACATTAAAAATATAAAGCCAAACTCCAGTTGTTACTTTATAGTCAAGTACAGCCATCGTTTTTTTTCCCCTTTTGGGATAAAGGTTTTACATTAATAAATAAAAGACGCTTATTGTAAATACCCCTGCCAATGTTAAATGGTTTCTCTCATCCATGTAAACGGATACATTCTGCTGGAGAGCTTGTGCTTTTGAAACAGAGCAAACATGCTGGCTGGATCACCAGATGAAAATAGAAGAAAGAAAGCCTGAAAATAAATGTAGCCGCCACATCTAAGAATTGGTAAGCTGCAATATAGTAAATGTTTGCTTTTGGGTTTAATACTGCTCTGAAAACAGACAGAAATTTCATTGGAGAAGTGTGCAGCAGATAGTAGTGACACAATTAAATGTGCAGAAATAGCTGTCAGACTACACCTAGATATAGGAAGGTGGTCAGACCTGCAGGATGATCTTTACTTTGAAGAATTTTTGCAAAAGAATGTGTGTGTGTGTACGTTGTATGAAGTGCAAGTAGGGGGCAAACATTACTAGTGATAGTTCACATTAAGACACGGTTGAGAAAAAAGAGCTAATCACATGCCCTCTTTCCCAGGTCATTTGGCCAGCAATATTTCTGGAGGTCTGCTGGTTCCTAGTAACATGGCATCTGAAAAGATTGTTTTAGGACTATGGATAGGTATACACAGCAGACATTTGACTGGGCAATTCCACGTTTACCAAATAGGCTGCAATGAGTGGTCCAGCCTTGAACGTTAAGCATATATAAATAAAAAAGATTGATCCTTGTTTTTACAAAGTTGCCTGTAAAACCGGAAGATAAGATCATTCAAATAAATGTATGGCTCACTAAGAGTAATGCCGCGTATACAGGAGCGGATTTTCCATCAGAAAAGTCTTGGATGGTTTTTCCGACGGAATTCCGCTCAAGCTTGGCTTGCATACACACGGTCACACAAAAGTTTGTTGAACTTTCGACCGCCAAGAACGCGGTGACGTACAACACTACGACGAGCCGAGAAAATGAAGTTCAATGCTTACGGGCAATGCGTCAAATTGTTTCTGAGCATGCATATGAATTTTGCGCATCGGAATTGCTGCAGACAAACAGAATTTCCGATCGGAACTTTTTCCGACCGAAAAATTGAGAACCTGCTCTAAATCTTTTGCTGGCTGGAATCAGCCAGCAAAAGTCCGATGGAGCATACACACAGTCGCATTTTCCGACCATAAGTTCATCTGTCTTGCTGGCCGAATTTCAGATCGTGTGTACGCGGCATAAAACAGCCATTTTGAGCTCTCTGGTTTTTGGTAGGGGGTGGCATGAGGCAGACTATGCTGTTGGCATACAGTGTTCAACAGATAGGGAAAAGTAAATGTCAACAATGACTCCTTTGCACAATGGTGACTGGAACATTTTCACAATGTGATGTGCTTGCAGTGGGCCACTTGTGGGCCAGACAACCTGTACTGTAAATGCTGGTGGAGTACATTACCATTTCTAAAGCAGATGTTGAGACAATTTTTTTTAAGTCTTTGGTTATCATCACCTTTATTTCCTGTCCCAGTTACAAAAAGTGAATGTGAATCTTCAGGGCCACCGATAAGGGGGTACAACTGGATCTCTTGTATGGGGCCTGGGCCGCATCAGTTCAGCAGGGGGACCCAGGCAGCTGACAAGCAGGGATCCTGCACAGGGAGGATGATCGGTTTGGCAGGGGTGCAATTACTGTAACTGTAACTCCCCTGTGTGGCTTTCCCTGCAGCAGCTGAAACCTGGCTTCTCCTCCTCTCCCTCCCAGTGGCTTTCAGCTGCTTAAAGAAGAGCCACACAGCGGGATCGGTTCCATTAATTGCCCCCACATCGAACTGATCACTTTCCCTATCCAGAATCCCTTTCCCTCTGCTGCTCGGGCCTCCTGTGTGCCCCTGTCCCCCCAGGGCTTCCCTCCTGTACCTCCTGACAGATTTCAGCTGTTGCAGGGGAGAAATACAGTGGATCAGATCCAGTAAATGCACCCCCATGAATCACTCTCCCTTTCTTTGATCCCCTTCTTCCTGCTGCCCAGGCTCCCCTGTGTCCCCTCTCCCAGTAGCGATGCCGGCTTTCCTCCTCTCCCTCCTTCCGGCTTTCCTCCTCTCCCTCCTGCCGACTGCTGCAGGCATAGAGGGGGACAGATTTAGGATGGTGAGTGGAGGAAGAGGCCAGTAAATATGTCATATTTACCGACCCCTTTCCTTTTTGAATGAACTGTGTTTACT
The DNA here is from genome assembly GCA_028564925.1 of Lithobates sylvaticus. NCBI lineage: Eukaryota > Metazoa > Chordata > Amphibia > Anura > Ranidae > Lithobates > Lithobates sylvaticus. The sequence continues at coordinate 421,857,323 of CM053029.1, forward strand.
ATGCTTCAGTTTATGAACGAACAGGAGCCCCTGTGTAGAGAAATTCCTATTCATTCTTTGGAAGCAACTGAGAAAAGAATTGAAGAATCTATGTCCTCAATTCCTTCTTCTGTTTAGACCCCTGGTATTTCACTCAAGCCCCTCCAGAGCATTGTAAATAAATTGTAAAAAATTATTGAAAAAATATAAGGGTTTGTTCACACTGGTTCTCTGGCCCATACAGTGTGAATGAAAGTTTTTTTTTTTGTGTGGCTGGAGCCACCTATTACCCCATGGGGACACAGCAGCTGTACAAGCACAGCCACATTTGACAGGTGTGCAGGTGTGAGTGAGTGCCCCCCGAATGCACATTGTGGTTGGGCCCATACACCTTTACCCCATGCCTGTCAAATTATGACCTGAGGATGTGTTCGTACAGCAACTGCATCACCATAGCATAAGATAGGCTGCCTGCACACAGTTCCAGGTGGATCAAGCCACATAAAAAACACTGATTCACACTGTACAAGCCACAGTGCCCTTGTACATGAGCCCCAAGACCTCATTCATACACATGTAGCGGTGTCCCTGACCCCTAGAGGCCTAATGGTGACCTCCAGAGTTAGGGAGAGCTGACATCCTTATTCACAGTATGGGTTACTAGGCATGGTGGGTGTAATGCAAGTTGAAAACATGGGCACCAGTCACTTTTTGGAATGCAAGAAAAGAGATTTATTGTCTCTTAACCACTTGACCACTAGGCACTTAAACCCCCTTCCTAACCAGACCAATTTTCAGCTTTCGGTGCTCTCACACTTTGAATGACAATTACTCAGTCAAATTAATTTTGTGTCCTTTTTTTCACACAAATCGAGCTTTCTTTTGGTGGTATTTAATCACCGCTGGGTTTTTTAATCTTTGCGCTATAAATCAAAATATACTGAAAATTCAGAAAAAAATAAATAAAAATTCTTTGTTTCTATTAAAATTTATTGCAGAGTATTGGCAGAGTATTGGCAAATATTGGCAGAGTATTTGCAGAGTATTGGCGAGTATTGGCAGAGTATTTGCAGAGTATTGGCGAGTACTGGCAGAGTATTGCAGTGTTGCACAGTGGTGGCAGAGCATTGCACAGTGGTTGCAGAGCATTGCAGTGGTGGCAGAGCATTGCACAGTGGTTGCAGAGCGTTGCACAGTGGTTGCAGAGCGTTGCACAGTGGTTGCAGAGTGTTGCACAGTGGGGGCAGAGCGTTGCACAGTGGGGGCAGAGCGTTGCACAGTGGGGGCAGAGCGTTGCACAGTGGGGGCAGAGCGTTGCACAGTGAGGGCAGAGCGTTGCACAGTGGTTGCAGAGCATTGCACAGTGGTTGCAGAGCGTTGCACAGTGGGGTCAGAGTATTGCACAGTGGTTGCAGAGCATTGCACAGTGGTGGCAGAGCATTGCACAGTGGGGGCAGAGTATTGCACAGTGGTGGCAGAGTGTTGCACAGTGGTGGCAGTGTAGCTGTCACTGACCAGCGCTGTGGGCACTACACATCCAGCCCACAGCGCTGGTCCCATCTCCCCCCCTGCGCGCTTCTCCCCTCTCACTGTACCGATCGGTACAGAGAGGGGAGGGAGGAACCGGCGTCATGACGTGGCGCCGGTTTGTGTACATGTGATCGGCCGATATCAGCGGCCGTTTACCGTGATCCGTAATGCCTGAGGACCCGGCGGTCACGGATGTTCCCGAGTGCGCGCCCCAGGGGGCACGCGGGAACAAGTTTCTGGGAGGACGTCCATAGGACATCCACCCAGGATAAGCCGACCGCGCTGTAGCCGTCTTTTGACTATAGCGCGGTCGGCATGTGGTTAAACAGAACTGGGGGAGAGAGGGTTTAGGGCCAGGACACCCTTAGACAGATGCAATAGCAATTGTCAGACTCTGAGACAAAAATAGGCAGACAGCTATACAGGTAAAGAGCCTTTAAGCTGGATGCAGCAACTGTATTTGTAGAACTACTGTCTCCTATGGCAACTGAACTTTGAACAGTCAATAGAGATCCATAACGTAACTCACAGTAACCCGTTATAGATCTTTTCTCACATCTCACAGTATCCTACTGTAGATCTTCACTCACTGAGCTCCCGGTCTCTCACTAGACTTCAAGATCCCAGTTGTCGCTGGATCCCCTGAGCTCTTCCACAACTAACCCACTGTATTCTCCTCAAGCATCACCCCTGCTAACCTGCTGGGTCCCTGGCTTGGCACTCTGCTGAGACTTTTCCACTTGTTCACCGTCTCCGGCTAGTGAATAAGGTTGCTCTGGTACTTCTTCAGACTTCCATAACTGGCCTCTGATAACCGGAGTGGTTGTCCCTTAATGGCGACTGTGTCTCCTTTATCTCTGACCTTGAGCCTCACTTGCCTCTGGTAACAGGAGTGGTCGTCCCATGTGGCAACTGGTTCTCCCTCACCGCTGGCAAAGATGCGGTTCCCCATCTGGTGGAACCTCTGCAACTTTGTTGGGCTTCCGGCCGAAAGCCCCAACCCTGCGCTGCTTCTCTCAAACCTGGATAGGTCTCAGACAGCCTAGCAGCCAGGTGCTCCCGGGATAGGCCTCAGGCTTCTGGCCTAACAACCCGGAGCCTTGTAACACACGTCCACCCAGACAGCCATTCAGGTGGCACAAAACCCTGATCACCTGATGCATCCCGAATAAATAAGCGCTCCCAGCAGGCTAAAGGACCAAAGAGACCCCTGCCATAGTTACAAATTTTAACATACAGTATGCAATTTGCACATATTTTGCGCAGCATGTGTGCACGTGTGTGTGCATGTTTACATGTTTTAATAATAATAATAATAATAATATATTTTTACTTCAGATATTATGGGAATATAATGATAATCCAGCACATTTTTCATTTAGGAATCACTTTTTCAGCTTACACATGAACATCACGGACCCTTAGGCCCCTTTCACACGGACGCAGTCAGTTTAGGCACGTCAAAAACATATCAGTTCTTATCCGTTGTCTCATCCGTTTTCATCCGTCATCCGTTCCGTTAATGTCCGTTTTCATTCCGTTAACATCTGCTTACATCCGTAAATGCACACGTTTACGTCCGTTTTTTCATCCGTTTTTGTATACGTTTTGTTCCTTTTATATGTGTGCCTGTGCCTTTAAGAGGTTGAGTTCACAGATAAACACAATTTTCTTGCAAACGGATCTTAACGGATCGGACGTTGACGGACGATGTCCGTCAACGTCAGTTAATATCCGTTTTGACGGATCTGGACGTAGCCTTGTACGTTAAAAAAAACGGATTTAAAAACGGAAGCGGAGGTTAACTGATGGTGATGGATGTTCATCCGTCTGCCCATAGGAATGCATTGTCGTCCGTCGACGGATGGAAGAAAACGGATAGACGGTCCGTCCGTGTGAAAAGGTCTTCAACAACTAAAGTACACTTAGTCATAACATAAACCATCATAATGTTTGTATGCGTTGTATCACCCCTAACACCACAGAATGTCTTCAGCTCCTTGATACCGTATGAAATGCTTGTGACCTACTCCGCCATTACTATTCATGAACTTTGACCACACTTTCACTCTCTATGTACTAATTTTTAATACTTTCTTTTCCATTTTTATTGATAGAATTTTTTTCTTTTACATTTTTTCTTCTTCTTTGTGTGTGTATGTATATGTGTGTATATATATATATATATATATATAAATATATATATATATATATATATATATTATATATATATATATATATATATATATATATATATAAATATATATATATATATATATATATATATATATATATATATATATACATACATACATATGTATATGAATTCTATAATTCTTTTCTTTAATCTTTTTCTTTATTTTCATCTTTATTTTTATTTCTATTTTTATTCTTATTTTTATATCTATTTCTCATTTTCTCATCCAATATGGCTACATGCAGCCGTGAAGAAGGAGCGCTCCGCAAACGCGTCACCTAACCCTCTCGGTCCCAGAAGTGACATCATATCTGACTCCCTGTGCGTTCCAGGCTCCATCAAGCGTCAGCGCGGCCTGTTCTGAGTACCCACCACAGAAGCCTTTAGAATCAGATGGACCCTCTCTGCAGATGCTGGTTGTGCTCAATGCCTACTGACCTTTTCCTTTTGTGAGTACCCATATCTATATGTGTATTAAAACTCACTAATGTGCTGGCGCCTGTGCTTTCTCCTCCAATTGGCTGAGTCAACCTATTCACTCCTAGTCTGGATTCCCTATGTCCTTATCATTCTACTGCCACAGGCAACAATGCCACCTAGTGACAGAAGAGAGAGGTGCATCAAATCAAGGGTTAGAGAAATAGCCAGTGAATCCCCTATCAATCAGCCAGGCTAGTTACCACCTAGCAAGCTCAATTTGTTAGAAACCCTGCCTACTATCAGGGTGCTACACACAGAATGTTATTACCTTAATACATTTTTTTATTTTAGATTTAGCAGGTTATGTTGTGATTATGTCTGCTAATAATAATTTTTGTGTAATTTTAACAAAAATATTGTTTTTATATTTTTTTGGGGGGAAGGGGGCCCTGTCTGGTAGGCTGTATGGGATCCCATGATTTCTTACAGCAGCCCTTGGAATTCTACTGTTGACAGTGGTGCAAGAGGCAAGGAGATACCACTCAATGGAGACACATGTTCTGTCAAAGATGTAATTTCCCCTGAATCTAGAGAAATATGTCAACTCTGTACACAGACAAATATAAAATCTTGATTGAGGATCTAAATGTTCCTTACTCTAACCAAGATACAAAAAACTTCAAACCCTTTCTGCTCATATGTGAACTGGCGGTGCAGCTGTTCACTCCAGCTTTAATGCACCTACAGCAAGAAGGCAGGGTATATTGTTGTAGGGTGCAAAACTTAAAATGGACAGCGCAATTATGAAATGTTAGGCAACAGAGGTGTACAGTACATTGGTGCTGACATTCAGCTCCACCTGAAATTTTTTTTTTAAAAGTCAGCAGCTACAAATACTGCAGCTGCTGACTTTTAATAAATGGACACTTACCTGTTCCAGGTTCCAGCGATGTCGGCAGAAGATGACGAGCGATCGCTCGTCTCTTGGCTGCCCCCGCCGCCATCCTCTGTCAGGGACTCAGGAAGCGAAGCTTGCGGCTTCACTGCCCGGTTCCCTACTGCGCATGCGCGAGTCACGCTGCGTGTCATTATTGGTCCCCGTTTTTGGTCCACTGTGTTTCCCAAGACACAACAGGGCATCTTCGGATATGGGCGGGCCAGCTCTGGCTAGCTCGTCCCGGAAGTGGAAGTATTATACAGGTATCTGCACCCCCCTCCCTCCTGAAAGGTGCCAATTGTGGCACCGGAGGGGGGGGGGGAATCCGATAAGCGGAAGTTCCACTTTAGGGTGGAATCCGCTTAAATAAAGTCCCAATACATCTCATTCTTGTGTCTTTGCAGCAGGTCTGTGTAGTGAAAGTCCAAGTCAGAGATCTTGAGCCTTCATACATGAGGCTGATAAAATCAAGCGAGTTAGGTATGTTGACTTTTACAAGATATCCAAGATCTGGGGTTTGACAGGTTTTAAATATGTGACATATGTATTGTGATGACCAGCAAACACTGGGTTTGTAAATAGATGTGCAGTGTCCATTTTAGCAGACACCAAAGATCTTTGGCATGCACATAACCAAGAGTTTCAATTTCATAGAGCGGCACACATCCTTGCAATTTCAAAATCTCATTATGGTCACAATAAAAGTTACATGTACATCCCAATGCTAATGCTAGCTATATGTAACTTTAATCATGCCCAATGAATAGAGTTTGAGATCCCAAGGATGTGTGCTGCTCTATGAAATAAAAAACAATGGTATATGGCAACTGTGAGCACCATCCACCTGCAAAGCAAACTAAGGACATCCAGGATTGAGCAGCGGTGAGTGCTTTGATACGTTACATAACCAATAGTACATTGCAGAGTGGTGACTGATATTAATGCTTATTAGAATTCGCTATATTTAAAATGCTATTTATTTTGACCATATTATTATTATTATATTATTATACACGATTTATATAGCGCCAACAGTTTACGCAGCGCTTTACAATGTATAGGGGGGGACAACACAATTACAGTACAGTTCAATACAAAAGGTACAAGAGGGCCTTGCTAGTAGAGCTTACATTCTAAAGGGAGGGGGTGGTGGTACAAAAGGTAATAGCTGCAGAGAATGATTTGAGGGGGGTGGCTCGGGGGACAGTTGTTGTTAGGTGGGTGTGGGATAGGCTTCCCTGAATAAATGAGTTTTCATGGATCTCTTAAAAGTGGACAGGGTAGGGGCTGATCGGACATAATGGGGCAGGGAGTTCCAGAGGATGGGAGAGGCTCTGGAGAAGTTGTGAAGGTGAGCATGGGAGGAGGTAACAAGGGAGCTAGAGAGCAGGAGGTCCTGGGAGGAATGGAGGGGGCGATTTGGGCGATATCTGCAGATGAGGTTGGTGATGTAGATGCGGGCGATGTTGTGGATGGCTTTGTATGTTATGGTTAGCATTTTGAATTTTACACAGTGGGGTAGGGGAAGCCAGTGAAGGGATTGGCAGAGAGGGGTGGCAGTCATGGATCGATTAGTGAGGTGTATTAGTCTAGCATAATAGACTGAAGGGGGATAGCCTGCTTAAGGGTAGGCCATTAAGGAGAGAGTTGCAGTAGTCAAGGCAGGAAATAATCAAGGAGTGAATGAGTTGCTTTGTGGTGTCATTAGTTAGGAAAGGTCGAATTCTGGAGATGTTGCGGAGGTGAAGGCGGCAGGATTTAGCCAGTGATTGGATATGGGGGCTTAAGGAGAGGTCAGAGTCAAGGATTACACCCAGGACCCTGGCATGTGTGGAGGGACCAATGGTTGTGTTGTTGATATTAATGGTGAAGTCACAGGGGGGGACCGTGAAGGAGGAAATATAACAAGCTCAGTTTTAGAAAGACTGAGTTTGAGGAAGTGGTGTGACAACCATACCGATATGTCATTCAGTAGGTTTAAGATCCGTGAGGAGATCGAGGGGGTGAGTTGATGAGTCGAGAGATAGATCTGGGTGTCGTCGGTATAGAGGTAGTATTGGAAACCATGGGAGGTTATCAACTGGCCCAGGGAAGAGGTATAGAGCGAGAATAGGAGGGGCCCAAGGACGGAACCTTGGTGTACTCCAACAGAAAGAGGAAGGGGAGTGGAGGAGATGGAGTTGTAAGTGACACTGAAAGTGCGCTGAGATAGGTAGGAGGAGAACCAGGATAAAGCAGAATCACGGAGGCCAAGGGAGTGTAATTTGCTGAGGAGGAGCAGGTGGGCAACTGTGTCAAAGGCAGCAGAGAAGTCTAAAAGTATGAGAATGGAGTAGTGGCTGTTGGTTTTAGCAGTTAGTAGGTCATTGGTGAGTTTTAGTAGGGCAGTTTCAGTAGAATGTTGTGGGCGGAAGCAAGACTGTAGGGGATCGAGAAGGTTGTTGTCCATGAGGTAGCGACTCATTTGGTCATGTACAAGGCGTTCAATGAGCTTGGAGGCAAACGGGAGCAGGCAGATGGGTCTTAAGTTATTCAAACAGGTGGGGTCTAGTGAGGGTTTTTTGAGTATGCATGTTTGAGCGCGGAAGGAAAGGTGCCGGAGGAGAGGGACAGGTTGAAGATGTGGGTTAGGGAATATTATCGTCTGATGTTGCTTTGTTGCAGACTAGCATAATGCTACCCCATAGACATTGCCAGAAAAAAAATCAATTACATTTGTTTTGCCATAAAATAACCTTTTTGAATTTTTCCATCTTATGATAACTTTTAATATTACATGAAATGTGCATGTGCATTTACTGCACCTATCAGTAGTGTTATAATATTAGATAGTATCTGTATTTATTTTTTTGGGAATACATTTTCTCAGTATATAGAATGATAATACAAAATTGATTATGAGAGACCAGTCTTATGTTTGTCCATGGGTTCCTTTTCAGGATGAAGGCAATTTGTCAACAAGAGACAGTTGTCACTTACAGACAGAACAGGGGGCACATAATCTGGATCTGACTGACATTAAGGCCAGCTGCTTCTCATTAACCCTATTTAGAAGAACACATCCACACAATGTAAGAGGACCAATGAAAGCAGCAAAAGCCTTCCGGCATGCCACTGCAGCTGTGAGGAGCAGGCACAGCCCGTTATCAGCTGGAAAGAATTCAAGTTAAATAGAGAAGGAACACTCACTGTACTGCTCTTCACTGAAGTTTATTGTAAACCCAGACGGAAAAAGCAAAGCAACACAGGCCTTGTTGATTGCATTTTGCATCTCAATTTACAATGAACATCTTTGAATGTCAGTACTGGGAGTTTAGCTTTGTTATTTTATTTGGAAGACACAGTCATTTTGTTTGTCTCTGCAGACCATTAAAGTGGTTGTAAAGTCAGAAGGTTTTTTTTTTTTTTATCTTAATGTATTAAAGCCTGAAGAGCATTGTAACCAGATCGGCGCATCATGGGTGCAATGCACAGTCTCTTTCATTGTTTACATCCCAGCCCCAGGTCCATATGGAGGCATGGTTCTATCATTATGGGGCTGAAAGAAGTAAAAATAAGCTTAGAGAGGTCATGACATCAACACACTAGTGGGGTCATTGGTTAAAAAGGGGCATATTCTGGAGATGTTGTGGTGGTTAAGGCGGCATGATTTGAACAGGGATTGGATGTGGGCCTGAAAGGACAGTTTAGAGTCTAAGGTTACCCTGAGCACCCTGGCATGTGGGGATTGCCTGATAGTTGTGCCATTGATCTTGACAGAGAAGTCTGGGAAAGGGGCATGTGGGGGAGGAAATATTATGAGCTTGGTTTTGGATAGCTTAAGTTTGAGGAAATGGTGTGACATCCAGTCGGTTATGTCTGTTAGTAAATCAGTGATACATGAGGAAACTGATGGGGTGAGCTGAGGGGTAGAGAGATAGATTTGGGCGTCTTCAGCGTAGAAATTATATTGAAAGCCATGGGAAGCTGACCCAGGGAGCAGGTGTGGATCGAGTATAGGAGAGGTCCAAGCACGGAACATTGGAGGACTCATTTTAGGGAATTTGTCAGAATGTCTTATATTTATTGCTGGGACCACCATTAACCACCATTACCCAACACCAAAGTCATGTTAGTTCTAGCAAAGGTATTTACTGTGCATAATGTTGCAGAGGTGTGTTCTACCTGATATCTAGTACAATTTCTGTGAGCTAAACAATAGAAGTCTCCAGTCCTGGAGAGGAGCCTCAGCTGTGACAGTTAACAGTCATTCTGACCAAGTCCCCTTATGGCAGAAATGTAATGTGAGGAGTGAGATGGGAAAGAATAGCACAGGGAGATCAGGTGGAAATTGAACATGAGGGAAAAAGCCCTTGTTTAGCTATAGGAATTAAACATTTTACAGAAGGGTCTCAGCATTCAGGATGGGGTGCAGCTGCATCTAAAGTCAATATTCCTATTAACATATATTGCAAAACCTTCAGATGAAGGAGAAGGTGGAGAAAGATGACAGAAAACAGAGATATCACCACCAGTCAGTGTTCTCATTAACCCCTTTATGGTGAAAGTAAAACAAATCTTAATGCTTGAACCCAATTTTGCAACTTTGAATAAGCAATACATAATAATATTTCTGTTAGTAAAATTGTACATATCATCGCAACTACTTAGTGTATCCAGGTGAATTATACCTTGTGTTTTTCAAGACAAATATTTTATTATCATAGAAAAACTGGTAGAAAATAGCAAAAAAAAATAATTATATTTTTAACCACTTGCCGCCCGTCCATTGTCAAAAGACGTCGGCAAAGTGGTTGTAAAATCCTGACAGGACGTCATATGACGTCCTCAGGATTTTGAGCCGCTGCGCGCCCCTGAGGCGATCATTGTTGCGGGGTGTCAGTATGACACCCCGCAACTACGATCTTGGTAAAAAGTCTCCGACGGAGACTCTTTACCATGTGATCAGCCGTGTCCAATCACGGCTGATCACAGTGTAAATAGGAAGAGCCGGTAACCGGCTTTTCCTCACTCGCGTCTGTGAGACGCGAGTAGAGGAGAGCCGATCGGCTGCGCCTCTGACAGGGGGGTCTGTGCTGATCAATTATCAGCGCAGCCCCCCCGAGGATGCCCACACTGGATCACCAGGGACGCCACCAGACCACCAGGGATGCCCATCACAAGGTATGCCACCCTAGACCACCAAGGATGACACACAGTGCCCACAATGGATGCCAATCAGTGCCCACAATGGATGCCAATCAGTGCCCACAATGTGCATTACTGATTGGCATGCATTATTGTTTGGCACTGATTGGCATCCATCAGTACAAAAAAATGCTGCCTATCAGTGCCTATTCGTGCCACCTATCAGTGCCTATCCGTGCCACCTATCAGTGCCCATCTGTGCCACCTATCAGTGCCTATCCGTGCCAACTATCAGTGCCCATCCATGCCGCCTATCAGTGCCCATCCATGCTCATCTGTGCTGCCTATCCATGCCCATCTGTGCCGCCTATCCATGCCAATCCGTGCCAGCTATCAGTGCCAAGTTGTGCCACCTATCAGTGCCCATCCGTGTCGCCTATCAGTGCCGCCTATCAGTGCCACATATCAGTGCCCATCAATGCCACCTCAGTGCCACTTCATTGGTGCCACCTTATCGGTGCCCATCAGTGCCGCCTTATCAGTGCCCATCAGTGAAGGAGAAAACTTACTTATTTACAAAGTTTTGAAACTGAAACAAAAAAAACATATTTTTTTTCAAAATTTTCGGTCTTTTTTGATTTATTTAGCAAAAAATAAAAACCGCAGAGGTGATCAAATACCACCAAAAGAAAGCTCTATTGTGGGGAAAAAATGATAAAAATTTCATTTGGGTACAGTGTTGTATGACCGCACAATTGTCATTCAAAGTGCGACAGCACTAAAAGCTCAAAATTGGTCTGGGCAGGAAGGTGTTTAAGTGCCTGGTATTGAAGTGGTTAATTTAGCTGTATATTTCTTGCTATTATCATGATCTACCGCCAAAAAACAACCAAAATAAATTATCTGCTCCTAACATTTGCAGTAATACCACATACAGGTACTGTATGTTTATGTTATTTGTTCTTTGTACCGGTAGTAGGGCCCAGAAACACTAATGCTAATTTTGCTTTTTTTATCCTACCTAAAACACACCAACACTAAGGGGTTGATTTACTAAAACTGGAGCATTCAAAAATCTGGTGAAACTCTGCATGGAAACCAATCAGCTTCCATTTTTTTTTTTTTGCAAAAACTTAATTAAACAAGTTGAAATTAGAAGCTGATTGGCTACCATGTACACTCGCCAGTGTTAGTAAATCAATTCCTAAGTGATACTGGTACTAAAGGCCTTTTTTTTTAGTAATCCTACCTAAAATACACTGACACTGACCTTTGACCCCGACCAACTCTGACCATGACCTTTGACTCTAAGCTTTTCCCTAAACTCTAACCCTGACCTAGATTTTTTTTTTTACTTTTCTTTTGTTTAACCTTTTGTTCTATAGAAAGGAGAAACAGATACAATGTATTATCTAAGGTATCTAGTAGGTAATACAATGTATCTTTTTCTCCATTCAAGAGGAGGAAAAAACACAGGGGCGAGCTATACAATAAATGATCACTGTGATAGCCAATCAGAAGCTATCACAGTGATAAGGTGATCAGAAACGGAGCCTCCTGGTTCCCAATCGTTACATAACACTATAACAACCTACTTTCTTAGGAATAGTGATTCATTCTGTGGGTTTGATGTAAGAAAGGGAAGTTGACATATGCTTTGTCTGACGTTTTGGCCTCATTCACAGTGGTACTCCAGCATTTAGCTGCAATTAGAGTGTCTAATTGGACCCTGGACATATATAATTCTATTTTCTGTAAACAGCTAAACTGACCATACCTAAACACAGGTAAACGCTCACTGTGAAAGTCATCGTTGAACAAGAAATACAGAAGAATATTTCTTTCATTTTTACGCTGCCTCTAGATATGAAGTCTCTCACAACATCAAATGTAGCAATGGAACTGATTTGAATTAGCTGTTGTAGATACAGACATCACAGTACAATATATTCCACTGATCTTTCCCATACAGTATGCTAATAGCAGAAGTCTGCCTTACAACTCAGAATATTCCTTTTCAGAACTAGCCTTATCTCAAGGAAATGTCAGTGACGGGTCATATGAGCTGAACTAATACTCTGATATTACATACTCAGCAATGTGTCTATTATAAATTCAAAGCAGTGCGGTAAGGGATTTAAATTGAATTGTTAAATATCCTTGCATTTTTATGCTTTTATGCACATCAAGAGGAACAGGAATATTCAGCTCCATTTAGAAAGACAATACCAAAAGGTAACACGCAAACTGCAATATGCTATACTAGCCAGCCAGCAATCTGATTAAATGATCTGACTACATTTAAATGAAATCTGATTATTTAACATACAGTAAACTGTGTTGTGTTCAGGCAGCCTGCTCATTTTGAGTGGTCTGTGAAAACACCACAATGCAAGTTTTTAACCACTTCAGCCCCAGAAGGATTTACCCCCTTCCTGACCAGAGCACTTTTTGCGATACGGCACTGCGTCATTTTAACTGACAATTGCGCGGTCGTACAATGTTTCACCCAAACAAAATTGACGTCCTTTTTTTTCCCCACAAATAGAGCTTTCCTTTGATGGTATTTAATCACCTCTGCGTTTTTTATTATTTGCGCTATAAACAAAAAACGAGCGACAATTTTGAAAAAAAAGCAATATTGTTTTACTTTTTGCTATAATAAATATCCCCAAAAAATATATAAAAAAAAATAATTTCTTTCTCAATGTAGGCCGATATGTATTCTTCTACATATTTTTGATAAAAAAAAAAAAGAGTGTATATTGATTGGTTTGCATAAAAGTTATAGCATCTACAAAATAGGGGATAGATTTATGGCATTTTTATGATAATTTTTTTTTAATTAGTAATGGAGGCGACCTGCGGTTTTTATCGTGACTGCGACATTATGGCGGACACATTGGACACTTTTGGGACCATTGGCATTTATAGTGTTTAACCCCTTTCCTGCCAGTGTCATTTACACAGTAATCAGTGCATTTTTATAGCACTGATCGCTGTGTTAATGACAATGGTCCCAAAATGGTGTCAAGAGTGTCCAATCGCCGCCATTACTAATAAAAAAATGTATTAATAAAAATGCCATAAATCTATTCCCTATTTTGTAGATGCGATAACGTTTGAGCAAACCAATCAATATACGCTTATTGCTTTTTTTTTTTACCAAAAATATGTAGAAGAATACATATTGGCCTAAACTGTGGAAGGAATTTGTTTTTTGTTTTTTATATTTTTTTGGGGATATTTATTATAGCAAAAAGTAAAAAATATTGCTTTTTTTGTTTATAGCGCAAAAAATAAAAACCGCAGAGGTGATCAAATATCACCAAAAGAAAGCTCTATTTGTGGGAAAAAATGGACGTCAATTTTGTTTGGGTACAGCGTTGCACGACTTGCGCAATTGTCAGTTAAAGCTATGCAGTGCCGTATCGCAAAAAATGGCCTGGTCATTGAGCAGCCAAATCTTCCAGGGGTGAAGTGGTTAACACACCTGAAATTTTTTTTACAATGCAGTGCACCAAAACATACAGGGGGAAACTTATCAATTTTGTTGCACAGCAAGACAATTCTAAACAGGAGCAGTGAGACAGTTTACCCTGACTACTGCTTAACCTCTTTGCGCATAAGGGTAAAACAAATCTCAATTTTGCAATTTTGACATGTGTTAGTAAAACCATACATATCATCAAAACTACTTTTAACATCCAGGTGGGTTTTCATTTGAAATGGTAATGGATATTTCTTGATTTTGTTTTCATTACCAAAGGAAAACTGGCCGAAAAAAGTAAAAAATGTATAATTTTTTAAAAATGTTACTGTATATTTCTTGCTACAACCTACCACCAAAGAATAATCAAAAATAAACTCTCCTGCTCCTGATGATCGCAGCAATACCACATACTGTATATACAGGGGTGCCCAACCCGTGGCCCGCGGCGCCATCCGAGGTGGCCCGCCATGTCTTGCTTTGAGATGGCGGGTCGGGAAGCCCTGATCGCGGGTTCCCGACCCGCCATCTCCGAGCATCAGCGAGAACGGACCTGCCGCTAAAGGAAGCAGAGCCGATGCTTCCTGTATAGCGCCGACTCCTTCACAGGCGGAGTGATATCAAATGTACTCCGCCTGTGACAGGAATGTGTACTGCAGCTGCATGCTTCCTGCGATCTCACAGCAGCCAGCAGTGCCAGAGCCAGCAGTGCTAGTACCAGTACCCATCAGCAGTACCAGCCAGAAGTACCAGTACCCACTACCAGTACCAGCCAGCAGTACCAGTACCAGCCAGCAGTATCAGTACCCACCAGAAGTACCAGTCACCAGTACCCACCAGCAGTACCAGCCAGAAGTACCAGTACCAGCCAGCAGTACCTGCCAGCAGTACCAGTAACCGCCAGCAGTACCAGTACCCACCAGCAGTACCCACTACCAGTACCAGCCAGCAGTATCAGTGCCCACCACCAGTACTAGCCACCAGTACCCGCCAGCAGTACCAGTACCCGCCAGCAGTATCAGTACCCGCCAGCAGTACCAGCCAGCAGTACCGTTACCCACCAGCAGTACTAGCCACCAGTACCAGTCACCAGTACCCACCAGCAGTACCAGTACCCACCAGCAGTACCAGTACCAGCCAGCAGTACCTGCCAGCAGTACCAGTACCCACCAGCAGTACCAGTCACCAGTACCCGCCAGCAGTATCAGTACCCGCCACCAGTACCAGCCAGCAGTACCAGTACCCATCAGCAGTAATAGCCACCAGTACCAGTCACCAGTATCAGTACCCGCCAGCAGTATCAGTACCCACCAGCAGTACCAGTACCAGCCAGCAGTACCCGCCACCAGTACCAGCCAGCAGTACCAGTACCCACCAGCAGTACCAGCCACCAGTACTAGCCACCAGTACCAGTCACCAGTACCCGCCAGCAGTACCAGTACCCACCAGCAGTACCAGTACCAGCCAGCAGTACCCACCAGCAATACCAGTACCAGCCAGCAGTATCAGTACAAGTACCAGCCAGCAGTACCAGTACCCACCAGCAGTACCAACCACCAGTACTAGCCACCAGTTCCAGTCACCAGTACCAGTACCCACCAGCAGTACCAACCACCAGTACTAGCCACCAGTTCCAGTCACCAGTACCAGCACCAGCCAGCACCAGTCAGCAGTACCAGCCAGCAGTACCAGTACCCGCCAGCAGTACCAGCCAGCAGTACCAGTACTCACCAGCAGCACCAGTACCCACCAGCAGTACCAGTACCCACCAGCACCCGCCAGCAGTACAAGTAGCAGCAAGCAGTTTCATCCAGCAGTACCAGTACCAGCCAGCAGTGCCAGTACCCACGAGCAGTACCAACCACCAGTACTAGCCACCAGTTCCAGTCACCAGTACCAGTCAGCAGTACCAGTACCAGTCAGCAGTACCAGTACCAGCCAGCAGTACCAGTACCCACCAGCAGCACCAGTACCCACCAGCAGCACCAGTACCCACCAGCACCCGCCAGCAGTACCAGTAGCTGCAAGCAGTTTCAGCCAACAGTACCAGTACCAGCCAGCAGTACCAGTACCCGCCAGCAGTACCAGTACCAGCCAGCAGTACCAGCCAGCAGTACCAGCAGGCAGTACCAGCAGGCAGTACCCAACAGCAGTACCAGCCAGCAGTACCAGCCCTGGAGGACAGCCAGCAGCAGCCACCAGTTATAACCACCTGGGGAACAGCAGCAACCAGCTGCAGGAATCCTGAGGAAGAAGTGAAGATTGAGGTCAGTTGAGGAGCAGGTAAACCGCTGTGCATCAGTGTGAAAGCAGCCTTAGTCCCCTTTCACACGATCGGTCCGATCGGTTCTGCCTGTCTGTTTTTCAGGCGGACCCAATCAGACCCTCCATTCACCTCTATAGAGCGGCAGATGTAAACAGACTCATGTCTGCTTACACCCGCCTATCTGCAATCCGATCTGCTTAAAAAACAGAAGGGGGTCTGTCCCCTTCTGTCTGGGCAGATCGGAGGGCCCTTAGGGTAGAGCGGGCTGCATCTGTGTCTGCTCTACATATGCAGAATGGACACAGACCTGCCATCTGCCCGCTACTTGGAAGTGCAGTCGCTGTAGATTGGAGGGGTGCATGCAAGGAAAATAAAAAACAGCATTTTTGCTTGTACATGATTTGATTATAAAATCACCAGAGCTTCCCCCTCATTTCACATCTTCACCTCAGATCTACAGCAACTGCACTTTCAAGTGCACTCGCAGTGCAAAGTGGATTTGCCTTTAGTAAATCAACCCCAGTGTATCTCTCTCATCCATTCACAGAGACAGAAAACATGGGGCGGGCTTCACAGTGACTGATGATAGCCAATCAGAGTCTATCACAGCGATCAGGTAACCTGGAATCAGTCGCTCTGGGTCCCGATCGTTAGAATGGGGCCTGGGGCTCTCAGTGAGACCCTGGTCTCTGTGTTGGGAGTGTGCCGTGCAGCTCCGTAAGTACAAAGGGAGATATGGGAATATGCGGCCCCATGGAAAAAAGCCCAATCCAGTGGGGCCGCATATTTGCATACGGTCGGCATGAAGGGATTAATTATGCGCCTGTTTAGGGTGAAAATCTTTCTCACCTTCAGTAATATATCTGTCCAAGACCTTGCAAATCTGTTGGATTTGGCTGCTGAGGATTTCAAACACACGAGTTACATATATATGCTGTAAACATGTTGGAGAGACTTCGCTAAGGCTGGTTTCACACTGGAGCGGTGGGGGCGCTGGCGGTAAAGCGGTGCTATATTTAGCGCCGCTTTACCGGCGTTTTAGCGGCGCATTGCGGCCGCTCGCGGGGTGTTTTTACCCCCCGCGAGCGGCCGAAAAAGGGTCTAGCGGCGTTTTGCGGGCGGGTTCGGCGCGCTCCCCCATTGTTTTCAATGGGACCGGGCGCTATAGGAGCGGTAAATATACCGCTCCTATAGCGAGCCAAAGATGCGGCTTGCAGGACATTTTTGAGCGTCCTGCAAGCGCACCGCTTCAGTGTGAAAGCCCTCGGGCTTTCACACTGAAGGAACAGCAACAGCTGTTTCGGGTCGGTTTGCAGGCGCTATTCTTAGCGCAATAGCGCTTGCAAACCGCCCCAGTGTGAAAGGGGCCTAAGTGAAAAACAGCCTGATTTGCCTGAAAATAAGACCTAGCGTGATTGTCAGTGATGGCTGCAATATAAGCCCTACCCCCCAAATAAGCCCTAGTTAAAGTCCTTGTAGGTCTTATTTTCAGGGTAGGGCTTATTTTCAGTGAAACAGGGTAGGGCTTATTTGGGGGGTAGGGCTTATATTGCAGCCATCACCGACAATCACGCTAGGTCTTATTTTTGGGGAAACAGGGTAGCTGTGTTGCAACCTTGTTTGATAAATGGCCACAGGGCATTCATATCTATGCATTCTGGTGTTCTAAAATGCATGTGTGCTGTGGTGTCTTGTGTATGTACATTGGGTTGTCATTTAAAATACTTGGCATCGTGCCGCAATTGACATAGGGTCATGTGAAAATGTGCGTCGGAGTACTGGGGCCATGCACAAGCAAAGGTCAATTAAACAGCCATTTTCTACCTTACCTTAGTGTAAACTAAGTAATAAAGTATAGGGTAACCAGGCAAGATGCTGGTTGGATGTTAGCAAATGATAAAATTGCCAACCCCCCCCCCCCCCCCCATTTTCCAAAACACATTTATAAACTCTATGAACAAGCATATTCAAACACATAACACAAGGGGTCAATGACTTTGGTCCTTGATGAAAACTCGCTGTTGAACAAAAAATGTAAACTCTGTCAAATGCATCCCATAGAAATCTCGGTTGTTGTTTGCCCAGTGATCTTTAATGCTAGCCATACACTTAATCCAATCATTGAAACAATGTTTTTGATATTCTATATTCTGTACAATAGTTAAATTAATAAAAGTGTTGGATGCACTTTAACTGCTGTAATGTGCAGATGGATATTTTTTTTTAATTCCAGAAGTACGGAGGAAAAATATCAAAAGTTTTACTTTAAGGAAACTTGAACAATCTTTTTTAACCTTCTATGTTCATTGAAGTTAAAATATCCTGTTAACCTTCGCTTTGTATTATGTGTTGTCAAAGGTTTACTTTTATCTGCCTTAACACTGCACCCTGCACCCTCTACAAGACATGATGAAAACCACAAAGGAATAACAGAAAACTGCTTTCATGTTCTGTGCTGTCAATCTTCAGAATGAGGAAGAGAACGCGCATTAAAAAAAACACAAGAGGTTGTAGAAAGGACAGCAACATGTATTTCTTAAGGCAAAACTCTTTTGCTTAATTTTGTATATTTGCAAAACAGAGCTAGAAGGTCTAAGAAAAAAGGGGGACAAAAATGTACTTTTAAGGTAACCACTATTGTCCCAAGTTGAAAGAAATGCTCAACAATATATAAGTATAAAAATTCACATTTTATTAGAAAACATTAATAAGAAACTGTAAGCGTCACATAATATGTGCTAACACAACATTCTCTCTCCCATGTGTAGCGGGGTTCTACCCCTTTTAGGCGAAGAGACTACATCTCCCATGATTCCCCAGGCCCCCGGGCTGCTGACTTCCGCCCGGGAGGCTGCTGGGGGAGATTATAAAAGGGAAGAGCGGAGACCGCCTCTTCCTCTTGGAACACTTCCTCTTCTGAGGCCTGACAGGACTGGCCTGCCTCTGCTGACCGAGCTTGTGACGCGGAGGAGACAGCCAGCAGAGACACCTGTGCGGACCGGAGCTGAAGGCCTGAAGCCTGGGCCTTGCAGCCGATGGAGTGAGACTCTCACCCCTCAGAGTCCACAGCAGCGGAGCGGAGACTTCCCCCTACAGTCGGTCGGACGGAGCTGATGACCGGAGCGCGGGGCTGTGACTGAGGAGACCGGACGCCGCCATTGAAGAGACCAGAGCCGCCATTAGAGGGACCGGATCGGAGGACGGTACCCCAGGATTGGTGAGAGAGCCGGAAGGCTCATCCTGCATTGATACACACGTTTTATGCCTACTGAACTGCCTAGGCGCAATTTACCTCAGAGCAGCAATGTTACTTTCTGTGGATTACAAATGACACCATTTAAAGCTACATGTGCACCACCTCTACAGATTTATTGCCGGTGAAGAACACTGTACTAGTACAAGGACTGAGCTCTATTACTAGGGATCAGGCCTGGTCCATTAGGTAGGCGCAGATAGATTTATTGCACCTCAGGGGTGCATAGCAGACGGTCGCCACACTTGGCGCTCCGTTTCCCCATTGTTAGTTTGATATACCTGTGTACATGTTAAAGTGCATATTGCAGGGACCTGCTAAAGTATTGTAAGATATATGTTTAAATGCATGTTGCTATTCTTTTTCCTTACTGCCAAAGTAAAGCCAGTTATTCTTATCTCAGCAGTCTGCTTGTGAGTTCATACCAATTACATTTAGAGTATAAGATATGGTTTTATGTGCATAGATTCATACCCCTTTACTAACTGTGCCAGAGCGGGTAGAGCCAAATTGCCGGGGGTTGGTGGAGCTGTACTCAGGGACCCAAAACAAACCAGCGGCTCTCTTAACTGGGGGTAGCGCTACACATATATGCTATGGAATAGTGTAAGTAGTTCATAAGAGTAGCCTGAGCAAAATGGCCCACAGTACAAACATGAGTCAAATGCATATGTATGGTGGTTATCCATAGATGAGGGCCACATGCGAGGAACACATTTGGATGTCCTAAGAAAGACAAAAAAACATCCCTCAGACCTGGCTCACATGGCTGAATCCCGAGTTGTCATCACCTAAATAAGAGAAGAGGCAGGGACAGTAGTGACATCATTGACCGAATATGGACATGGCCATATTTGGGCAATTTCATTGAATATATTTCATTGACCATATTTGGTCAGTAATGTCACTGCTATCCCCTGATGCTACTTACATGCCTGGGGGTTCCTGGTCATGTAAGCAATGTGCTGGTGACAGAGGTGGTTGCTAGAGATGCAGCGGGTGCTTCCTTAGCAATCATTGACAGTGGGAAGCAGTGGAAATACTGCTTCCATATATGATGCTTGACTACCACCCAACAGTGGGCCAAATGTGCAAAGGTTCAACCCAAATGTGGTACAGAGCAAACGTTCAGCTGAACAGTATGCAGAGCACACATCTCTCGGGCTCAGCAATCCTCCAGCATTGAAAAGCGCAGTAACAACAGCAGCTCCTGTGCATAGAAGCATTGGGCTCTGTGTAGCAAAGTCTCTGTACAGGCAGCTCTCAGTTGAGGAGCCTGCAGCAGAATCTCAAACAGCAACATATGGTATGGTATGCAGTTCTCAGCAGTGGCAGCCCTGAGCCCCTGTACACAGGCTTCCAGCTACTTGTCGGTCTCTGGAACCCCGGAGTCCTCTCCATGGACTCACTGCATGCTGTTGCCCCTTCTGTGAAACTTGCAGGTCCTGACAACACACTGGGACACTGCCCCACACATTCTTTGCGCTGCTTACTCTCCGTCCAAGTCCAGGAACTCTCTCCCTACATCCCATATGGGTCCCTGCTCTGCTTCCAGGGAATGGGAAGGACTAAAAATCCCACTGACCAATCAGAGTCCATCTTGGCCCAAGCAGTTAATCACATTCTTTCTCTGCCTCTGTTGCTAGGGGCAATAGAACAAAAAATTACTCCAATGGGTACTTTATAGGCAGACTAAGGGAGTAAGTGAAAGGTTTAACAAGGGGTGTGATAAAATGTTACAATTTGTTTTTTTATTGGTTTACAATTCTAAAAAGCATAGCCCAAAGAAGGGAAGTACACATTGCATTATAAAAACATTTATAACATGATGGCATAAATGGTTATCCTGTATAAAAAACTACATACGGTATGTATGAAGATGGCATGCTCCAACAGAGTGTCATATCACACCCAGCAAAACTGAGGTAGGTGTAGCCAAATTGCACAGAAACTCCCTGCACTTGCAGGTAACGTTAAGCAGTAAACAAGATATTTCACCTAAGTCAGGGGAGAACGTTGTGTCAGGGAAAACCGTACGCCTGGTGCAGAGACTGGTGCTAGGCAGAAAATTAAGGCTCCAGGTCTTCGCTATATAAAAGGCCCCACTTGCATATTAACATATACAGTATTATTTACCCCTATTGTTTTACAGTTGATGTAGTGTCTTGGAGCAAATAATTTTTTGTTTGTCAGTACAGTGCCATGCCGGTCATTAATATTTTTACACTAGTTATAAGAGCCACACTTATGAGTTGATACTGTTGATGTGAGTGAGAATGTAGCACTAAAATAAGTGAATCAGTGTCCAACCAATAACCTGTGAAAAAATATTAATCTATAGTCTTAGCAAAATAAGTAGACCCTACATAAAAATTCTCCATGTAATAAACTGATGTGAGCATAAAGGAATGTCCAACATAAAAATAATATCTTAACAAAAATGTAAATGTGAATGTCCCACAAAGATGAAATAATAATATCAGGACACGGATGTCTTGAATCATAAGAATCTTCTCATGAGACACTTTCTAGGATAAAGCTGTAACGGATGTATGCTTACCGGAACTGGTGGACCCCCTGTCAGCGACAGAGAGTCAAACAGGCATAAAGGGACTCAAAGAGGCCAACGGACTGGACCTTCACTGTGCTCCTGGAGGCAGACAGATGTACTCTGTTGTTCTTTTCCTCAGCTTCCACCAAAACGATGCGAATGGTCAAACCGTAGATCACCAGGTGGACTATCAACCACAACAATGGAACAGGTATGAGTAAGCACTCTGGGTAGTGTGAAATGCATTAGCTATTTTCTTGCTTTGCTGTGACCCATTTTTGTGTGATTCCACATTTTACCAATAAAGGCTTTTGAATTTTTCTTGCGTGCGGCCGTCCAGAGTCCTTAACCACAGCAGGTATGGTACAGACTCGGAGAGGGTGCTCCCCCAGAAATTTTCAGACCATAAAGAAGGGAAAGAAAAAAGAGAGGGGGCTCCGATAGTGCAGATCAAAATGAGAAGGTTTTATTGATAAAAACTAACATAACAAAAAATAGTAAATATAAAAGTGATCACAATTAAAAAGCTGTGTGTCACGCTCCCTGGTGGTGATGAGTCTGATTGGCAGAGAAGGGCCTCCCTTGCGGCTCCCGCTCGCCGGTCCCCTGATGATGGGACAGTAGGACCAGGAGTCAGGAGGGGCACAGGTGCCTGGCAGGAATGGTCAGACCGGTACAAGAGCTTCCTGGATAAGCTCAGCGGATGAGGTAAGTAGGTAGCTGTAGGCAGACTGGAACAACAGGCAGACTTGGATCTGTATGCAGACTGGAACAACAGGTAAGCTGGATCTGTATGCAGACTGGAACAACAGGTAAGCTGGATCTGTATGCAGACTGGAACAACAGGTAAGCTGGATCTGTATGCAGACTGGAACAACAGGTGAGCTGGAACTGTGTGCAGACTGGAACAACAGGTAAGCTGGATCTGTATGCAGACTGGAACAACAGGTAAGCTGGAACTGTGTGCAGACTGGAACAACAGGTAAGCTGGATCTGTATGCAGACTGGAACAACAGGCAGACTTGGATCTGTATGCAGGCTGGTACAACAGGTAAGCTGGATCTGTATGCAGACTGGAACAACAGGCAGACTTGGATCTGTATGCAGGCTGGTACAACAGGTAAGCTGGATCTGTATGCAGACTGGAACAACAGGCAGACTTGGATCTGTGTGCAGGCTGGAACAGCAGGTAAGCTGGCTCTGGAATGGTCAGACAGGCCGGGTCAGATATCAGGCTGGCAGCAAGGTACAGATGGAGCAAACAATAGGATGGTCAAAGACAAGCCAAGGTCGATACACAGGGACAGAGCGGATGGTCAAGGATAGCCGGGTCAAACACAGGTAAACAGTCTTCAGATCAGGTTTCAGACACAGAACGTTGTAGAGCAGACAGCGGGGACCGTCAGTCACAGGAGGGTTTAAATAGCCTCACTGGCGCCAATGGAGGCGCGCACCCGTCCGCGCACGCTCGCCCTCGTCTGTGGGCGCGCGCGTGCACGCGCGCGCTCGCGCATGCGCAATGGCAGCCGAGAACGGGAACCAGAGATACTGAGGCGCCGATTACTGGCAGGATCATCAGGTCGCTGGCCACGGATGGAGCCCTCATGACATTGCCCCCCCCTAAGGGGCAGCCTCCGGATGCCCCTCGGGGCAAATTTCTCAGGATGGGCTCTCTTAAAAGATTGGACTAGACTCTTAGCGTGGATGTTCTCCTCGGGCTCCCAGGAGTTTTCCTCGGGGCCGTAACCCCTCCACTTGATTAGGAACTGGTTCTGGTTTTGCCTTCTTCTGACATTAAGGATGGCTTCCACCTCGAACTCCTCTTCCCCGTCCACCATGACTGGATCAGGAGGGATGGCTCTCCGGTTGGGGAAAGGGTTACTAACCGAGGGCTTCAGTAATGACACATGGAAGACCGGGTGAATCTTCAAAGAATCTGGAAGTTCTAATTCATAAGCCACCTCGTTGATCCTCCTCTTGACCGGGAAGGGGCCCAAGAACTTGGGGCCCAGTTTCCGTGAAGGGCAAGCCAGTTTTAGGTTAGAGGTGGATAGCCATACAGTTTCGCCCGGGGCAAGCACCAGTTCCCCCCGTCTTTTCTTGTCAAATACGGTTTTGTTGTACTCCTGGGTCCTAGTCATGGTCTCCTGAAGAAGTTGGTTGTTGGTGGAAAAGAACTGGATTCGCTCTTGGACTGCTGGCACAGTGCAGTCAGGAAGTGAGTTCGGCAGAAATGCCGGGTGGTACCCATAGTTGGCGAAAAAAGGAGTCTGTTTGGTGGCGGAGTGGGTGGCGTTGTTATATGCGAACTCTGCCAGGGGCAGAAGGGAGATCCAGTCATCTTGGGCGAAGGAGGAAAAGCAGCGCAAGTACTGCTCCAGGGTTTGATTAGTCCGCTCCGTCTGCCCATTGGACTGAGGGTGGTACGCAGAGGAGAGAGAGAGTTCGATATCCAAGGACTGGCACAGGGACCTCCAGAATCGAGAGGTGAATTGCACCCCTCGATCCGAGACGATGTTAGCCGGGACCCCATGAAGGCGGACAATTTCCCTAATAAAGGCCCGTGCCGTCTCTGGAGCTGAGGGGGTGCCCTTCATGGGGATGAAGTGAGCCATTTTGGATAACCGATCGACGATCACAAAGATCGTCGTGTGGCCTTCTGCTGGGGGTAACTCCACAATAAAATCTAGGGAGATCATCCTCCAGGGACGATCTGGGACAGACAGGGGTTTAAGGAGACCCCAGGCCCTGGTTTTGGGATTCTTGTTCCGGATGCAGGTGGGGCAAGTGTCCACAAATTTTTTACAGTCAGCCCGTAGTTGCGGCCACCAGAAGGTACGCTGTACCAAGTCGGTGGTCTTAGCGACACCGAAGTGACCAGCCAGGGCGTGGTCATGGCACAGCTCCATAGTTGTTACCCGGAGCTGTTCCGGGGTGTAGATCTTGTCCCCGTACCAGAATAGTCCATCCTTCTCCTGTAGCTGGGTTTCGGAAGTGGGCCTTTGCCCTGCTGAGGCACGTTTGAATTTGGACAGTAAGTCCTCTTGAAGAAGGAGAAAGTTTCCAGGGGCCAGAATAGTGTCAGGGGGATCTTCTTCCTGATGCTTGTGGTACATCCTAGACAGAGCATCTGGTTTGACATTCTTGGATCCGGGCCGGTATGTCACATGGAAAGTGAATCGGGAAAAGAAAAGTGCCCATCTGGCTTGTCTGGGTTTCAGTCTCTTAGCTGACTTCAAATATTCCAGATTCTTATGGTCGGTGAGTATTAGAATGGGGTGAGAAGCCCCCTCCAGGAGGTATCGCCATTCTTCTAGGGCGGCCTTGATCGCCAGTAGTTCTCGGTCGCCCACATCATAGTTCCTCTCGGCCGAGGACAACTTGCGGGAGAAGAAGGCGACCGGGTGCAGCAGAGACTTGTCCCCCTGTCTCTGGGATAGGATGGCACCCACCGCGATCTCGGAGGCATCAACCTCCAAGGTGAAGGGTAGAGAGGAGTCCGGATGCCTGAGGATGGGTGCCGAGGTAAACAGAGTTTTAAGGGCATCAAAGGCCCCCTGGGCCTCGGAAGACCATCGGAACCGGGTCCCTTGTTTGGTCAGTTGGGTGATAGGCGCCACAATGGCGGAGAACCCCCTGATAAATTTACGGTAAAAATTGGCAAAGCCAATGAACCGTTGGATGCCCTTTTTGTCTGCCGGAGTGGGCCATTCCAAGATGGCAGAGATCTTCTGGGGGTCCATTTTGATGCCTGTACTTGAGATGATTAGCCCAAGGAAGGGGATACTCTCCTGTTCAAACTGGCATTTCTCTGCCTTGGCATACAGACCGTGGATACGGAGCCGTCCCAGGACCTCCTTGACGTGTCTGCGATGGGTCTCTAAAGAGGGGGAGAAAATCAAGATATCGTCCAGATATACCACGGCAAACAAGTCCAGGAAGTCCCGGAGTACGTCGTTAATGAAGTATTGAAAGGTTGCGGGGGCATTGCACAGGCCGAAGGGCATCACGAGATACTCGTAATGCCCATACCGTGTCCGAAAGGCCGTCTTCCACTCATCCCCATCCTTAATCCGGACCAAATTGTAAGCCCCCCGTAGGTCAAGCTTCGTAAAGATGGTGGCCGTGCCAAGCCTCTGGAAGAGTTCAGGGACCAACGGGAGAGGGTAACGGTTCTTGACCGTAATGCTGTTCAACTCCCTATAGTCCACACAAGGCCGAAGGGTGTGATCTTTTTTCTCCACGAAAAATATGCCTGCGCCCGCAGGAGAGGTAGATGGGCGGAATAAGCCTTTTCGGAGGTTCTCCTCAATGTACTCTTTCAACTTGCCTTGCTCCACTTCTGTCAGGGGGAAGACCCTTCCAAAGGGGATCTCTGCTCCAGGGAAAAGTTCAATTGGGCAATCATAGGCCCTGTGAGGAGGAAGCACCTCTGCTGCCTGTTTGCTGAAGACGTCTAGATAGTCGTGGTAGGCCTGGGGAATAGCCTGACGGAGGTCCATCTCAGAGTCCCCACTTGACAGAGTAGCCAGCTGGGAGGAATTAGAAGGTCTGCAAGACATCTGACAATACTGAGAGGAGAAGGAAACCATCCCAGTGGCCCAGTCGATGACTGGGTTGTGGGCCTTCAGCCACGGCATGCCCAAGATTATAGGGGATAATGGAGAGGAAATAATGTCCATGCAAAGAAGTTCCTGATGGTTGCCCGAGATGGTCATGAGCAGTGGGATGGTCTCTTGCGTAACCGGGCCTGAACGGATGGAGGAGCCATCCGCCAGGTAAACTGACAGTCCCTGGGATTTAGACTGGAGGGAGATCTGGTGTTGGGCAGCGAAGGAAGAGTCCATGAAGCAGCTGCATGCCCCGGAATCAATAATGGCGGGTACCTGAAGGATTCTTCCCGGAAGCTGTAATGAGACAGAAAGAGCAAGGTGAGAGGAGACCCGGGTTGAGGGGTCCATGGAGCAAGTAGGCATGAGAGGGCACTTACGAGCCTTGGCCGGACAGTTCCTTACGTAGTGCCCAGGCTCACCACAGTAAAGGCACAAGTTGTTGACCCGACGACGTTGCCGTTCCTCAGGAGTTAGGGAAGGCCTCAAGAGCCCTAACTGCATGGGCTCGGAGGAATCAGGGAGGGTTACTGACCGCTGGGCCGAGCCAGTCTGCAGGTGACTTGGAGCCTTGGGGAGCATCCAGGTAGGATGAGTGACACCGGATGCACGTTCCGACCTGCGCTCCCTTAGTCGTCGGTCAATCTGGATGACCAGGTTGATCAGAGTGTCCAGGGTCTGGGGTACCCCAACTCTCGCCAGCTCATCTTTTAGTGCCTCAGAAAGTCCTAGGCGGAACTGGTGACGCAGGGCCGCGTCGTTCCACTGGGTATCCGCACCCCAGCGCCTAAAGTCCGCGACATAGTCTTCCACAGGCCTTCGCCCCTGCTGGAGGGCGCGCAGAGTGGTCTCCGCGGTGGCAGCGAGTTGGGGGTCTTCATAGAGTTGGGCCATGGTGTCAAAAAATGAATTAAGACCGGCCAGTGCAGGGTCTTTCTGCTCTAGGAGGCGGTGGGCCCAGGTTCGCGGGTCTCCGGAGAGTAGGGAGATCACGAAGCCCACCTTGGTGGCTTCCAGGGAAAAAGTACGTGGCTGCAGTGCAAAGAATAGTTCACAGGAGTTACGGAAGTCCCGAAAGAGGTTGCGGGCACCCGAGAATCTCTCAGGGATTGGTACCCGGGGCTCTGGAGGGAGCATTATCACTGATGGTCCTGGACTTCCCCCAGATGGGGCTGTTGGTGGTAAAGCCAGCACCCGTTCTTCCAACCGGGTGTATCCCTGCTGGAGATTCTTTACCGCCTCGGTCAATCCTGCCAGGTGTTGGCACAGTCCTTCCATAGGAGAGGCCCCCTGCTCAGACTCAGACATGGCTGTCTGCTACTGTCACGCTCCCTGGTGGTGATGAGTCTGATTGGCAGAGAAGGGCCTCCCTTGCGGCTCCCGCTCGCCGGTCCCCTGATGATGGGACAGTAGGACCAGGAGTCAGGAGGGGCACAGGTGCCTGGCAGGAATGGTCAGACCGGTACAAGAGCTTCCTGGATAAGCTCAGCGGATGAGGTAAGTAGGTAGCTGTAGGCAGACTGGAACAACAGGCAGACTTGGATCTGTATGCAGACTGGAACAACAGGTAAGCTGGATCTGTATGCAGACTGGAACAACAGGTAAGCTGGATCTGTATGCAGACTGGAACAACAGGTAAGCTGGATCTGTATGCAGACTGGAACAACAGGTGAGCTGGAACTGTGTGCAGACTGGAACAACAGGTAAGCTGGATCTGTATGCAGACTGGAACAACAGGTAAGCTGGAACTGTGTGCAGACTGGAACAACAGGTAAGCTGGATCTGTATGCAGACTGGAACAACAGGCAGACTTGGATCTGTATGCAGGCTGGTACAACAGGTAAGCTGGATCTGTATGCAGACTGGAACAACAGGCAGACTTGGATCTGTATGCAGGCTGGTACAACAGGTAAGCTGGATCTGTATGCAGACTGGAACAACAGGCAGACTTGGATCTGTGTGCAGGCTGGAACAGCAGGTAAGCTGGCTCTGGAATGGTCAGACAGGCCGGGTCAGATATCAGGCTGGCAGCAAGGTACAGATGGAGCAAACAATAGGATGGTCAAAGACAAGCCAAGGTCGATACACAGGGACAGAGCGGATGGTCAAGGATAGCCGGGTCAAACACAGGTAAACAGTCTTCAGATCAGGTTTCAGACACAGAACGTTGTAGAGCAGACAGCGGGGACCGTCAGTCACAGGAGGGTTTAAATAGCCTCACTGGCGCCAATGGAGGCGCGCACCCGTCCGCGCACGCTCGCCCTCGTCTGTGGGCGCGCGCGTGCACGCGCGCGCGCTCGCGCATGCGCAATGGCAGCCGAGAACGGGAACCAGAGATACTGAGGCGCCGATTACTGGCAGGATCATCAGGTCGCTGGCCACGGATGGAGCCCTCATGACACTGTGTGGGGAATGGTGAACCTCACCCGATGCGTTTCGTCTGAAAAAGACTTCAACTGGGGCATCCATTGATACTGTTGATACAGGGATACCCCCTTTATAGTAACTTTTAACCAATTTATCCTTCATGAAAGTTGCTCATCTGAATACAATCTCCAGGGTAGACCTGTTAAATTTTGTTACTGTGTAATTTTTTAACAGGTATTAGGATCTCTGATCTATTTATGTTGTAAACAAATTTAGACTACTAAAACACCATCCTCTTTGAATTGTAAACAACCAGAAGTGAGATTCTACTTTGATCTCATGACATGACAAAATTAAAACAATTGGAATTTTAAACATGTGATAAAGCTATCCAGCAACTCCTGGCCGCTATCCCAAATGATAAACATGTCATCAATGTACCTGCACCTTGGCAATACATTGCAAAGATGTTTTGACAAGGCATCATCTGGAAAGATATGCCAGTCCAACACCCTCCCAGGCATAGCCTGCAGTAGGATGGAACATAAAAAGTGCCCATTGCGATGCCTTGTACTTGGACGTAGTGGGAGCTATCAAATTTAAAGATATTATGTTAAAAAATAAGGTCAAGTAATTGAAGCACCAAGGTAATATATTGCCAT
Organism: Lithobates sylvaticus; assembly: GCA_028564925.1. Taxonomy (NCBI): domain Eukaryota; kingdom Metazoa; phylum Chordata; class Amphibia; order Anura; family Ranidae; genus Lithobates; species Lithobates sylvaticus. Next base: position 421,886,712 of record CM053029.1, read on the forward strand.
TGGTCTCACCCTTTCAGCTGCAAGAACATTTTTACTATCTTAAGGCCTTTAGAATGTGGTATGCTGCTGTAAAGAGCCTCAATATGAATGGAAAACAAACATGCATTGTCATGTACGTATATGTAGACCCTCAATCATTTACAGAAGATGTATCATATCTTTAACATGTGAGGACAAACTGTTCATATGTTGTCTAAGATGTCGTCATGTACCTGGAGATGGAGCCTGATGTGGAGAGGTAGGCGCCTCTTACACCTCTTGCTCAGTACCCATGGTAAGGTAACAGGAGGTTCGAGAGCTCAGAGTGGCACGAGTGCCTGACAGTTCTCACAGTAACAGATGCAGAAGAGTTGTCTATACATATCCAGATACAGGCTGGACCGAGGATGCTGAGCGACAGATATAAAAGGCTGTCAGGTCACTGGCAGACAGACAGTAGTCACTTGGCAGGCTGAGGGATGGCTGAGCACAGGCAAGCAAGGCCAATTACTGGCAGGCAGGTCAGAAGCAAAACAACAGACAGGAGAGTAGTCAGAGTCCAGGCCAGAGTCAGTAATGTTAAGACAGGTAGGCAAAGGATGCAGGCAGAGACGTGATCAAAGGCAAGCCAGGGGTCATTACAGGCAGAATTCTAGCATGGTCTAGGCAGATCAGGTCGGCAGCAGGAGATCAAATACAGGAACGGGTAGCATATATGCAGGAAATGCTGTAGACCACGCTGCATGTAGTAGTTCCACAGGTCACCCTTCTTGGCCAGGCATTCACTTCAGACACACTTTGACAGTCAATGAACAGTCCTTTAGCTTGTTTTTTTGTTATTTTATTTAGGGGATTAAACTTGGATGGGGAAAAGGGAAATGGGATGCCCAAATAATGAATCTTGCTTGTTTGAACAAAGATAGTTGAATCTATATTGACAGTCTCTAGAGCTTGACACTCCTCCAGCACACTACTTGAGATCACCTTGCTTTCTCTACTGTACAATCCTAGATCCCTGTTACTGTTAGCACATGGTTAAGCCTCACTCTGAATAAGTCCCAACAGTTCAATAGCCATTTGCTGGCAGGGGTCTGCAGTCCCCTTTGGTGTAGCAACCAAATAGCGATGGAAAAGGACATTTGTGCTAACTGAAACTTGGTGGACTACTGATCCCAGAATGACCGGTGCAAACCTGCCAACCCTCTTTGCTGCAGCAACTTGACTTCAACTACACCAACAAGGCATCTAACGTCAAACCACTCAGCCCGTTGGCTAAAAGCCACACAAAAGGGGGCACAAATCTGTCCCCCCTCCTCCTCCTCCCTACCCACTTCAGTATGCCCCTGCGATACCGAGTAATTATCTTACAGCAGCCTCCACTGACAGGGATGATGGTATAGCACAGGGTGTCCCAGGTCCTAGCAGCAGCACACTACCAGCTGTAGACTGTAGCCGGCAAATTTCTCTGCCCCATCTGCTGCAGCAGGAAAAAAAATACAGTCCCTGCCACCCACATGCCCAGCGTCTGAATGCAAGCTTGTCAAAGCTGTTGGCTCTCCAACTTCTGCCTTTCAGCCTGGCGGATTCTGCCCCTTCCGTGAATTTGCACAATGTGTTGTACCACAAAGGCAGGTTCCCAGTCGCTACTACTTTTCACGTAAGGCCGTTCCATCTCTCTACCATCACGTGGAAGGGAATGTTTTGGCATCATTGGGCAAGGCAGTCAGCTGTAAAAATCCACCTTACTGCTGACACCTGGTCCAGCAAGCATGGACAGGAACAAAATATTTTGTTCACAGCACACTGGGTAACGCTGCTTGCAACTCGAAAGGATGCAGGACAGGGCACGGTGCTGCAGCTTTTTGTGCCCCTATGACTCCATACAGCTGGTGGTGATGATGCCAGATCTGTGAGCTCTACCCACTCCTCCTCCTCCGCTGCCTCCATGCCCTCCTCTGCAAAATTGTCCTATGAACATAAGGTACCCACTAAGGGTTCAAAGGGCTATTCCCAGAGTCAGACTAAAAGGTGCCATGCAGTGCTTCAGCTGGTGTGTTTAAGGGACAGGAACCACAAGGGATCAGAGATTCTTGCAGCTCTGCAGGGACAGGCCCAGAGGTGGTTCACACCACACCAGCTGGGGCCAGGAATGGTGGTGTCTGATAATGTCTCAAAACTCAAGTCTGCCCTTAGACAGGGAAAGTTGACACATGTACCATACCTGGCACATGTCCTCAATTTGGTGGTGCAGCTTTTCCTAAGTACGTACTCAGGGTTGCAAGATGTACTAAAACAGGCCAGAAGAGTCTGTAGCCATTTCAGCTGGTCATACACAGCCAGTGCTCGGTTGGCTGAAATTCAGTGGGAACTAAACTTTGGGAATGCTGCAGGGGCTATACATGCAGCAAAGGGCCATCAACAAGTACCTGTGCCAGTACGGCATTACAACAAGCTCAAGCCGCCTCAGCTTTTTTTCCCCACGCCAATGGTTGATCATTAAGAATGCATGCACTATATTGTCACCATTTGAGGAGGCCACAAGGATGGTGAGCAGTGACAGTCCATGCATCAGTGACACAATCCCTGTTGTGTTCCTGCTGGAGCAGACTCTGCATGGCATTATGGACAGGGCACTGGAGGCTGAGCAGCAGGAGGAAGAGGAGGACTTCCATTCCTCTCAAGGCCCACTTTATTCAGACACCATCATTCCTATGTCACAGAACACCCAGGAGGAGAGAGGGGAGGAGGATGAGGAGGAGGATTCTGGCACTTTCATAGGCTTTGAAGAAGAGGAAGACATGCGTCAATCTGTAAGCGATGGCTTTCCAACCCCAGAAACCTTGGGAGTAGTACGTGGCTGGGAAGAGGACGTTGCAGATTCTGTCATCCTGAGTGACCCTGAGGAGTCTGCTTCACAAGCCTCTGTAAATTTGAGGCGCATGGGCAACCTCATGCTTCAAAGCCTGCGAAAGGACCCAAGAATACGTGGCATAAAGGAGAAGGATGATTACTGGTTGGCAACCCTCCTTGACCAACAGTTATAAGGGCAAAGTCTCAGAACTCATCCCGTCCTCACAAAGAGTGCAGAAGATATAATCTCTTGAGGACACGTTAAAGAGGATTTTATTGAACATTTTTCCTGACTTTAGTAGGTTACAGTGTGGGGGAAAATGTCGTTTGGAGTCTTCTGTTGGTCAAGAGAGGAGCGTTGGAGAAGGCGTCCGCCTAAGTGAGGCATTTCAGAATTTTTTTAGTCCTCGCCGCCCAGGGCTGTCAGCTTCCACATCCCATCGGCAGCGTCTGCATCACATGGTGGACAATTACCTCGGGGCCAAAACAGAGATGAAGAGTTTTACAGCTGACGATCCACTGACTTACTGGGTCATGAAAATAGACCACTGGCCAGAACTTGCCTAGTATGCTGTTATGTTGTTGGGCTGCCCTGCATCCAGCGTGCTTTCAGAACAGGCTTTCAGTGCTGCAGGAGGTTTCGTTACTGATCATAGAACGTGTCTGTCCACAGACTCCGTGGATCATTTGACTTTTATAAAAATGACCGTATTAAAGTCCTGGATTACCAGCTATGAAGCCCCTGATGCCGATGTCACTGATTAAGTCTTTTTGGAATGTGAAATCTCTACAGGACTTTGAGGCTGCCTAGCTTTGAGGGTTTTTTTGGTATAGGTTTCATTGGCACAATTAACACCCAAAGACCAATTTTTCTGCACCTGTTTGACAGGTGCATATCATTGTAATTTTTTACAGCAAGGCCAATTCTTTCTTTTATCAAGAGTACCTCTATAGGGACACCAAATTTCACGCACCCCTTACTTCTATCCAAAGTCAAAGTGACACCAGAATGTATCCAAAAAATCTCTGATCTTGTTCCCAGTGCTAGCATTGTGGCCTCATCATACACATTGGCTCCCCAGCTGTTGCTGAGCAAAGTAAAGGCAGCTTGCAGGGAAAATTTCATTTTTTTGGGCTTTATAAATGCAATTATTGCTGCAGCAGATTGTAGACACGGTACAGATCTGCCACTTTGCAGGTAGACTAAGGGGACCACCAGGCACTATATTGGAATGAATTGTTCATTTTTATGCTTTCACTTTAAAAATCAAAAAGTCACTGCTCATTTAAAAATGATGTTTTTCACAAACTTTTTTTTTTTTTGATACATGTCCCCCATGCAGTACCCGGACTCCTGTAACCATTGTATGCCCAATTACTTGCATATAAGCCTTCAAAATGGGCACTTTTGATGTTTGCCTTTGGGGTCCGAACTTTCACGGTGTTCGAAAAGTTCTGGTGCGAACCGAACAGGGGTCCGTTCGGCCCATCCCTAGTAGGGAGCATGGGATACCCTGAAACTGTGAAACTGTACAACTTGAAGACTCTCCCACTTTTGGCTGCACTGTATAAGCTGCTGGCTGCACTGCATACTGGATCTCTGGGCTGACTGTGATCTGTACTCCGCAGCACTGCACAGCTTGGGCCCTCTCCCACAAATTTCTCCTGGCTCTGTCCCATAAGATTTCTTCTGGCCCAACTAGATCCTTGGACTAGGTCTTGCAAATAGGCTCCCCAGCTAAGCGTAGCTGGGTCCCCAATGTCTTCTGACTGGCTTCTTCCCCACACAGGGGTCTCCTCCAGCTGAACTGGACCCAGGAACACTGCACCTGCTGCTCAGGCCCCCGATTACTTATGGACTCTCTCTACACCTTCTGTGCATACCACCCCAGGGATTGGCTGGAGTTCCATAAATACAGTGCCTTGAAAAAGTATTCATACCCCTTGAAATTTTCCACATTTTGTCATGTTACAACCAAAAAGGTAAATGTATTTTATTGGGATTTTATGTGATAGACCAACACAAAGTGGTACATACTGGAAGTGGAAGGAAAATAAAAAATGGTTTTCAAATTTTTTTACAAATACGTATTTGAAAAGTGTATTCAGCCCCCTTTACTCTGATACCCCTAACTGAAATCTAGTGGAACCAATTGCCTTCAGAAGTCACCTAATTAGTAAATAGAGTCCTCCTGTGTGCAATTTAATCTCAGTATAAATACAGCTGTTCTGTGAAGCCCTCAAAGGTTTGTTAGAGAACTTTAGAGAACCAATAGCATCATGAAAGACAAGGAACACACCAGACAGGTCAGTGATACAGTTGTGGAGAATTTTAAAGCAGGGTTAGGTTCTAAAAAACATCTCAAGCTTTGGACATCTCACGGAGCACTGTTCAATCCATCATCCGAAAATTGAGAGTACGGCACAACTGCAAACCTACCAAGACATGGCTGTCCACCTTAACTGAAAGGCTAGGCAATGAGAGCATTAATCAGAGAAGCAGCCAAGAGGCCCATGGGCACTCTGGAGGAGCTGCAGAGATCCACAGCTCAGGTGGGAGATTCTGTCCAAAGGACAGCTATTAGTCATGCACTCCACAAATCTGGCCTTTATGAAAGAGTGGCAAGAAGAACAGGAGGTGGTCTCAGCAGGGGGCATCGATAGTTTCAAGAAAGCACCTGAATGACCGCAACATACAGGGATATACAATGTAATACTTACATAAAATCACACACATGGGTTGGACTTGATGGACTTGTGTCTTTTTTCAACCTCACCTACTATGTTACTATGTTAGAAAGCCATTGTTAAAAGAAAGCCATAAGAAGTCCCATTTTTAGTTTGCGAGAAGCCACGTGGGGGACACAGCAAACATGTAAAAGAAGGAGCTCTGGTCAGATGACATCAAAATTTAACTTTTTGGCCTAAAATCAAAATGCTATATGTGGCGGAAAACTAACGCTGCAAATCACCCTGAACACACCTGGAATAAGAATTTTAACAAAAAGTTTACTGGGGAATGTTTATTTTCGTGTGCTCAATGTATTAAGATGAAAACCTGTGGGTTCAAAGCTATTTTCACACTGGGGTGGGCGGGCGCCGGCGGTAAAGCGGCTCTATTTTTAGCATGGCATTACCGTCGTTTTAGCAGCACTATTCGGCCACTAGCGTCCGAAAAAGGGTTTAAACCGCCTTAAATCGCCAATTTGCTGCGCTTTGCCGGCAGGTTTGCGGCGCTACCCCATTGTTTTCAATGGGAAGGGGTGCTTTAGGAGCGGTGAATACACCGCTCCTATAGCGCTGCAAAGATGAGGCTTGCTTTTTTGACCATCCTGCAAGCGCACCGCTCCAGTGTGCAAGCCCTCAGGCTTGCACTCTGGAGACACAGGAGAGGCGCTATACAGGTGGTATTTTTAGCGCTGTAGTGCCTGTAAAGCGCCTCAGTGCGAAAGTAGCCTAATACTACTTTAACACTGAGCTAGTACTCAGGGAGAGGGAGTAGGGTAAACTGAGGTCAGTGAGGACTTAGTTCAAGCAAGTAGGGATATGCTACTACCTGAATGTCTATGACCTGGTCACAGATTCTCTTCAAATCATGCTTTAGTGTAAGTTATTGACAGCCTTACCTGTCAATATCATACATAACAAGATACTACACTAGAAAGTACTTCAGTGTAATTTTGTACTTTATTATGGGAATGGTGGGTTCAGGGAAATGTATGCCCCAAATCTTTATACAACTTTACACAGTGAACATCTTATAAAGTAAAATGGTATTTCTGTGTAGATATGCAAAGTAGTTTTCACTCCAAGCACGACTCAAAGTCACACAGAAAAGTCAAACCACTGTTCTAGCTGTGGTAGCACAGACAAATATTTAATGATCAATATAGCATTTCTCTCTACAAAGAATCTAACTCAGTTGGAGATAAGTACGCCATCACGCAGTGCACAATAACTACGTTTATGCTACTGTAACATTTGTTTTATAGTTCTCAACAAGTGCTTATAATCGGGGGGACTATTTCTTAGGCTGAAAATATTTTGATATAAAATTAGAGGGTTTATTTGCTGATAGCACAATGATTCAGATCAGAAGACAGATGCCATCTAAATGAACTGTCAAATTTGTGGCATTTTAAACTACTTTGAACCTAAATATGAAATTAATGAAACTGCAGCTGATAATAAGCTTGAAGTTTACTCATACAGAAAATAAGACAGGAACATATTAAAATAGGATGTGAGTGTATGCATTGCATTCTGGGAAGGAGGCTGTCAAACCTAACGCCTACAGTAGCTTTTCATAAATATGTGATTTTTGAAACATTATAAAAAAGCTCATGCTGCTCATATTATGCAGTGGAACTAAGGGGCAGCACACATTTATACATTGCCATTAAATTATTTCTTTCTGTGAACCAAATGTGAATGCTATATGTACTTTAGAAAGTATGTATGCAGTCATAAATAGCTGTAGCGACAGGAATATTTTTAAAATTAGCACAACTCTAAAAATGTTTCAGGAGAAGTATGTGCAGTGTTGTTACTATATATCTAAAAGAAACTTAGGGACATTTGCAAACACAGTTGCATAGTTCAAATGTTGCATAATGTTAATGTGTGCAAAATATTTGCAGTTCACATTGTACCCTATGTGAGCGCTGCGCCACTTCTTGTTTTGCAAATGTCTGCAACCAAACTGCGAATGTTTGACTGTTTATGCACATTTGTAACAAGCGTTATGAACTAGGTTGCAGCAGAATTAACAGTGATTTGTCAAATAATTAAGAAGTGGCGTGAATCACTTTTTAAACAGACATAATTATCTGAAAATTATATTTTTAATGCTTTTCTGAGAGCTATTATTTAGGCAAATATGACAAGCTTGTGGGCAGGTACCTCATTGTTATTGCTGTATTATATTAGGGGGTTAAAGTGTGGTCATTCAGCAGTTAGGGGAGTTGTAAAGGCAGAACGCTTTTTATTTTAATGCGTAAAAAATGCATTAAGATAAAAAATCTTCTGTGTGTAGAAGCCCCCCCAGCTCCCCCCTAATTACCTACCCGAGCCCCTTCTCTCTCCAGAGATGTCCACAATCTCCTCAGCTATCCAGGACACTCCTCCTAATTGGCTGAGACAGAGCAGCAGCTCCACTGGCTCCCGCGGCTGTCAATCAAAGTCAGTCAACCAATCAGGGGAGAGATGGGGCGGGGCCAGGTCAGGGCTCCATGTCTGAATGGATAGAATGAAAGGTTCAGGCACTATGCTGAACCAACATGGGATAGTTCAAAGGGGGAAATGGTTTTCCCATTTATTATCATTAGCAGGTTGTCATTGGTTACTGCATCGGTGCCTGCACAGCAACAGGCGGTGGATTGGTTAAAAGTGGCGGGCTTCTCCACAGCCGAACGGCCAGGAGGGAGCAAGCGGCATTCCTGTCAGGAGCGCGCAGCCATTACAATATGAGAGAGCTACTCAGCCAGCCTCTGAGGCGGCAGGCAGTGAGCACAGGAGTTCCCCTGTTGGTGAGACTACATGTAAAATGAATATGTCAGATGCTAATAATGATATTGCTGAGTTGAAAGTAATGGTTAATTCTTTATCTGGTTTATTGAAAAATATTGAAGGTGCACACACAGTTGGTGCTTGTGGTAAAAGAAAGGCTGAAGGAGCACAGAATTCTGGTGCATTAAACTATGCTGATATTGGAACTAGTTATATGGGAGCACATACTGATGGTGCTGTTTTGTTTACACAAGATGTTTCACTCCAGCAGAGTGCAATGGATGATATTTGCCCAGTATGGCAAAATTTGTCAGAATCCCCTTTAAATAGACCTGTACAAAGCAAGAATATCATTTCAAAAGAAACTATTAACAAATCAGCGGTTCCTCGCTTCTCCCATTCTGTAGTGGCAGAATCCTCATTTAAGGAACCAATGACATGTGACATCTCCCCATTAGGTTTCCATTTAGCCAATTCAGTTAAAGAAAGGATTTGGGGGGGTGATTTCATTGATCTGTTATCATTATTACCAGCATCTAAAGAATTCCTTTCAAAATCTGAAAGGAGGACTGAGGACCGTACAGAGGAGGATAGGAGGAGGGCCGTTCCTAAAACTTTCCAGAATTGGTTACAAGCATTCTGTATTTATGCTGCAGTTTTAGGGGAACGATTCCCTGAGAAATGTTCGGGTTTGTTTCAACATCTGGACATAGTTTCAGAGGCTTTCCGCCATTTTGGTGGGACAGCATGGTTCACATATGACGAAAACTTCAGACAGAAGCTTTCGGTCCATCCAACTCTTCGTTGGGGATCGAAAGACGTAGGTCTATGGCTGAACCTCATGTTACCACAGAGGCCACAATTTACACCCAGGGCCCCCTCTGCCTTGCAGAATACCTTTCGTAAAGGCTTCTGTTTCGCTTTTAATGAGTTCCAATGCAAGTTTTTGTCCAACTGCAGATACAAGCATGAGTGTTCCTACTGTGGTGGCAACCACCCAGCCTTTAGATGTTTTCGTAAGTCTGCAGCAGGTAATGCCACCCCAGTTTCCAGGGACACTAGTGGGAAAAGCCTTGACCCCAGTGAAACTATCAAGAATGCGGCCATGGCTAGAGCGGTACCCAGACCGCTCGATGGCACACCTATTAACTGAAGGTTTTGAAACAGGTTTTTTGGTCCCCCCCTTTTCAGGGGAAGGTTGCAATTTAGTCAAAAAATTACGTTCTGTTTCCTGTCACGCTGTTATTGTTGCAGCTAAAATTAATAAGGAAGTCAGGGAAGGGAGGGTTGCTGGTCCTTATCTTCACCCTCCTTTTCAGAATTTTCGTCTTTCTCCTTTGGGATTAGTCCCAAAAAAGGAACAAGGTTGTTTTAGATTGATTCACCACCTGTCATTCCCACAAGAATTTTCACTCAATGATGAAGTTGCAGGTATTGAGGCACCAGTTTCTTATTCATCATTTGATGAAGCGCTAGTTTTGTTACGGCATTTTAAGCAGAATGCCTTATTGGCGAAAGCAGACATTAAATCTGCTTTTCGCCTACTCCCGGTTCACCCCCAAGGTTTTAATTCTTTGGGATTTCATTTCCAGGGTCTTTTTTATTTCGATAAGTGCATGCCAATGGGCTTTTCATTATCATGTTTTTATTTTGAGGCTTTTTCTAAGTTTCTTCATTGGGTAGTGGAGTCTCAAATTCCTCTTGGAGGTGTCCTCCATTACCTCGATGATTTTCTTTTTATAGGCCCTGCGGACTCAGACATTTGTCGTAAGGCTTTAAATACATTTTTTCACATATGTGAGGACTTTTCAGTTCCACTTGCCAAAGAAAAAACAGTAGGAAATTATTGAATTTCTAGGTATAGCTATAGACTCCTCTTTAATGGAATTTAGGTTGCCCATAGACAAACTTCATCGGATGAGAGCTACAATATCATTATTTTTAGGTAAACGAAAGGTTTTTCTTAAAGAAGCTCAGTCCCTGCTGGGACTCTTTGCCTTCGCAGCTAGAGTTATTCCTGTAGCCAGGGTTTTTTCAAGGCGTTTTGCCCTGGCCACTAGAGGCCTTAAAACACAGTTTTCGCACGTTCGGCTATCCAAAAGTATCAAAGAAGATTTGAGGATTTGGGACTCTTTTCTTTGCAACTTTAATGGAGCATTGGTGTGGCAACAAGATTTCATTCAGGATTTTGATCTAAATTTCTTCACAGATGCGGCAGGTTCTTCTGGTTTTGGCGCTTTTCTAGATGGTCACTGGTGTGCCTCTGAGTGGCATGCCAGTTGGCATCATAAAGACATCTTACATAATATAGTTCTGTTAGAGTTATTCCCAGTAATAGTCTCTTTAGTCATCTGGAAAGAGAAGTTTACGAACAAACGTGTATTACTGCATACGGATAACAAAGGCGTGCTCTTTGCTATCAATATGCTGTCATCCAAATCTGAAATGGTGGTCAAGCTTTTACGTTTCTTTATCTTACATTGTATGAAGTTTAATATTTGGTTAAAAGCAAAGCATATAGCGGGAATACATAATAACATAGCTGATGCCTTATCTCGTTTGCAGTTCAAGAAGTTCCGAGAATTGGCCCCGTCAGCAGACCTATGCAGCACACGTTGCCCGGATTCCCTCTGGGGCTTGATTTGGGACTGATATCTACTTTCTTTAAGAACTCGGTATCCCCAAAGACATGGCAGGCTTATAGCTTAGCCTGGTCTAAATGGTGTCAATTTTGCTCTTGCATGTCTCTAGATACTATGGAGGTGAATGCATTTACAGCATTGGCATTTGTATCCTTCCTATTGAGAGCAGATCTTAGTTCTGCTTCAATAGGTAAGATCTTAGCCGGTGTTTCCTTTTTTCTGAAATGGGCTGGTCTTCCTGCTTTAACATCATTTTTCCAAGTTGCACAAGTCTTAAGGGGCCTCAAGAATTCTTTCCCTGTTCGGGACACAAGACGCCCAATTTCGGTTAGTTTGTTGCCCAAATTAATGTCGGTTTTAGAGAAAGTCTGTTTTACCCAATATGAGTGTGCACTTTTTAAAGCAGCTTTCTCAGTGGCATTCTTTGGAGCTCTTAGGTTGGGTGAATTTACTGCCCCTAATAGATCCTCCTGTTCATTCCTCCTTTTTTCTCACGTTTCTTTGGAAAATTAATACGCTCAACTATATTTATGTAGATCTAAGACTTCAAAAAGGGGTGCGGGGCAGTGGTTTTCGCTGGGAAAATCCCCCAATCCCCTGATTTGTCCTGTCTTTTTGCTATCTGCATATTTAGCAGTCAGACCGTCTTTTGCTGATTCATTTTTTATCCATCAGGATTTCTCCCCCTTAACTAGATACCAGTTTTCAGCAGTGCTAGCCTCTTGCCTCAAACAGTTGAACCTCTCAAATCTTAGATTTTCATCTCATTCATTTAGGATCGGGGCGGCTACTACAGCTAATTCTTTAGGTTTCCCTACAGATGTTCAGAAAAAAGTGGGTCGTTGGGAAAGTAGTAGGTACAAACTCTATTGCCGCGTACACGCGAAGGGACTATCCCGCGGGATTATCCGCTGGACCGAAGTCGAGCGGATAATCCCCTCGTGTGTGGGCGCCGGCGGACTTTTTTTGGCCAAAGTACGGCGGACTAAAGTTTTAAGTTTTGTTTTAAAATTATCCGCTGGACTTGGCAGTCCAGCGGACAATCCGGCTGTGTGTAGTATGGTCCGGCGGACCAAAAAGGACGCATGCTCAGTAGCAAGTATTTTTCTAGTATTTTTCGTTTTCTAGTCCCGTCGTACGTGCTGTACGTCATTGCGTGAACCGTCGGACTTTTTGCGTGATCGTGTGTGGTCAAGTCCGTTCGCTTTTTAGTCCAGCGGACCCAGCTGGAAAGTCCAGCGGATTGTCCGCTGGACTTAGGTCCGCCGGGAAAAGTCCCTTCGTGTGTACGCGGCATATGTCCGCCCCGAATTATTGATTGTCTGATTTCTTTTTCAGATTCATCCATGAACATTATTTGGATAGTGGGACATTCCTACATCTTCTGGGCTGGGAAGCAGGCAGCAACCAGGTCCTATTCAAGCAATATTGGTTTGGACATTACTAAGTTTCAGGTTTTTTGGTCAGGTATAAGGGGCCTTAGATGGCGTAGTCTTAAAGAGCATTTGTTATTTTTGTCTAGTATTTGGCCAACTCCTCATATTATAATTATCCATGCGGGTGGCAATGACATTGGGAAAGTAAGGACTTGGGACCTCTTATGCGAAATAAAGACTGAGTTCTCTTCGGTTAAACTGTTATTTCCTCAGTCGATTCTGGCTTTCTCTGAAATAATTCCTAGACTTATTTGGTCCCCATTTAGCAATTTGTTTTATGTTGACAAAATTAGAAGACGTCTTAATAGGACTGTCCATAATTTTATTGTCTCATTGGGGGGTTTATCATTTCGCCATACAGAGCTTGAAGGTTTCTTACCTGGTCTGTTCAGGAATGATTTAGTTCATTTATCAGAGGTGGGCATTGACATTTTCAATATGGGTCTTCAATCCTTGATAGAAAAGGCCTTGGTGTTGGGGGGACCGCAGCCGGAAGATTCTCTTCCGGCTTTGGTCGTTGGGGAATAGTCGTCCAGCATTGGCTGGATGGACACCGTGACTTTATTTAATTTATTATAGCCAGGATGGCTTCTTAATTTAATTTAATTATTATTAATGCATTATCAGGTAACCCTTAAACAACACCATGGCCTATAATTATCCAAAGATTAATAAAAAATTTATTAAAAGGAAGAAATGTGTTGGTCATTATTTTATGTTTAAGCATCCCTTTGTGCTAGCCCATGAGCTCTGACTCGGCTTAGGTGCCCCCTGTAGCAAGCTGCTAGCCAATGGTCACTTAAAGGAGGGAGCAGCTAGGAGCAGCGAAGAGTGACCCAAGAAGAGGAGGATCCAGGCTGCTAAGTGCAAAACCAACTGCACAGAGGAGGTAAGTATAACATGTTGGTTATTTAAAAAAATAAATAAAAAATCAAGCTTTTTACAATCACTTTAAATTCTTCTGTAGTTTAACTTCCCCCTGTGTGTGTCACTTACTATTTGGAGGTTGTGAGACCTTGGTGCGAGGAGATGAGACCTTGTGGTCCCATTTTAGCGGTGGGAAGTTGTAGCGGGACCATACATGTGAGAAGCAGTCTTGTACTATTTCAAGGTAACCCTTTAACGGGACCCTAGTATGTCTCACTTGGCCAATACATATAAATTGCTGGGTGATGGCTTCCTGGATTTGGGAGAACGTACCAGTAAATTGTCTCTGATTACCACCACAGCAGTACAATATCTCCAGACCAATGCAACCAGTCACAGTGTCTCTAATCACTACCACACCAGTCCCAGTGTCACCATAAGGCCTTGTTCACTCAGTTGAGCACAGATCGCTCTTCAGAGAGCATTTGACAGGTGGTTAGGAGGCCTTGCATCGTCTCCTCATTGCCTGATTTAACCCCTTGGACCTTGCACAAGTGGCCCAAATCAATTGAAGGTGCTGTAAATTACCAGGCACTACACCCACCAAAAATGACAGGAAGTATAATTCCTAGACAAATGTATTGAGCCAGAAACACTGTAGTCTGTATAACAATTTATTGGTGACTGGTTACAAAGGGGTGACAATAACTCACTTCTTTGTAACCAGTCACCAATAAATTATTATACGGACTACAGTGTTGCCGGCTCAATCCATCTATTTGTCTTGTTCTGGTGTGTACGGACACACTGAGCCCAGGCACATGTGTGTGGATCTTGCAATCAGATTGCGTGTTCCTTATTGTGTGCACTGCTCCTCTCAGACTTCACTTGGAGTATAATTCCTGCCATGGTGGCGAAGCAAAGTATCGCAGGTGCGGCATGTGTACACCCCTGCCCACTGCTTCTGCAGCTAAAAGGTTCACAGTTGGGGGTGGTAAAATTGCAGCTCAACTAGAGGTTATACTGCCCACAAGCAGCCTGTCACAGTGTCTCTGATCACCACCACACCAGACCAGTGCAGCTAGAAACAGTCCCAATCCCTGCCACACCATATGAGTGCAGCTAGCAGTTTTACTGATCACTGCAACACCAGTCTTAGTCTCACCAAACCATGGTAGGCCAGCAACAGTGTTCCCTATCACTGCCACACCAGTCAGTGTCACCAGACCAGTGTAAGACATCAACAGTGTTTCCAATTGCTGCCACATCAGCCCTAGTTTTTCCAGACCAGAGTAAGCCAGCAAAAGTGTTCCTGATCGCCACCACACCAGTCCCAGTGTTACCTTTCTAGTGTAAGTCAGCAACCATGTTCTTGATTGCTAGCTATACCAGTGGCATTGTCACCAGACCAGAGCAGCCAGCAACAATGTTCCTGATCGCTAGCCACATCGGTGCAAGTGTTACCAGAGCCAGTGAAGCCATCCACAGTAAACCAGATTGCCACCACATCAGTACAGTATCAAGCATAACCCTCTATAGTATGTACTTGTCTTAATACAGATCACTAATGCTCCATACATACGAGCGGATTTTCCATCGGAAAAATCTTGGATGGTTTTTCCGACGGTATTCCGATCAAGCTTGGCTTGCATACACGGTCACACAAAAGTTTGCGGAACTTTCGACCGTCAAGAACGCGATGACGTACAACACTACGACGAGCCGAGAAAATAAAGTTCAATGCTGCCGAGCATGCGTTGAATTGTTTCCGAGCATGCGTAGGAATTTTGCGCGTCGGAATTGTTACAGACGATCAGAACTTTTTCCGACTGAAAAATTGAGAACCTGCTCTTAATCTTTTGCTGGCTGGAATTCGGTCAGCAAAAGTCTGATGGAGCATGCACATGGTCGCATTTTCCGACCAAAAGCTCTCATCTGTCTTTTTCTGGCCGAATTTCCGATCGCGTGTACGCGGCGTAAGTGTAATTTCTGTCCGCTGCCTCGTTTCTCTGCTATCAGCACAAATCACTTTTTCTGACAACAAGAGAAAAATGGTGACAAGGGAGGGCATAGTCTGTGGTTGACAGTCTCAGCACTGTTCCAGTGTGTTGTGTGAAGGGGTGTGTGTCACTTTCCTCCAATCAGCTGTCCTCACTTCAAATTTCCGCCCCCTAATTTTTAGCGATGAGAGACCCTGTGTAAATTCTGCACTTTAAATGGATGTAGGGGAAAGATGCCTGTAGACAAACAGGTACACCTCATGTAGGGAAATTTGTTTTATCTCTATGTATCACCTGAGGCCAGTCACTTTACTGGGTAAAATTGACAAGTTTGTGTAAAAAAAAATAATATTTTTTTCCTTCCACATAAAAAAAATAAAAAAACAAAGTCTTTTAAAAATTCACAATGCCTCTTAAAATACATTGGGGTGTTTACTCTCCAAAATGTTGTCACTTTGTATGTTTCTAATTTTTCTGGTGCTCCATGATCTACAAAAATGTAAACGGTAGTCAGGAAATTAGATGCATAAGTTATGCCCCTAGAAAGCTTGAAGGTGCTCCTTAGATTTTAGGCCTCTCTATGTGGCTAGGCTGTGAAAAGTCGCATGTGTGTGGTATTGCCATACTCGGGAGGATTAGAAGAATGTGTTTTGGGGTGTAATTCTAAGTATGCCTATGTCGTGTGTTAGAAATATCTTATTAATTTTACAACTTTGTGTAAAAAAAAGAAAAGAAAATATTTTAACTTTCTTTCCCCATTTTCTAACAACTTGTGGAAAAAAATGACATTTTCAGAAAATACCTCAGGGTGTTTGCTTTCCAAAATAGCCATTTTGTGGGTGTTTCTTCTATCCCGGCACTTCAGGGACTCAAGAAATATGATAGGTATTTAGGAAATTAAACGCCTAATGTATGCCCCTTAAAGGCTTAAATGTGCTCTTTATTCTATTAGGAGATTTTTAATTTGTTTGTGGGAATAACTAAAACGCTCAACTTCAAGAGAGCAAATTTTCCAAGGATGAGGGCTGCTCTCCAGGATTGGACTGGGAGGCAATATTGGCATCAATGAGCACAGAACAGAAATGGGATTTCTTCAAAAAGACTGTCTGGGACCTCACTGCAAAGTATATTCCCATGGGCAATAAGTTTAAAAGGCTTAAAATAAAACCTATGTGGCTCACGATCAAAGTTAAAAAAGCTATGAACAATAAGAAAAGAGCTTTTAAAAAATATAAAAGTGAAGGAACACTAGTGTTGTTTAAATGTTACAAAGAATTTAACAGAATATGTAAAAAGGAAATCAAGGATGCAAAAATTCAAAACGAACGACAGATTGCAAAAGATAGTAGGACAAACCCCAAAAAATTCTTCAAATATATTAATAGTAAAAAGGTCAGGTCTGAGCATGTAGGCCCTTTACAAAATAATCTAGAGTGGGTGACAGGGGACAAAGAGAAGGCTAATTTATTAAATACTTTCTTCAGCTCTGTGTATACAAAGGAGCATGGGGAGCTCATGTCCATAATGGGGGTGGTATTTACACAGCCCCGAATGATCCACAATGGCTCAAAAGTGATATGGTCCAGAAATATTTAGACAGAATAAAGGTGGATAAAGCACCTGGACCAGATGGCATCCACCCACGGATCCTAAAAGAATTGAGCTCTGCAATTTCAAAGCCATTGTATTTAATTTTTAGGGACTCGTTAATGACGGGAATAGTACCACTGGATTGGCGCAGGGCGAACGTGGTGCCTATATTTAAAAAGGGAACAAAGTCTTTACCAAGTAACTATAGACCTGTTAGTTTAACTTCTATAGTTGGGAAGATACTGGAGAGATTATTAAAAGACCACATAGACGAGTTCTTGCAGGAAAAAAATATTTTAAGCAACAGACAGCATGGGTTCATGAAAGACAGAAGTTGTCAGACAAACCTGATTTCTTTTTATGAAGAGGTAAGTAAAACCTTGGACAGAGGGGTGGCGGTGGACGTGGTATACTTGGATTTTGCAAAATCGTTCGATACAGTTCCCCACACACGGCTCATGTGTAAGGTAAGGTCTACAGGCTTGGAAATATCGGTTTGTAAATGGATAGAAAACTGGCTAAAAGACAGAATTCAGAGAGTCGTGGTTAATGATTCTTACTCTGAATGGTCTAAGGTTATCAGTGGTGTACCCCAAGGTTCAGTGCTGGGACCCTTACTTTTTAATACCTTTATAAATGATATTGGGTCTGGGATCAAAAGTAACATTTCTGTCTTTGCAGATGACACCAAGCTATGCGGTGGAATAACGTCCTTACAGGAGGTCTCCAATTTACAAGCTGACATCAATGCTCTGTCTAATTGGGCGACTATGTGGCAGATGAGGTTTAATGTTGATAAATGTAAAGTTATGCACTTGGGGGCTAAGAATATGCATGCATCATACATGCTAGGGGGAGTTCAACTGGGGGAATCAGTAGTGGAGAAGGATCTGGGGGTTTTGGTAGATCATAAGCTCAATAATAGCATGCAATGTCAAGCTGCGGTTTCCAAAGCGAGCAAAGTTCTTTCTTGTATTAAGAGAGGTATGGACTCCAGAGAGAGAGATATAATTTTGCCCCTGTTCAAATCATTAGTAAGACCTTATCTGGAATATGCAGTTCAGTTTTGGGCACCAGTTCTCAAAAAGGATATCGGGGAACTGGAGAAAGTGCAGAGAAGGGCAACCAAACTGATAAGAGGCATGGAGGAGCTCAGCTATGAGGAAAGATTAGAGGAACTGAATTTATTCACTCTTGAGAAGAGGAGAATAAGGGGGGATATGATCAACATGTACAAATATATCCATATAGTGAACTTGGTGTTGAGTTATTCACTTTACGGTCAACACAGAGGACAAGGGGGCACTCTTTACGTCTAGAGGAAAAGAGATTTCATCTCCAAATACGGAAAGGTTTCTTCACAGTAAGAGCTGTGAAAATATGGAATAGACTCCCTCCAGAGGTGGTTCTGGCTAACTCAGTAGATTGCTTTAAGAAAGGCCTGGATACTTTCCTAAATGTACATAATATAACTGGGTACTGACATTTATAGGTAAAGTTGATCCAGGGAAAATCCGATTGCCTCTAGGGGGATCAGGAAGGAATTTTTTTCCCCTGCTGTAGCAGATTGGAGCATGCTCTTTTGGGGTTTTTTTTGCCTTCCTCTGGATCAACTGTGGGTATAGAATGGGGTTTATTGGATTGTACGATATATTTTATTTTTATTTATTATTTCTTTTATTTTTTATGGTTGAACTGGATGGACTTGTGTCTTTTTTCGGCCTAGCTAACTATGTAACTATGTAACTATGTAACTAAAGAGTGCTAATGCACCTTTGTACGCATTACCTTGGCTTCCAGATTCCAGCATAAGTCCCCCTATTTTACTATTACCTCTGCCTCCTTTTTGGGGCACATGGAGGTGGGGAAGAGGCCCTTTTCCCTCAATATTGATACAAGGGTGCTTTGCAAGGGGGATTTTCCTTTGCACGTTAACACTCTAATATTGAAAAGCATGTGGCCTGGCACAGGAAAATGGGTGCACACTTGTTTCCCTCCTTTTCCTGGCATCCCAGGCTGTACGCCTTGATAGGGGTCTGGCTGGAATTTTAAGATGAAGACTATACTGTTCTCCCCCACTCCTTTTTTAAATTACTACTGCCCATGAAAATTGTGCAGCTTTAAGGCACCATCAAAGCATACTGTTTCAAAAATGTGTGCATTTACAATGTTGCTGCATGCAAAGAACGTTTCTCTGCTCTACAGGACTTTTTAAATTGGTTCATGACCCCCGTGGCAGTGCCCAGATCCCCATGCCCTTTACTCAGCAATGGCTTGCCTATTATTCTTGAAAATGGGCAAAAAAGTCTCCGCCCATGCATTCACCTCCCATAGACTTAAATAGTTTCAGTGTTAAATTTTCATCCAATAATGATAGGTATAAAAACAAGGAATAGAGACAATGGAGAGAATAATATTCATAACACTTATTTAACTGCTACATAATTGATGGCTGGCTTTATTCCTGAGATACCTGTACACATTAACCTAGGTAGGCAATCTTTGGTAAAGGACGCTGTAACCTAGTGGACAGATAACATATAAAAAATCATGAATAAAAAATGTCACATTCTAAGATTTTATAAACCACCACACCTCTTAATTGAAGTATAGTGCATAGATGCTAAGGAGCTAGTTTCCACAGCAACTGTAACTAGGGAGGCACTTTAAAAGAGAAACCCAGTAAGTCACGATTTTAGATATTCGACAATTGTGTTTTTAAAGAGCTGGGACAAAACATCGTGCATGAATTAAAAGGATTACTGAAAGCAGGTCAGATGACAATCTCCATGTTGCATAGGAAAACAGTGAAACCCCATGAGGCTAGTTCTAAAAAGGAAATTATTACAATAGCTGGCTTAAGAGTGGGATGTGCAATGTATGAAAAAGTATATTTAGAAACAGGTAATCAAAGCAATGTTCAGTATAGACATGTCATCCCCGGTACTGCAAGTTAAATCTGTTGTTTTCAGTTTAGCACATTTTTAAAATAAAGATCTGCTGGAAAATGTTAGTCTGGCTTTGTCCCTATGAACAAAGAACCAAGTATTGTAGTATTTTACAGTTAATGACTTGTAGTCCTTTTAATATCGCTACAGGAATCCTTAACCGCAGCATTCCAAAACACTATGCCCACTAACACAACAAATGTCCCAACAGTCTCAAGGTCACCTCTAATGATAATATTCCTATCTTTAGAAGACATGACAGATTCAAAGAACTCTGAGGAAGAAAGTCTTTTTGGATTTTCACTTTAAAAACATTCCACCCTGAGGAACTAAATAACAATAGAATTCTCCTACTAATCCTTCATCTTATGCTCATAACACCACCCAATACGGATTACCGGACAAAAAGCTCCAATTCGATACACATGCCCTTGGTCATCTTTTATAAAGACATTGGGTCAGTGTATGGATGGAGATGCCTCTATTTGAAGCAGTCCCCTACTTACTACATTACTTGTTTGTTGATATAGCTACATGTGGATTGTTGGCTATGTTCACATCGCCATACAATTGATTGCCGTATACCATTTTCTGTCCTGTCCATCTCAGTGACTAACAGTACCTCCTAAGAAGATTAGGTAGGTTATTGTATAGAATTGTCTCTCTAAGATTAAGGACAACTTGATATATACTTTCATTTGTCCGATGTATATGACAACCTGCCCCACTTCATCTTCAATCCGTATATTAGGGATCCCAGCTGATATACAGTTAGATCCATATGCAATATCTCACAAAAGTGATTACAACCCTCACATTTTTGTAAATATTTTATTATACCTTTTCATGTGAAAACACTGAAGAAATTACACTTTGCTAAAATGTAAAGTAGTGAGTGTACAGCTTGTATAACAGTGTAAATTTGCTGTCCCCTCAAAATAACTCGACACACAGCTATTAATGTCTAAAACGATGGCAACAAAAGAGAGTACACCCCTAAGTGAAAATGTCCAAATTGGGCCCGATTATCCATTTTCCCTCCCTGGTGTCATGTGACTCATAAGTGTTACAAGGTCTCAGGTGTGAATGGGGAGCAGGTATGTTAAATTTGGTGTTATCACTCTCATTCTCTCATACTGGTTACTGGAAGTTCAACATAAGACCTCATGGCAAAGAACTCTATGAGGATCTGAAAAAAAGAATTGTTACTCTACATAAAGATGGCCTAGGCTATAAGAAGATTGCCAAGACCCTGAAACTGAGCTGCAGCATGGTGGCCAAGACTATACAGCGGTCTAACAGGACAGGTTCCACTCAGAACAGGCCTTGCCATAGTCGACCAAAGAAGTTGAGTGTACCTGCTCAGCATCATATCCAGAGGTTGTCTTTGGGAAATAGACATATGGGTGCTGCCAGCATTGCTGCAGAGGTTGAAGGGGTGGGGGCCAGCCTGTCAGTGCTCAGACCATACGCCGCAACCTGCATCATATTGGTCTGCATGACTGTCATCCCAGAAGGAAGCCTCTTCTAAAGATGATGCACAAGAAAGCCTGCAAACAGTTTTCTGAAGACAAGAAGACTAAGGACATGGATTACTGGAACCATGTCCTGTGGTCTGATGAGACCAAGATAAACTTATTTGGTTCAGATGGTGTCAAGCATGTGTGGTGTCAACCAGGTGAGGAGTACAAAGACAAATGTGTCTTGCCTACAGTCAAGCATGGTGGTGGGAGAGTCATAGTCTGGGGCTGAATGAGTACTGCCGGCAGTGGGGAGCTACAGTTCATTAAGGGAACCATGCATGCCAACATGTACTGTGACATACTGAAAAAGTGCATGATCTTCTCCCTTCAGAGACTGGGCCACAGGGCAGTATTCCAACATGATAACGACCCCAAACACACCTCAAAGACAACCACTGCCTTGCTAAAGAAGCTGAGGGTAAAGGTGATGGACTGGCCAAGCATGTCTCTAGACCTAAACCCTATTGAGCATCTGTGGGGCATCCTCAAACGGAAGGGGGAGGAGCACAAGGTCTCTAACATCCCCCAGTTTTGTGATGTCGTCATGGAGGAGTGGACGAGGACTCCATTGGCCACCTGTAAAGCTCTAGTGAACTCCATGCCCAAGAGGGCTAAGGCAGTGCTGGAAAATAATAGTTGCCACACAAAATATTGACACTTTGGGCCCAATTTGGACATTTTCACTTAGGGGTGTACTCACTTTTGTTGCCAGCGGTTTAGACATTAATGGCTGTGTGTTCAGTTATTTTGAGGGGACAGAAAATTTACACTGGTATACAAGCTGTACACTCACTACTTTGTAGCAAAGTGCCATTTCTTCAGTGTTGTCACATGAAAAGATACAATAAAATATTTACAAAAATGTGAGGGGTGTACTCACTTTTGTGAGATACTGTATGGTCTGAGCACTGACAGGCTGACCCCCCACCCCTTCAACCTCTGCAGCAATGCTAGCAGCACTCATACGTCTATTTCCCAAAGACAACCTCTGGATATGACTCTGAGCACATGCACTCAACTTCTTTGGTCGACCATGGTGAGGCCTGTTCTGAGTGGAACCTGTCCTGTTAAACCGCTTTATGGTCTTGGAAACTGTGCTGCAGCTCAGTTTCAGGGTCTTGGCAATCTCTTTTTTCAGATCCTCAGAGAGTTCTTTGCCATGAGGTGCCATGTTGAACTTCCAGTGACCAGTATGAGAGAGTGAGAGCGATAACATCAAATTTAACACACCTGCTCCCAGTGCCGATCCTGACCTCCCTGGGGCCCTAAGCAAAATTCTGCTAAGGGGCCCTCTACTTGACCCATGATGCCGTAAGCTATGTAAACCATTTGGCATTGCCACACAGTCACACCTGACACTTCAGTGCTCCCAAAACAATCCTCCCTCCTTTAAACAAAACAGTCAAAGAATAAGTACAACAATATAGAACAGAATGAGGTCCCCAGAGAGCCCCCCTTACATCAGGGTCCTCAGAGAGCCCCTCCTTACACCACAGGTCCCCAGAGAGCCCCCCTTACACAAGGGTCCCCAGAGAGCCCCCCTTAAATCAGTGTCCCCAGAGAGTCCCCCCTACATCAGGGTCCCCAGAGAGCCTCCCCCTACATCAGGGTCCCCAGAGAGCCTCCCCCTACATTAGGGTCCCCAGAGAGCCTCCCCCTACCATCAGGGTCCCCCCAGAGAGCCCCCCCTACATTAGGGTCCCCAGAGAGCCCCCCCCCTTACATCAGGGTCCCCAGAGAGCCTCCCCCTACATTAGGGTCCCCAGAGAGCCCCCCTTACATCAGGGTCCCTAGAGGAGAGCCTCCCCCTACATTAGGGTCCCCAGAGAGCCTCCCCCTACATTAGGGTCCCCAGACAGCCTCCCCTACATTAGGGTTCCCAGAGAGCCTCCCCTTACATCAGGGTCCCCAGAGAGCCCCCCCTTTACATCAGGGTCCCCAGAGAGCCTCCCCCTACATTAGGGTCCCCATAGAGACCCTCCTTACATCAGGGTCCCCCCAGAGAGCCCCCCCCTACATTAGGGTCCCCAGAGAGCCTCCCCCTACATTAGGGTCCCCAGAGAGCCCCCCCTTACATCAGGGTCCCCCCAGAGAGCCTCCCCTTACATCAGGGTCCCCAGAGAGCCCCCCCCTTTACATCAGGGTCCCCAGAGAGCCTCCCCCTACATTAGGGTCCCCAGAGAGACCCCCCTTACATCAGGGTCCCTAGAGAGCCTCCCCCAACATTAGGGTCCCCAGAGAGCCTCCCCTTACATCAGGATCCCCAGAGAGCCTCCCCTTACATCAGGATCCCCAGAGAGCCTCCCCTTACATCAGGGTCCCCAGAGAGCCCCTCCTTACATCAGGGTCCCCAGAGAGCCCCCCTTACATCAGTGTCCTCAGAGAGCCCCTTCTTACATCAGGGTCCCCAGTGAGCCTCCCTACTTGCATCAGGGTCCCCAGAGGGTATTCCCCTACATCAGGGTCCCCAGAGAGCCTCCCTTACATCAGGGTCCCCAGAGAGCCTCCCCTTACATCAGGGTCCCCAGAGAGCCCCCCTTACACCAGGTCCCCAGAGAGCCCCTCCTTACACCAGGGCCCCCCCCCCTCAGGGTCCCCAGAGAGCCCCCCTTACACCAGGGTCCCCAGAGAGCCCCTCCTTACACAGGGTCCCCAGAGAGCCCCCCTTACACAGGGTCCCCAGAGAGCCCCTCCTTACACAGTGTCCCCAGAGAGCCCCCCCTTACAGTAGTGTCCCCAGAGGGCCCCCTCTTACATCAGTGTCCCCAGAGGGCCCCGTCTTTACATCAGTGTCCCCAGAGGGCCCCGTCCTTACATCAGTGTCCCCAGAGGGCCCCGTCCTTACATCAGTGTCCCCAGAGGGCCCCGTCCTTACATCAGTGTCCCCAGAGGGCCCTGCCCTTACATCAGTGTCCCCAGAGGGCCCCGTCCTTACATTAGTGTCCCCAGAGAGCCCCCCTCTTACATTAGTGTCCCCAGAAGCCCCCTTCCTTACATTAGTGTCCCCAGAAAGCCCCCCCTCTTACATTTGGGCCCCCAAACAGCTGACTCCCCCCCTTGCAGAGGTTCCCCTGTACCTGGCTGGTGGAGGTGCGAGGCGGAGATCGGCAGCTATATGGTGTCCACAGGCAGGGGGATCTCCCTGGGGCTAGTAGTTCTATCTCCGAATGTATACAGCGGAGAGGGGAGGGGCCTCTGACCCGGGCATCAGCAACAGTGTTCAAGCAGAGTGAAAGTGAAACTGATACCTGCCCGGGTCAGAGGCCCCTCCCTTCTCCTCTCCACTGTATACACTGAGAGTACTACAAACCCCAGGGAGATCCCGACGCCCACTCAGGCACCATAGAGCTGCCGATCGCCGCCTTCCACCTCCTCCCACCTCTCCTCACTGCACTCTAAACGACCAGCCAGAGGTGCAGGGGGGGATGCTGGGTCTTGGGGGCCCCCCCACAGCAGCGGGGCCCTAAGCAGCTTGCATAGTGTGCCTTAACCACTTGCCGACCGCCCCATGTAGATATACGTCGGCAGAATGGCACGTACAGGCAGAACCACGTACCTGTACGTGCCATTCTTCAGGCGGTTGGGGGGTCCGATCGGACCCCCCTCCGCCGGCGGGGACGGTCGGCATCGCTTCAGGAGCGATCCGGGACGAGGGGACGGCCAGTGGTTTCTGGCCACCCCCTCGCGATCGCTCCTGGCGAATGAAAAGCTTCCCCTTCCTGTCTATTGTATAGACAGGAAGGCGGAAGTGATGTCACGCTCGGTGCGCCGGTCTATGTGACCGGAACGCCGAGCAGAGAAGATGTAAAGGTTAGTGCACAAACAGTACACTGACACCAGTACACATAGGCACACAATCCACCCCCCTGTCACCCCCAGATCACCCCCCAGATCACCCCCCCCCCCCCCAGTCACAGTGTCACTAATTGCAGTGATCATTTATTTACTGATCACTGCATTTAGTGTCAGTGTGACTGTAATAACTGTCAGGGCAGTTAGTTTTAGGTCCTAGGTAGCCCCCTACCCCCCCCTAATAAAGGTTTAACCCCCTGATTGCCCCTAGTTAACCCCTTCACCCCCTTTTGCCAGTGTCACTAAGCGATCGTTTTTCTGATCGCTGCATTGTGTCGCTAGGTAACCATTTTTTTTTTTTTATTTTAACCGCCATGTTTTATATAGGTTCATAAATAGTTTTATAGGTCAGGTACCCCCATATTACAACCTAAATAAAGGTTTTAACCCCCTGATTGCCCCTAGAGTTAACCCTTTCACCAATAATCACCGTATAACTGTCACTGGTGACGCTGGTTAGCCAGTTAGTTATTTCGTTATTTAGGTTCCCCGTCAGGTTTTTATATAGCGTCAGGTACCCCCATATATTACCTAATAAAGGTTTAACCCCCTGATTGCCCCTAGTTAACCCTTTCACCCCCTTTTGCCAGTGTCACTAAGCGATCGTTTTTCTGATCGCTGCATTAGTGTCGCTAGGTAACCAGTTTTTTTTTAGGTTAACCGCCATGTTTATATAGGTTCATAAATAGGTTTATAGGTCAGGTACCCCCATATTACAACCTAAATAAAGGTTTTAACCCCCTGATTGCCCCTAGAGTTAACCCTTTCACCAGTGATCACCGTATAAAATGTCACTGGTGACGCTGGTTAGCCAGTTAGTTATTTCGTTATTTAGGTTCCCCGTCAGGTTTTTATATAGCGTCAGGTACCCCCATATATTACCTAATAAAGGTTTAACCCCCTGATTGCCCCTAGTTAACCCTTTCACCCCCTTTTGCCAGTGTCACTAAGCGATCGTTTTTCTGATCGCTGCATTAGTGTCGCTAGGTAACCAGTTTTTTTTTGTATTACTGTTACGGGTGACGCTGGTTAGTTAGCTTGTTTTTTATACTGTCAGGGCACCCGCCATTTATTACCCAATAACGGTTTAACCCCCTGATCGCCCGGCGGGTGATATCAATTAGGTTTTAGGGTCAAATAAGGTCTGCGTCGCCCCAGGTTAGTGCCAGTACCGCAAACACCCACGCGCAAAGCATACACCTCCCTTAGTGGTATAGTATCTGAACAGATCAATATCTGATCTGATCAGATCTATACTAGCGTCCCAGCAGTTTAGGGTTCCAAAAAAACGCATTGTTAGCGGGATCAGCCCAGATACCTGCTAGCACCTGCGTTTTCCCCCTCCGCCCCCCCCCCCCCCCCCCAAGGGCAGTATCGATCGATCACTGTCACTTACAAAACACTAAGCACACATAACTGCAGCGTTCGCAGAGTCAGGCCTGATCCCTGCGATCGCTAACATTTTTTTTGTGGTAGCGTTTTGATTCAGTCGCTAACAGTCAGGAGCTTTTTTACCTGTGAATCTCAAAAAAATAAAAAAAACAAAAATAGTTGTCGTTTTATTGTTCTCTCTCTCTCTCTATTGTTGCTCTTTTTTTACTCCATTCTATTCTGCAATGTTTTATTATGTTTTATCATGTTTTATCATGCTTGCTTTTCAGGTATGTAATTTTGTTTACTGTGTTTTAGTGTTAAGCATTTTTTTGTTTTCAGGTGCGCCATTCAGTTGCAGCGCGGATTTATTTATCTTGACAGCAACAGCGTTTGCTCCCACGATACATAAAGCCGCGACTCCAACGCTGTAGGAGGTGATTTCACCACCACAGTTAAAAAAAAGAGCATATGTGCCGAAGCATGGGGGCAGCAGGGGGGGCGGAGGAGCGATTGGCTCCTAATGCCACGTACATACGGTCGAAATTCCGACCGTGTGTACACGGCATAACTTTTGCGGGAGGATGCCCCCATGCATCGGCATATATAAATGGTGCATGTATGCCCATCATTAGAAGTGGGTGGATGAAGGGAGGTATTCTAATGGTGGGCATACCCACCAATCAATCTCTTTTTTTCGTTCAGCCAAGAGGCTGCATGAAAAAAAAAAAGATTACAATATATGTCCAGTATGTTGCTGGACTTTGAATGGTTATACCAGAATGATGCCTGCAGGTTTAGGTATCATCTTGGTATCATTCTTTTCAGCCAGTGATCGGCTTTCATGTAAAAGCAATTCTAGCGGGTAATTAGCCTCTAGACTGCTTTTACAAGCAGTAGGAGGGAATGTCCCCCCTCCCGGATATAAACCGCGCCATTGGGAAATTGGGAAAGCATTTTATCACACCAATCTTGGTGTGGTCAGATGCTTTGAGGGCAGAGGAAAGATCTAGGGTCTAATAGACCCCAATTTTTTCAAAAAAAGAGTACCTGTCACTGCCTATTGCTATCATAGGGGATATTTACATTCCCTGAGATAACAATAAAAATCATAACAAAGAAAAAAAATGGAAGGAACAGTTTAAAAATAGAATAAAAAAGCTAAATAAATAAAAAAAAAACTAAAAAAAAAAAAAAAAAAAGCACCCCTGCCCCCCCTTCTCTTGCGCAAAGGCGTACACAAGCGTTGGTCTGGCGTCATATGTAAACAGCAATTGCAGCATGCATGTGAGGTATCACCGCGAAGGTCAGATCGAGGGCAGTAATTTTAGCAGTAGACCTCCTCCGTGAATCTAATGTGGTATCATGTAAAGGCTTTTAAAGGCTTTTAAAAATGTATGTAGTTTGTCGCCACTGCGTGTTTGTGCGCAATTTTAAAGCATGTCGTGTTTGGTATCCATGTACTCGGCCTAAGATCATATTTTTTTTTATTTCATCAAAAATTTGAGCAATATAGTGTGTTTTAGTGCATTAAAATAAAAAAAAGTGTATTTTTTTTCCACAAAAAATGCGTTTGAAAAATCGCTGCGCAAATACTGTGTGGAAAAAAAAAATGCAACACCCACCATTTTAATCTGTAGGGCCTTTGCTTTAACAATATATATAGTGTTTGGGGGTTCAACGTAATTTTCTTGCAAAAAAAAAATATGTTTTCATGTAAACAAAAAGTGTCAGAAAGGGCTTTGTCTTCAAGTGGTTAGAAGAGTGGGTGACGTGTGACATAGGCTTCTAAATGTTGTGCATAAAATGCCAGGACAGTTCAAACCCCCCCCAAATGACCCCATTTTGGAAAGTAGACACCCCAAGCTATTTGCTGAGAGCAATGTTGAGCCCATTAAATATTTTTTTTTTTTTGTCCCAAGAGATTGAATAATGAAAAAAAAAAAAAATATATATATATTTTTTTTACAAAAAGTTGTCACTAAATGATATATTGCTCAAACATGTCATGGGCATATGTGGAAATACACCCCAAAATACATTCTGTTGCTTCTCCTGAGTACGGGGATACCACATGTGTGGGACTTTTTGGGAGCCTAGCTGCGTACGGAACCCCAAAAACCAAGCACCGCCTTCAGGCTTTCTAAGGGAGTAATTTTTTTATTTCACTTCTCACTGCCAATCACAGTTTCGGAGGCCATGGAATGCCCAGATGGCATAAAACCCCCCAAAATGACCCCATTTTGGAAAGTAGACACCCCAAGCTATTTGGTGAGAGGTATTGTGAGTATTTTGCAGATGTCGCTTTTTGTCACAAAGTTTTGAAAATTGAAAAAAAAAAAAAAAAAATTTTTTTTTTTTCTTTACTTTCTTCATTTTCAAAAACAAATGAGAGCTGTAAAATACTCACCATGCCTCTCAACAAATAGCTTGGGGTGTCTACTTTCCAAAATGGGGTCATTTGGGGGGGTTTTGTGCTATTTTGGCATTTTATGGCCTTCGAAACTGTGATAGGTAGTGAGGAGTGAAATCAAAAATTTGCACCCTTAGAAATCCTGAAGGCGGTGCTTGGGTTTCGGGGCCCCGTACGCGGCTAGGCTCCCAAAAAGTCCCACACATGTGGTATCCCCATACTCAGGAGAAGCAGCAAAATGTATTTTGGGGTGCAATTCCACATATAACTATGGCATGTGTGAGCAATATATCATTTAGTGACAACTTTTTGAAGAAAAAAAAAAATTATTTTTTATTTTTGTCTTTATTCAATCACTTGGGACTAAAAAAAAAAATATTCAATGGGCTCAACATGCCTCTCAGCAAATAGCTTGGGGTGTCTACTTTCCAAAATGGGGTCATTTGGGGGGGTTTTGTACTTCTCTGCCATTTTAGCACCTCAAGAAATGAAATAGGCAGTCATAAATTAAAAGCGGTGTAAATTCCAGAAAATGTACTCTAGTTTGTAGACGCTATAACTTTTGCGCAAACCAATAAATATACGCTTATTGGCATTTTTTTTACTAAAGACATGTGGCTGAATACATCTTGGCCCAAATGTTTGACTAAAATTGAGTTTATTAGATTTTTCTTATAACAAAAATTAGAAAATCTCTTTTTTTTTCAAAATTTTCGCTCTTTTTTTTTTTTTTTTTTCCGTTTATATCGCAAAAAAAAATAAAAATCACAGAGGCAATCAAATACCATCAAAAGAAAGCTCTATTTGTGGGAAGAAAAGGACGCAAATTTCGTTTCGTTACAAAATTGCATGACCGCACAATTACCAGTTAAAGTAGTGCAGTGCGAAATTGAAAAAAGACCTCTGGTCCTTAAGCTGACAATTGGTCCGGGGCTGAAGTGGTTAAATCACTGCTCCTGAAAAAACTTAAGTTTTAAAAACTTTTCTTTGCATTGATACATGTCCCCTGGGGCAGGACTCGGGCCCCCAAACACTTTTTACGACAATAACTTGCATATAAGCCTTTAAAATTAGCACGTTTGATTTTTTCACGTTCATGTCCCATACACTTTAACGGTCTTTGCCTGTTCGCAAGTTCTGGTGCGAACTGAACCGGGGTGTTCGGCTCATCCCTAATCACTACTGCTTGGACCAGAAGAAGGGGGTAGACCTTTCATAAGCTTGTCCTGAAAAATAAAGTTTTAGGGCAAACAAAAAATTATCACTTAACATACTATATTCAATTGTATTGTTCTACTTTTAGTCAGTCTTAGGCTCCGGTGACATTAGTGTGATTTCAGAAACAGGTCTTCTGCTGCTTTGGTGCAAATCCAACAGGATTTTGGCCCCATAGAATATACAAAACACTTCAAAGTAGCATCAAAGTATTGTCAAAGTTGCATCCTGTTCCATCATAGCTGTTGGTTTCAGCATCCTAGTTTTGTCTATGATGCATTCTCCTGGTCTGTCCACCTGCAAGGTGATTTATGTAGCCAGTCTCTGGGTGGAGACCAAACCTGATTTAAGCCAGTCAAGCCTGTAGTCTCATGTTTGTTATAGTGTGTGTAATACGTGCTCAAGCTCTCTGTCTGTCTGTCCTGCTCTGCTGTTTGGATTCCCCTGTTTATGACCTTGGATTGGATATCGACTATTGACTGAACTCTGCCTGCCTTTTGACTATGGATTGGACCCTGACTACTCTAAACCCTGCCTGTCTTGTACCTGAACTGACATTGAACCACTCTGCCTGTCTGCCAATGGCTGTACCTGTTTGCTTTGCTCAGGTCGTGCCTGCCCCAGCATGGTGGCCAGGCACTATAGCAATGTGTATAAGACCTGGGGGCAACCGAGTACCGGTAGGCCTCCTTGCCTTATGGAAAAGGGGGCTACTATAGGTAAAGAACACAGAAGCTAGCTATTGTGTTTGACGACCTGCGTTAGGGGTAAGTGTGACACATTCAGGCTGCACCACATAATCGCACTGAAAATCAGATGAAAATCGTATCACAGCAGTGTGAACCTAGCCTTAAACACCAATGAAATTTGGTTAGGTTAGCAACACATAAGTCATTTATAATTGGATTCTGTGACTGCAGTATTAGTAGAACAGTGAGCTGTTGTTTCCCAGATTTGGAGACAATCCTCTTTTTTTAGTGATCCTCCTAAATCATTTTCTCATTTCAATTAAATTAAAATGTAATAAAATGAAATAAAATGAAATACATTTAAATGATTGTCCATTTAATAAAATGACTTATGCATTGGTATATGACTTCCTAAAGATTGGCAAAATATAATCCTACTATTTCTGATAAATGCTTTCAGGCTTGTCAGACTGTGGGCATCATATTTGGTGGGAATGCCCCAAAATTAAACACTTTTGGATAGGAATATATTGTATTTTATACAATCTGTTGGGTAAACACTTAAGTAGGTCACCTAAAGCAGCCATTTTAAGATTCACTGGCTGTACTGGCTGTACATCTGATTAATTCCTTTTATTGATATTTTTACAGTGCCTTAAAAAAGTATTTATACCCCTTGAAATTGTCCATATTTGTATATGTTACAACCAAAAATGTAAATGTATTTTATTTGGATTTTATGTGATAGACCAACCCAAAGTGGCACATAATTGTGAAGTAGAAGGAAAATGATAAATGTTTTTCAAATTTTTTTTACAAATAAAAATCTGAGAAGTGTGGCGTGCATTTGTATTCAGCCCCCTTTACTCTGATAACCCTAACTAAAATCGAGTGAAACCAATTGCCTTCAGAAGTCATCTAATTAGTAAATAGAGACCACCTGTGTGTAATTTAATCTCAGTATAAATATAACTGTTCTATGAAGCCCTCCAAGGTTTGTTAGAGAACCTTAGTGAACAAACAGCATCATGAAGGCCAAGGAACACACCAGACAGGTCAGGGTTAAAGTTGTGAAGACATTTAAAGCAGGGTTAGGTTATAAAACAATATCCCAAGCTTTGAACATCTCATGGAGCACTGTTCAATCCATGCAAACCTACCAAGACATGACTGTCCATCTAAACTGACAGGCCGGGCAAGGAGAGCATTAATCAGAGAAGCAGCCAAGAGGGCCATGGGAACTCTGGAGGAGCTGCAGAGATCCACAGCTCAGGTGGGAGAATCTGTCCACAGGACAACTATTAGTCGTGCACTCCACAAATCTGGCCTTTATGGAAGAATGGCAAAAAGAAAGTAATTGTTGAAAGAAAGCGATATGAAGTCCCATTTGCAGTTTGCAAGAAGCCATGTGAGGGACACAGAAAACATGTGGAAGAAGGTGCTCTGGTCAGATGACACCAAAATGTAAAAATGTTTGGCCTTAAAACCAAACGGTATGTGTGGTGGAAAACTAACACTGCACATCACCCTGAGCACACATCCCCACCGTGAAACATGGAGGTGGCCGCATCATGTTATGGGGATGCTTTTCTTCAGCAGGGACTGGGAAGCTGGTCAGAGTTAATGGGAATATCGTCGGAGCCAAATACAGGGCAATCTTAGAGGAAAACCTGTTAGAGTCTGCAAAAGACTTGAGACCGGGGTGGATGTTCACTTTCCAGAAGTACAACCAACCTAAACATACAGAGTTACAATGAAATGGTTTAGATCAAAGCATATTCATGTGTTAGAATGGCACAGTCAAAGTCCAGACCTAAATCCAATTGAGAATCTGTGGCAAGACTTGAAAATTGCTATTCACAGACACTCCCCATCCAATCAGACAAAGCTTGAGCTATTTTGCAAAGAAGAATGGGCAAAAAGTTCACTCTCTAGATGTGCAAAGCTGGTAGAGACATTCCCCCCCCAAAAATGCAGCTGTAATTACAGCGAAAGGTGGTTCTACAAAGTATTGACTCATGGGGTCTGAAGACAAATGCATGCCACACTTTTCAGATATTTATTTGTAAAACATTTTGAAAACCATTTAGCGTTTTCCTTCCACTTGACAATCATGTGCCACTTTGTGTTGGCCTATCACATAAAATCCCAATAAAATAAATTTACGTCTTTGATTGTAACATGACAAAATGTGGAAAATTTCAAAGGGTATGAATACTATTTCAAGGCACTGTATTTAGGGCTATCAAGCAAACATTGGTGAAAATATGGTTAGTCTTCTACCCCAACGGTGGCTCAAGTAAAAAGTATAACGAATTGGTAATTGATCCAAGAAAAAATGTTTTTTGAATGATGATATCTGAAAGTTTGAAAATACCTGGTCTCCCTATCTTAATAATAATCATAATCTCTTTCACAGATCTCTATTATAATTAGATTATTTTGTAGGTAATGTTGCCTTCGCTTATGTGATACAGTCCGAGACCCCCTCCTTGGCAATTCTTCTTACTTTTTCTTCTTCTTTTTCCTTTATCTTTCTTTTTTCCTCCCCTCTTTGTCTCCCATAATCCCCCACCCCCCTTTTTTTTATTTATATAGTTTAAAATTATAGTGTTGTGCTATGTTATCTGTAATTACTTTTTTATACAGTATATATCCACAGGATAATTTGGTTCTTATCACATTCTAACAATTTTTTTTTTAAATAGATCACATGATAATATATACAGTAAATAATATGTATATATAAATAATCTATGTTGTTTCTTGTACTCTTAATATGTGCATTACTATGTAATGTAATTTTTTTTATATATATCCTCACGTTAAGCTGTATGATAATACTTTTTCTGTATTATTATAACTCAATAAAAAAATGTGTTTGAAAAAGGAAATTGCTTGGGTTACATCATTTTTTAATATCCCTCTGTTAAGGTAGGACTGTGCTTATTCATACATGACAGGTGTGTCTCCTCTGTCTTCATATTATTGAGATCATGTGTATAAAACTGTGAAAAATCCATCCTGACAGGTTTGACTTTGGCAAATGTCAGAACAAAAAGTAATATTGTTTTGCGTTTTGTGTAAGAGCAGCAGAGTCAATAACTTGACAGTCTGGCTAAAATGAATGTTTTATGTGTGTTGCTTGTTCCGGCATGAAAAAGCACAATACAGCATTGTATCCCATATTGTGTTCATCCAGATTCTCTGCTTAATTCATTTGACAGCTTTGACAGCCCAAGCTTATTTAAAAAAGAAAAAAAATCCTAAACACCACAATGAATCTACATTCTTGATAAAAAAAATGCATTATTCATATGTTTGTTTTAATAAATGTTCCAAAAAATGGCAGTCACTAAGCAAAATAACATTTTGAAAATGTATAGCTAGTAAAGTCAACTGCATTCCAAAGCATAGATCATAGAACTGAAAGTTGAATGTTTCCCACATACACTTGAGGACAGTCACATTTTCAGGCAGTGTCCGCCCTCAGGATAGCAAATCTTCAGTGTCAGCTAGGAAGGTGATTACAGTCTCTTGCTATTGAGTGTTTGAAACACTTGTTGACAATCATCTTAATTGATTTCAGTAAGCAATTGCATTCCAGTTTCTACATCCTATTTTTCATGCATCCACTTGCTTCTCAAACTCTATTTTAGTTTAGTTTATGTTTCGATCACAGGTGTCTTCCTCTAGGCCCAGTTACTAAACTTTTCTTGACTTCTTCAAGCCTGCTTCAAGTGGAAGTAAATCTGGATAGTTTCAGATTGAAACATTTCTTTTTTTGAATCAGATCATTTTTATTGTAAATAAAGATAACATTTTCATTTTACAACGAACATATCACATAACTGAGAGGACAAATTTATCCATTCTTGTAGCCAGCTGACTACATAGTGTATGCATTTATACTGTATCTAAGGCAAAATTCAGCGCCTTGAGGCAATTCAGTTCGTATTGTAGCGCTATACAAATTATTTATTCATTCATTCAACATTCCATGTAAAATAAAGAGACCTATTCTAAAAAAAAGTATACCTGAGTCTGTTGTCATTGAGTTATGTTATATTGTGTATGTCCTCATTATATCCTATCCCGCAACTCCGCTCCCAGCCCTTAACTCAGTAGATTGCTTTAACCACTACGCGCTCGCGCTATAGCCGAAAGACAGCTTCAGCGCGGACGCTCCCTGCCAGGGGGCTGTCCCTGGACGTCCTGTTGTTTACTTCCCTAATGCGCGCTCCTGAGAGCGCGCATCGGGGCATTTCTGTGCTGGCCGTGTCCGTCGGACACAGCCAGTCACAGATCGCTGTAAACGACCAATCACAGCGGCCGTTTACTGCGAGATCGGCGTGTCCAATGAGAGATGATCTCATATGCAAACATATGAGATCATCTCTCAGCGCCGCTCTGCCTCCTCACACAGACAGCGTGTGAGGAGGGAGAGATGAACGGCTGCAGCGGCGCCGTAAGTAAAAAAAAAAAAGAAAAGAAAAATAAAGTGATCTATTCCCGCTACCATCTGTCCCCGCTGCCATCTGTCCCCGCTGCCACCTGTCCCCGCTGCCACCTGTCCCCAGTACCACCCGTCCCCAGTGCCATCTGCCAGTGCCACCTGTCCCCAGTGCCACCTGTCCCCAGTGCCACTTGTCCCCAGTGCCATCTGTCATCAGTGCCACGTCAGTGCCATCTGTCATCAGTGCCACGTCAG
The DNA here is from genome assembly GCA_028564925.1 of Lithobates sylvaticus. Taxonomy (NCBI): domain Eukaryota; kingdom Metazoa; phylum Chordata; class Amphibia; order Anura; family Ranidae; genus Lithobates; species Lithobates sylvaticus. The sequence continues at coordinate 421,922,306 of CM053029.1, forward strand.
TGCCATCTGTCATCAGTGCCATATCAGTGCCACGTGTCATCAGTGCCACATATTAGTGCCATCTGTCATCAGTGCCACGTATCAGTGCCATCTGTCATCAGTGCCACGTATCAGTGCCACCTGTCAGTGTCACGTGCCATCTGTTATCAGTGGCACGTTTCATCAATGCCACGTATCAGTGCCATCTGTCATCAGTGTCACGTGTCATCAGTGCCACGTATCGGTGCCATCTGTCATCAGTGCCACGTATTAGTGCCATCTCTCATCAGTGCCACGTATTAGTGCCACATGATATCAGTGTCACGTATAAGTGCCATCTGTCACCAGTGCCACATATTAGTGCCATCTGTCAGTGTCAGGTGTCATCAGTGCCCCGTATTAGTGCCATCTGTCATCAGTGTCACCTGTCATCAGTGCCCGTATTAGTGCCATCTGTCATCAGTGTCACCTGTCATCAGTGCCACGTCAGTGTCACGTGTCATTGTCCTGGTGCTCCAGGGCCTTCAAAAGTGTAATAGGTAGTCAACAAGTTAGATGTGTAATTTATGCTCCTAGAACAAGTGATGGCGCTCCCTGCCTTTTGGGCCTCTCTGAGTGACCAGGCTGTGGAAAAGTCCCACACATGTGGTATCGTAATACTCAGAAGAAGTAGCAGAATGTATTTTGGGGTGTCATTTGTGGTATATACATGCCATGTGAGAGAAATAACCTATTACAATGACAATTTTGTGGAAAAAAATAAAAAATTTAAAAATAATTCATTTTGCAAAGAATTGTGGGAAAAAAATGACAACATCAAAAAGCTCACCATGCCTCTTACTAAATACCTTGGAATGTCTACTTTCAAAAAAGGGGTCATTTGGGGGGTATTTGTACTTTCCTGGCTTGTTTGGGTCACAAGAAATGAGATAGGCCACCAGTACATCAGGTGTGATCAATTTTGTATAATGCGCACCACAGTTTGTAGAGTCTGTAACTTTCACAAAGACCAAATAATATCCACTAATTTGGGTCATTTTTACCAAAGATTAGTAGCAGTATAAATTGTGGCCAAAATTTATGAAGAAAAATTAGTAATTTGCTAAGTTTTATCACAGAAACAAAGAAAAATGTTTTTTTTTTCAAAATTTTCGGTCTTTTTTCATTTATAGCGCAAAAAATAAAAACCCAGAGGTGATCAAATAGCACCAAAAGAAAGCTCTATTTGTGGGAAAAAAAGGACAAAAAATTAATTTGGGTACAGTATTGCATGACTGAGTAATTGTCATTCAAAGTGTGAGAGCACCGAAAGCTGAAAATTGGTCTGGGCAGGAAGGGTGTTTAAGTGCCCAGTAAGCAAGTGGTTAATAAAGGCCTGGATCCCTACCTAAATGTACATAATATAACTGGGTACTAACATTTATAGTTAAAGTTGATCCAGGGAAAATCCGATTGCCTCTAGGGGGATCAGGAAGGGATTTTTTTCCCCTGCTGTAGAAGATTTGAGCATGCTCTTCTGGGTTTTTTTTGCCTTCCTCTGGATCAACTGTGGGTATAGAATTGGGTATATTGCATTGTACGATATTTTTTATTTTTAATTATTATTTTTTTTTTTATGGTTGAACTGGATGGACTTGCGTCTTTTTTTGGCCTAGCTAACTATGTAACTATGTAACTATGTAACAGGGCCATCGAGCGGGGCAGTAGTGCCACATACCCCTAAACAATAGGGTGTGGTTCACTGTATTTATACATTAACCGTTGGGTAAAACAAAACAATACAGTCAACCACTGCAGAGCAAGGTACCGCCACATCAAGTATATAACTGCAGTTTAAGTTGTACATGGAGCCCTACCGCACTACTCCCTCCGGCCACACACACCGCCCGCCAGGCTAATCATTTCTACGGTTAAGCAGGCTTGTAATTTTAGCATAAAAAATTTAAAATTTCCAACATATAAATAAATGTTAATTACTTTGTTATTTTAAGTACCTTACCTTATTTTCATTAGTTCTTAAAACTCACCTTTTACATTTACAAAAATAATGTATACTATTGAGTAATCTAGACAAAACATTTAGGTATGTGCATTTCCATATTCTAATTGAGTTACATTTGCTTTAAAAAATGATCTTTTCATTTGACTGAAATTGCGTGACGCATATGTTTGCCAAACGTGCAACCATTTTGATGCTGTATATTTTAAAGAGTTTGACGTCTTTTAGAACTTTGAAAGCCTGCACAAGGCAGTTCCCATACATTTGAGGCCCCCGAGGACAAAAGAGCACCACCAGTGACAAGAATTTTTCCAAGTCACTACAAAGCCATGCAATGCCATTGAAAGGTAAGTGTGAACATTGAACACATAAAATGTTGCTTAACATACCATCCAAAATGTTTATTTTGTTTGCTGATTAATATATTTATAATAAAATGGACATACGGCCGTTGTACACACCTATTGAGACAACTTACTTGTGTGCACGCAAAGTTTACGCTTACTGCATGCGGCAGAATGCAACCAAGATGCAGGGTGAGGGACCACCAGCTGTTAAGCTTAACCACTTAAGCCCGGACCATTTGGCTGGCCAAAGACCAGAGCACTTTTTGCGATTCGGCACTGCGTCCCTTTAACTGACAATTGCAAGGTGTGCAATGTGGCTCCCAAACAAAATTGATGTTCCTTTTACCCCACAAATAGAGCTTTCTTTTGGTGGTACTTGATCACCTTTGCGGTTTTTATTTTTCCGCTATAAACAAAAAAAAGCGTAAATTTTTTTAAAAAAAGCATTTTTTTTTACTTTTTTCTATAATAAATATCCCCAAAAAATATATAAAAATTTTTTTTTTTCCTCAGTTTAGGCCGATACGTATTCTTCTACATATTTTTGGTAAAAAAAATCGCAATAAGCGTTTATTGATTGCTTTGCGCAAAAGTTATAGCTTTTTAAAAAATAGGGGATAGTTTTATGCCATTTTTATTAAGCGATTTTTATCGTTACTGCGACATTATGGCGGACAGATCGGACACTTTTGATGCAAACCATTCACATTTTTACAGCAATCAGTGCAATTAAAAATGCATTAATTACTGTGTAAATGTGACTGGCAGTGAAGGGGTTAACCACTAGGTGGCGCTGTAGGGGTTAAGTGTGTCCTAGGGAGTGATTCTAACTGTGAGGGGGGGCTGTGTGTGACACATCACTGATCACCGCTCCTGATTACAGCTGTGATCAGTGTCAGTGTCACTAGCCAGAACGGGGAAATGCTTGTTTACATTAGCATTTCCCTGTTCTTCCTCTCCGTGACAAGATTGCAGGTATCCCCGCGATTGGGATCACAAAGTTCCCGGTGGGCGCGCGGGCCCGCAACCCGCCTCTTAAAGGGCAACGTACAGGTACGTGATTTTGCCTGTATGTGCCTTCTGCCGCAGTATATCTGCGTGAGGCGGTCGGGAAGCGGTAAAAAATTATTTTGTGCCACGAAAATGAATGTTTCAGCCGGTTCGGTTTTTAAAATATTGGAATTCAAATTCAGATTATGTAACATCAAGCCCCGCCCACTTTGCACTATTTTATTACATCTCAAAAACAAATATACCATATTTATGCTGCATTGGCAGGAAAAACAAGAAAATTGGTATAGTGTATTTTTTCATATAGCACTCTCATTTTGTATCAGAAAGAATGATTATGGGACTCATTTATGCTTTTGGCCTAAGCTACCCTGAAAACCTAAAATATACCTTTGAAGCTATTCTGAAGATCTTTTTAGAGCTAGATGTGGGGAATCTATCTTCAAAATCTCACACTTTAAAGTGCAAATTACTTTCCCAAAAGGCTTAAAAAAAGTTAATACATTCTGGGGTTGATTTACTAAAGGAAAATAGACTGTGCTCTTTGCAAAGTGCAGTTGTACTCAGCAAGAGCAGTTGTTCCAGAGCTTAGTAAGTGAGCAGAAGCTCTGCTGACTTCCATCATCCAATCACATGCAAGCAAAAATGCTGCTTTTTTTTATTTTCCTTGTACAGGGGGTCCCCGACTTACGAACACCCGACCTACGAACAACCCCTACTTACGAACGGGGTGCTGCGGGGACCCTCCGCCATTTTTCGGTGGTTTTCGCCGTCTTTCGTCCCGTTCTGCGCATGCGCGGCCATACGGAGCGTCGAAAAATGCCGGAAATGTCCGTAATTTGCCGCGCATGCGCAGAACGGCAACAGACGGAACATCGGAAATGTCCGGAAATCTCCGTATTTGTCGGTCTGCGCATGCGCGCCGACTTACGAACATTTCCGACTTACACGGGGCCAGTCCCTAACGAGTTCGTAACTCGGGGACCCCCTGTACATGATTGGGTATTCTTTGCCAAATGAAGCTTTACCTCATTTACTAAGCTCCTGAGAAACTGCACTTATGGAGTGCAACTGCACTTTGCAACGTGCACAGCCTATTTGCCTTTAGTAAATCATCAGTAAATCAACCCCTGTGTGTTCTATGTTCTTTACAGATATACTGTATACATGTGTGTGTTTCAGTTATATTTTTTAGCTGAGAAAGGGGCATTTTGTCTTTTTTTTTCTTTTTTTTAAATGTTTACATTTACATTTGATACTGCTTCAATATTATTACATTTTTAACACTTTATAAATAATAAATGTTAATTTGTTTTGAAAGCCTGTTTCATGAGACTATTCCTTTTTATAAAAAAAAAATATTATTGTATTATTTTTATATAAAAACCTTCAAACAGATATCAAATGCATTTGGAAAATAAGTTTTACCAACTTAAAAAAATTTAGTAAGTTACAAGTTGAAATCACTTAAAACAAACAAAGTAACTAAGTATTATGAAAGCACAGTGGTGTAGTGGTTAGCACTTTTGCCTAGCAGCAAAAGGGTCACTGGTTTGAATCTCGACCACAAAACTACCTGCCTGGAGTTTGCATGTTCTACCCTGTGCCCGTGTAGGTTTCCTCTCACATTCCAAAGACATGCTGGTGGGGAAATTGTCTCCTGTGTAGATTGGCCCTAGTATGTGTATGTATAAATGTGAGTTAGGGATCTTAGATTGTAAGCTTCTTGAGGGCAGGGACTGATGTGAATGTACAATCTCTATGTAAAGCACTGCGTAAATTGATGGTGCTATATAAGTACTTGAAATAAATAAGTTAACGTATGTGTTCCTAACTTAAAGTTTTCTAGAAACTGGAAAAATTGAGTTGGCTTTACTTAAACCTATGGTCTATAAACTGGAAACATTTAGTTGGCTTTACTTAAACCTATGGTCTATAAATTGCAAAAATTTAGTTGGCTTTACTTAAAACTATAGTTCCAGACAAGTTAGGGCATGTATTCCTAACTTAAAACACTACGGTCTATAAACTGAAAAGAATTGAGTTGGCTTTACTTAAAACAACAAGGTTGAAAACATGAAAAGTCTAATAAGTCAGACAAAAATACGTTTAGTTGAAAGTACTTAAAAAGCTGATGCAAATGGTTGTCTCAATTTATTTTGAGTAGACCCAGCACAATATTTTTTTTACAGTGTACAGAGGTGTTCACTGGTAGATTTAAACAGAGTTGAAGCAGTGTGACTTTTTGGAAAGAAAATGGCTTATATATGCGACCCCTTCTACTAACAAGAAGTTGGTTGAATAACACTGGCCCTTATTTAACCTAGAAGAGGAGGTGAATAGTGCAGTGGGAACTGTTCGTTTTTATTCTAACATCTGCAGGGCTAATATTTTCTTTATACTAGAGTTTAACTCTTGAACCCTAAAGCCTAACCTTAACCTAGACCCCTAAATAGAGTCCTAAAATTAAGTAAACTGCATTCTCTCCCTATCCTATGCTAAGAGCCTCCATTCCATTGACATACTGGTCCTGCATCATGCGGCACTGGGTTTTGTCCATTGGAAGAAACTTCTAAAGCTTTGGGCTGTCAGTCATTTGTATGTCCTTGAGCTTTTGTACTTGCCATTTTTTGGTTTCATAAACCGAACGTGTCTCTATTAAAGTGGAAGTAAACCCTTCCATATGACTTTGGCCTACAGGTAAGCCTAGATTAAGGCTTACCTGTAGGTCCAATAAATATCTCCTAAATCTACATGGTTTAGGAGATATTTAGCGATGAAAAGGCATCGCTGTCTACGGCGCATGCGCCGTAGACAGCAGCGCGCAGGCGCACTGAGGGCGCACTGAATATGCCGAGATCACGGCGATATGCCGATCTCGTGCGCATGCCCGGGAGTGACGTTTCGCCGCTCCAGCGAATGATAGCGCTGGAGCGGCGAGACCCGGAAGTCACTCGAAGATCGAGGATAAGGACGGCTTCGGGGGCTTCGTTTTCAGGTAAGTTTTTTCATAATGAGCTAGTATGCTATGCATACTAGCTCATTATGCCTTTGCCTTGCAGGGTGTCTTTTTTTTTTTTTTTTTTAAGTGGCTTTACTTCCTCTTTAAGCTTTTCTTTCAAAGCCTATCAATTCGCTTACCACCCATTGCTTATTAGCCTAGTTTTGGGTTGCATGGTTCTCAGATATTATGTATGTACAGTATGAATACAGTTATGTATGATTAGAGCATTAGTATATATGTATTGTGTAGGTGATGACTCTGCATGAAAACAGTCAAACATAAGAAAATCAATAGACGTATAGTCCTATTATGACACTAGTAAAATATACAGTATATAGATCATATCGGTTCTACTTTCACTTTGCCACTATGCAAATCAGACTTTTTCTGGTCCTTATCCAGTGGCATCACACATTAAACAGATTGGCTTTCCCCAGTGAGCTCCCACCTCCAACACACACAAATTGGTCTTTCCTCTGTGTCCCCCCCCCCCCCCCCCCCCCCCCCCCCCCCCCCCACCCCCCCCCCCCCCCCCCCCCCCCCCCCCCCCCCCCCCCCCCCCCCCACCCCCCCCCCCCCCCCCCCCCCAAGGACACATGCATCAGCAACCACACACACATTAGCCTTTGCCCTCTATCTCTCCTTTAGCACACACTCTCCAGTTTATCATACAGAGACTCTACTCTACAGTCACATGCTCCCACATATTGATAATCAGTGTCCATGTCTTCTCTAAAGACATTGCACACTAAGTCCAAACACATACTGTTGTGTGGAAGTTCAGCAGCAATCTCTGCTAACTCCCCCTCTACAGAAGTCAGTTTCTCATTGTTTAGTCCATGATTGCGAGTTTGCTAGAACAAACATTGGTCTTTCCCATGTATTCTGCCCCCAGCACACACACATCACCCCATACCAGTGGTAAAATGCCCTCCAATACACAGTGCTCCCTAGCCAGTTTTATACCAGCAGAGTATGAGCATTAACCCAACATTGCACAATCTTCAGAGTAACCACAGCAGTAACAACAGCACTACAGAATAAGCTTTAACCCCTCAGTCCCACAATTGATAGACATTAACCCATTAGTGATCTGTCTGCATTGTTTGTGATCTGTTTGTAGAACATTGTGCATCAACCATTCAGTAATAAATAGGAGTACAGAGAGGACAGAAAGGGCAATCTGTCACAAAGACCGTGGTCGCTGAACAGTATGTTGTTTACTTGGTGCTCGGGTTCGGCACATCATGGATCAGGTGGACAGATTATTGGGTGGGGCTGGGGAGGACCTAGCTGTCATGGTACACGTTGGCACCAATGACAAAGTAAGAGGAAGGTAGAGAGTCCTAAAAAATTATTTCAGGGACTTAGGGAATAGATTGAAGAGAGGGACTTCCAAGGTGGTTTTCTCAGAAATACTACCTGTGCCGCGAGCCACACCAGAGAGGCAGCAGGAGCTTAGGGAACTGGGTTTATTTCTCAGTCGGTTACCGGCTTTTTAGTAAGGAAGGCCTGCACCTTAATGGGGGTGGTGCAGCTCTATTGGGAAGGAATATGGCCACAGCTGGAGGGGCTTTTAAACTAGGTGTTTGGGGGGGGGTCAAAGGTAGTGACAGCCAGCAGCGAGCAAAGGACAGATGGTAATAGTGGAGCCAGTAGTGATAATATAGCCAGTATCCAGAACATTTGCATTCAGCTCCTAGCAGCCAGTTACCAATACATGTGTAATAACCTTCTATAGGGCTTTGTATCTCAGAGAATAGGTGTAGGTACTCCCCCCTTGTCCAAGACATCTCTTGTCATGGCCCCCTACCTACTATTGCTTGCCTCCGCCTCTAACCACCTCAGAGCACTATCCCTTTTAAAGAATACAGAACCAGGAATAATTTTGTGGATCTAAGTAATCTGTATGGAATTTTGTTAAAGTGGAAGTAAACCCCCCTATCTGTTCAGCCAAGGAAGCTGCCATCTTTGCCTCTCTTTAATCTTAAACTACCACAGTGCTGCACATGTGATCCGTTATGACACCAGACATTGGATGGTTTGACTGTTTGGTTGAGAGCACAGCCAATGTGCAGTTAGCATTCACGGCATGCCTTTTTTTTTTACACTGTTAAATCGATGGGTTTACTTCCGCTTTAATGATAGCAAGACAGACAGTCAAATAGATCATCTGCAGCCAGCAACAATAGACTCCCCAGCAACAAAAAATCAATAAATGCTCAGCATATGTGAGTTAACTCCTCAGTCTCCAGTGCATGTCTGATAATTCCTCACATTATTCAATGCACCACACCAAGTGTCTCATATCTAATGAATCTGGTCCAATGGGATTCTCAGCTCCACCCAGCAACAAAGTCCTGTCCCATCTTCCACGTCCCCAGCACTCTCTGCACTGTATTCTGTAAAATGGACTGTACACTGGACTCCATGACACAGTTCCATTTTATAACCTGTTTAGATATTGTTGTCTCCTTTCCTAACCACCATTGTCCGTAGTTCCATAGACGTCCTTTTTCATTTTTAGTGTCCTCCCAAAAAACCCTAGAGACTGCAGTGCTGCTCACATGATCCCCGCCACCTCCACGGTCCCAGAATAACCTGCTTCATGTTTAGAAGGCCTGTTTCCTTAGGTCTTAACCTTTATTCCTCCCTCGTAAAGACCTCTGTGTGAAGAGATCGGCTCCCTATGCCTTCCTTTATTACACATACTGCTTGCAGTTCACTGCTTGTGAAGAATACCTCCACCCTAAATTGGGCAGGAACTCACCATATTGGCAAATCCCAAAAATCTAGACTATGAATAATCCCTCCAAGACATCGATTTTCAGATGCAGATATTTCAGATAAGGGCAAATAACTCAGAAGGAAGACATACAAAATCCCCAATAGTGAAACTCTGCTTGATAAACTTGTTAAAACTAAATAGCATGGGCAGTGAGCACTTGCATGTAATCAGTGCATACTGGCAATTTCAACCACGTCAGGCATTAAATCAATGTACTAATTACGTGTCATCCAATGCTTCCAATTCTTCACTATGCTCCCTTTTTTTTAGCCATATTGCAGGCAAGTAATAACAAATCCAAAGTTCCTCTGAGCTACTCAATGCCATGGAATCTTCCTAGTCAGACATGAAAGAGAACTGGTTAAGGGCTCTGCGGCTGCTAGTTCTGCATGAACAAATATCAAAGATATGGAAATAGAAAAACAGCTGGAGAATCTCCTCGAGGGAAACAAGGCCTATATTCATAAATAGATCTGACATATTAGTAGAATAGAATCCACAGATTAGAGCTAATTATAAGGCTGTTCGCCAAAGCTGGTATTTCAGATGACAATTACCTACAAATTAATACTTTATGCTATCTTAATCTGTAGTCATCCATCAAAGAAGGACCCATTTATTACACAAATAAAAGGTGTAAAATGGAGATGCTGCAAGATGTGTAATTATCTTGGAAATTGTGCATAGTGCAAGTAAAAGAGAAAATACAAACACATATAGCAACATCATCTAAACGCGATACAGTAAAAAAGATGGCTTTCACACACATCAGATGGCAGTTCTCATGTATCAGAATCTGTCTTGTATGCTCATCTATACTGCTACGGTGGTTCAAAAGACTGCTTACATGTTTAACCTAGCCACTGCAGAATGCTTACCTGCTCCCCACCCCTGAGTGACCTGTGGTCACTTGTAGGGCCCAATGGGATTCCACCATCTTTGCCATTGGGATTTAAAGGGAAGCAATCTGTGTTGAATTCCTATTCCCCTGTGAAGTGCATCACGTAATAAGGAAGAGTGCCATCTCAGTAATGAAGAATATTACTTCTTAATTAGGGCAGTGATATCACACATGATGTCCTGAGCTAAATTATCCCTTTATTTTTTTCCCCTCAGACTCTAGAGTCTAAATTTAATTGCAGGAGTTTGCACTTCTACCTCTCCAGCATAATCATCATTAAAGTGTATGTCCTGACAGACCTTTTTTTCTTAACCACTTTTCGGCCAGCTGCCGTCATTATACTGCAGCATCCCACGAACCATCATAGCTATACGTTGCTCCCTTTAAGCGGGATAGCAGGTGCGTGCTTCACAGTGGGGGTGCAGATGCTTGTGACCGGGAGTCGCAATGACCGCCGGCCACGAGCGATCGCGGGCACGAGAGGCAGAACAGGGACATGTGTGTGTGTAAACACACAAATCCCTGTTCTGTGAGGACAGGAGAGAGAGATCGTGAGTTCTTATGAGCTGGGAACCAGGATCTGGCATCTCCTATAGCCAGTCCCATCCCCCACAGTTAGAACACACACAAGGGAACACAGTTAACCTCTTGATTGCCCCCTAGTGTTAACCCTTCCCTGCCAGAGACATTTATACAGTAATCAGGGCATTTTTATAGCACTGATCGCTGTATAATTGTCAAATATGTGTCAAAAGTGTCCGATGTGTCCGTCATAATGTTGCAGTCTTGATAAAAATCGCAGATTGCCACCATTACTAGTAGAAAATAAAATAATAAAAATGCCATAAATCTATCCCCTATTTTGTAGACACTATAACTTTTGCGCAAACCAATCAATATACGCTTTTTGCGATTTTTATTACCAAAAATATGTAGAAGAATACATATCGGCCTTAACTGAGGAAAAAATTTGCTTTTTTGCGCCGTAGACAGCGCCGTAGACAGCAGCGCGCAGGCGCACTGAGGGCGCACTGAATATGCCGAGATCACGGCGATATGCCGATCTCGTGCGCATGCCCGGGAGTGACGTTTCGCCGCTCCAGCGAATGATAGCGCTGGAGCGGCGAGACCCGGAAGTCACTCGAAGATCGAGGATAAGGACGGCTTCGGGGGCTTCGTTTTCAGGTAAGTTTTTCATAATGAGCTAGTATGCTATGCATACTAGCTCATTATGCCTTTGCCTTGCAGGGTGTTTTTTTTTTTTTTTTTTTTAAGTGGCTTTACTTCCTCTTTAAGCTTTTCTTTCAAAGCCTATCAATTCGCTTACCACCCATTGCTTATTAGCCTAGTTTTGGGTTGCATGGTTCTCAGATATTATGTATGTACAGTATGAATACAGTTATGTATGATTAGAGCATTAGTATATATGTATTGTGTAGGTGATGACTCTGCATGAAAACAGTCAAACATAAGAAAATCAATAGACGTATAGTCCTATTATGACACTAGTAAAATATACAGTATATAGATCATATCGGTTCTACTTTCACTTTGCCACTATGCAAATCAGACTTTTTCTGGTCCTTATCCAGTGGCATCACACATTAAACAGATTGGCTTTCCCCAGTGAGATCCCACCTCCAACACACACAAATTGGTCTTTCCTCTGTGTCCCCCCCCCCCCCCCCCCCCCCAAGGACACATGCATCAGCAACCACACACACATTAGCCTTTGCCCTCTTTCTCTCCTTTAGCACACACTCTCCAGTTTATCATACAGAGACTCTACTCTACAGTCACATGCTCCCACATATTGATAATCAGTGTCCATGTCTTCTCTAAAGACATTGCACACTAAGTCCAAACACATACTGTTGTGTGGAAGTTCAGCAGCAATCTCTGCTAACTCCCCCTCTACAGAAGTCAGTTTCTCATTGTTTAGTCCATGATTGCGAGTTTGCTAGAACAAACATTGGTCTTTCCCATGTATTCTGCCCCCAGCACACACACATCACCCCATACCAGTGGTAAAATGCCCTCCAATACACAGTGCTCCCTAGCCAGTTTTATACCAGCAGAGTATGAGCATTAACCCAACATTGCACAATCTTCAGAGTAACCACAGCAGTAACAACAGCACTACAGAATAAGCTTTAACCCCTCAGTCCCACAATTGATAGACATTAACCCATTAGTGATCTGTCTGCATTGTTTGTGATCTGTTTGTAGAACATTGTGCATCAACCATTCAGTAATAAATAGGAGTACAGAGAGGACAGAAAGGGCAATCTGTCACAAAGACCGTGGTCGCTGAACAGTATGTTGTTTACTTGGTGCTCGGGTTCGGCACATCATGGATCAGGTGGACAGATTATTGGGTGGGGCTGGGGAGGACCTAGCTGTCATGGTACACGTTGGCACCAATGACAAAGTAAGAGGAAGGTAGAGAGTCCTAAAAAATTATTTCAGGGACTTAGGGAATAGATTGAAGAGAGGGACTTCCAAGGTGGTTTTCTCAGAAATACTACCTGTGCCGCGAGCCACACCAGAGAGGCAGCAGGAGCTTAGGGAACTGGGTTTATTTCTCAGTCGGTTACCGGCTTTTTAGTAAGGAAGGCCTGCACCTTAATGGGGGTGGTGCAGCTCTATTGGGAAGGAATATGGCCACAGCTGGAGGGGCTTTTAAACTAGGTGTTTGGGGGGGGGTCAAAGGTAGTGACAGCCAGCAGCGAGCAAAGGACAGATGGTAATAGTGGAGCCAGTAGTGATAATATAGCCAGTATCCAGAACATTTGCATTCAGCTCCTAGCAGCCAGTTACCAATACATGTGTAATAACCTTCTATAGGGCTTTGTATCTCAGAGAATAGGTGTAGGTACTCCCCCCTTGTCCAAGACATCTCTTGTCATGGCCCCCTACCTACTATTGCTTGCCTCCGCCTCTAACCACCTCAGAGCACTATCCCTTTTAAAGAATACAGAACCAGGAATAATTTTGTGGATCTAAGTAATCTGTATGGAATTTTGTTAAAGTGGAAGTAAACCCCCCTATCTGTTCAGCCAAGGAAGCTGCCATCTTTGCCTCTCTTTAATCTTAAACTACCACAGTGCTGCACATGTGATCCGTTATGACACCAGACATTGGATGGTTTGACTGTTTGGTTGAGAGCACAGCCAATGTGCAGTTAGCATTCACGGCATGCCTTTTTTTTTTACACTGTTAAATCGATGGGTTTACTTCCGCTTTAATGATAGCAAGACAGACAGTCAAATAGATCATCTGCAGCCAGCAACAATAGACTCCCCAGCAACAAAAAATCAATAAATGCTCAGCATATGTGAGTTAACTCCTCAGTCTCCAGTGCATGTCTGATAATTCCTCACATTATTCAATGCACCACACCAAGTGTCTCATATCTAATGAATCTGGTCCAATGGGATTCTCAGCTCCACCCAGCAACAAAGTCCTGTCCCATCTTCCACGTCCCCAGCACTCTCTGCACTGTATTCTGTAAAATGGACTGTACACTGGACTCCATGACACAGTTCCATTTTATAACCTGTTTAGATATTGTTGTCTCCTTTCCTAACCACCATTGTCCGTAGTTCCATAGACGTCCTTTTTCATTTTTAGTGTCCTCCCAAAAAACCCTAGAGACTGCAGTGCTGCTCACATGATCCCCGCCACCTCCACGGTCCCAGAATAACCTGCTTCATGTTTAGAAGGCCTGTTTCCTTAGGTCTTAACCTTTATTCCTCCCTCGTAAAGACCTCTGTGTGAAGAGATCGGCTCCCTATGCCTTCCTTTATTACACATACTGCTTGCAGTTCACTGCTTGTGAAGAATACCTCCACCCTAAATTGGGCAGGAACTCACCATATTGGCAAATCCCAAAAATCTAGACTATGAATAATCCCTCCAAGACATCGATTTTCAGATGCAGATATTTCAGATAAGGGCAAATAACTCAGAAGGAAGACATACAAAATCCCCAATAGTGAAACTCTGCTTGATAAACTTGTTAAAACTAAATAGCATGGGCAGTGAGCACTTGCATGTAATCAGTGCATACTGGCAATTTCAACCACGTCAGGCATTAAATCAATGTACTAATTACGTGTCATCCAATGCTTCCAATTCTTCACTATGCTCCCTTTTTTTTAGCCATATTGCAGGCAAGTAATAACAAATCCAAAGTTCCTCTGAGCTACTCAATGCCATGGAATCTTCCTAGTCAGACATGAAAGAGAACTGGTTAAGGGCTCTGCGGCTGCTAGTTCTGCATGAACAAATATCAAAGATATGGAAATAGAAAAACAGCTGGAGAATCTCCTCGAGGGAAACAAGGCCTATATTCATAAATAGATCTGACATATTAGTAGAATAGAATCCACAGATTAGAGCTAATTATAAGGCTGTTCGCCAAAGCTGGTATTTCAGATGACAATTACCTACAAATTAATACTTTATGCTATCTTAATCTGTAGTCATCCATCAAAGAAGGACCCATTTATTACACAAATAAAAGGTGTAAAATGGAGATGCTGCAAGATGTGTAATTATCTTGGAAATTGTGCATAGTGCAAGTAAAAGAGAAAATACAAACACATATAGCAACATCATCTAAACGCGATACAGTAAAAAAGATGGCTTTCACACACATCAGATGGCAGTTCTCATGTATCAGAATCTGTCTTGTATGCTCATCTATACTGCTACGGTGGTTCAAAAGACTGCTTACATGTTTAACCTAGCCACTGCAGAATGCTTACCTGCTCCCCACCCCTGAGTGACCTGTGGTCACTTGTAGGGCCCAATGGGATTCCACCATCTTTGCCATTGGGATTTAAAGGGAAGCAATCTGTGTTGAATTCCTATTCCCCTGTGAAGTGCATCACGTAATAAGGAAGAGTGCCATCTCAGTAATGAAGAATATTACTTCTTAATTAGGGCAGTGATATCACACATGATGTCCTGAGCTAAATTATCCCTTTATTTTTTTCCCCTCAGACTCTAGAGTCTAAATTTAATTGCAGGAGTTTGCACTTCTACCTCTCCAGCATAATCATCATTAAAGTGTATGTCCTGACAGACCTTTTTTTCTTAACCACTTTTCGGCCAGCTGCCGTCATTATACTGCAGCATCCCACGAACCATCATAGCTATACGTTGCTCCCTTTAAGCGGGATAGCAGGTGCGTGCTTCACAGTGGGGGTGCAGATGCTTGTGACCGGGAGTCGCAATGACCGCCGGCCACGAGCGATCGCGGGCACGAGAGGCAGAACAGGGACATGTGTGTGTGTAAACACACAAATCCCTGTTCTGTGAGGACAGGAGAGAGAGATCGTGAGTTCTTATGAGCTGGGAACCAGGATCTGGCATCTCCTATAGCCAGTCCCATCCCCCACAGTTAGAACACACACAAGGGAACACAGTTAACCTCTTGATTGCCCCCTAGTGTTAACCCCTTCCCTGCCAGAGACATTTATACAGTAATCAGGGCATTTTTATAGCACTGATCGCTGTATAATTGTCAAATATGTGTCAAAAGTGTCCGATGTGTCCGTCATAATGTTGCAGTCTTGATAAAAATCGCAGATTGCCACCATTACTAGTAGAAAATAAAATAATAAAAATGCCATAAATCTATCCCCTATTTTGTAGACACTATAACTTTTGCGCAAACCAATCAATATACGCTTTTTGCGATTTTTATTACCAAAAATATGTAGAAGAATACATATCGGCCTTAACTGAGGAAAAAATTTGCTTTTTTTAAAAAAAAAAAGGGGCTATTTATTACAGCAAAACGTACAAAATATTGGAGATTATTTCTGAAAGGCAAATCCACTTTTCACTGAAAGTACACTTGAAAGTGCAGTCGCTCTAAATCTAAGGGTAGATCGGAAATGAGTGGAAGCTCTGCTGATTTTATCATCTAATTATTTGCAAGCTAAAATGCTGTTTTTTATTTTCCTTGCATGTCCCCCTCGGATCTACAGCAACTGCACTTCCAAGTGCGCGTTAACAGTGCAAAGTGGATTTTCCTTTAGTAAATAACCCTCTTTTTTTGTTTATACCACAAAAAATAAAAAACGCAGAGATGATCAGATACCACTACAAGAAATCTCTATGTGTGGGGAAAAAAAAGGACTTCAATTTTGTTTGGATACAGCATTGCACGGCCGCGCAATTGTCAGTTAAAGCGACACAGTGCCGTTTCGCAAAAAAAATGGCCTGGTCATGCAGCCAATTCTTCCAGGGCTGAAGTGGTTAAAGCAGACTTTTACAGCCAAAAACGAATTGTTTGTACCTGGCCCCAGACAGCTCACTCTTCCACAATTTGATATTTAATTTTTTTTAATATAATTTTACTTTTTTTGTGCTGCAGGGCAGCACTTCCATCTTTCTGGCCTAGGTGAGAATTACATTACACCGATCTACACGTGTGCAGATGTGCTGAAGGGCTCCTTCAACACACCTTCACATGTGTGGGTGTGCCACACACATGTGTGAGCGCAACGCTATAAGAAAGGAACAGAACTTTAAAGTCGGTCTTAACAGACACAGAAGAATCGGCATGTGCGCAGACTGAACATAATTTTCTGTGCCTTCCTAAGTGCACCTCGTTTGCATGCATGCACATGTGCAGATCTGTCGTAGGGCTCTACCAGATCTTGAAGGACGGGAAGAGAGCTTCAGCGCTTCTGTGCATGTGCCGGACCATCAAAGTTGATGATGCCAATAAAAGGGGGCAGGGCCAGCAGTAAGGGGAATAAAGTTCCTCTTTAATTATAGATAGAGTGGGGGTTAAAATCCCTGTTATGATTTTACTGCTACACAGGGTTTTGTTAAATATATTTACTCTAAATCCCTGTTCTGTAGACAAGATTTTATCAGGCAGGAAGTGGTTGACAGCTCATGGCAGTGGATGAATCCATAGCTGCTACTCAGTCCAATAATGACTTTGGAATCCACCCACTGTCATCCGCTGTCAATCACAGGCAAGGCAGACCTGATGGGGAACTAGTCTCAGAGCACCCCTTCAGGCTCCTCCTGCCCGAAAACTCAAAATCATGGCAGCTGCATCTGTTGAGTGGGTAGAGCCTGATGGGGAACTCTGAGACTAGTTCTCCATCAGGTCCACCCTGCCTGTGATTGACAGCGGATGACAGTGGGTGGATTCCAAAGTCACTATTTATCTGAATAGCAGCTATGGATTCGTCCACTGCCGTGAGCTGTCAATCAGTAGTAAAGAAGACCTAATGGGGGGAACTAATCTCTTAGTTCCCCTCCACCCACCTCTAGTTCACAACTGTGACAGGTGTAGTGGCTGGTGAGGAAGGACAGGAGTGCACTGAGAAAGAGTATCCAGTGTGGACACTCCTTCCCCAGTACAGACATGGAAGACTCATGTACAGGTACCTGAATTGGGTGCTAGCACCAAACACTTTCGGTGCTGCTCCCTGACGGAATTGTAAAGGGTGTCTACACAAGTCCATCTGTTGTCACTTCTCAAAAAACTAGCATTGCTTCCAAACCCGCCACTGGAGCTATTCTCTAAAATTTGAATAGGCTTTTGAATAGACTTGATGGATTATAAACCTCAAACACTAGTGTATTCCATTTAGCAATGCAGAAACAGCACCTCAACGTACATGCCAGAGATGAGCTGCATAAGCCATTTAAAATGTTCCATTCACATATCTTCCATGAATAAATGATGCCATACAGTGCAGTTACTGGAAGGAGATTGCCTTGACATGTTGCTTTATATGGTTTTAATTGACAGAGATGAATTTAGTACAGCTTTGGTTAACTGGCTCAAAACATTATTATTCTCTCATCAGCATCTGTCATGCAGTGTGCTTCAAGGGAGGTTTGACTCTCTATCAGCAGCTTTCACATTATCCAATTTTCTTCTTATTTGCAATATTTACAGCAGACTACATCTGTCAGCAAATAACCATTTAGTTCTTAGTTTGTGAAAGTAGGTGATAAGTATTAATCACCTGGGTCAGTGTCAAGGCTAAATAACATATGGGCCTTCCACCCAAGGTCACTCCGATGTGACACGGGGTCAGAGCTGTTCAGTCAGCCCTATAAAATTGTAACAGCCCAGCATCGTTCCTACCTTACAAGCTCCATTCGGCAATAACTACATCATTATTTCTAGCAATCACAAGAGAGTTTGATAACTGCCCTATCTCCATGGAAGACTAACTCCTACATTTATCTGATTAATCTTATTTTATTTCTGTAAATGCATTTGTATCACTGTTCTCGGATATAACATATTAAGTGAATTTTCTATATCTTTATTAAAATCTATATGAAATATCAAGTGCCATATGTAAATATTCCACAACGTTGCAGAATAGAATGTTGAGGTAGGACCTCACATTACAGGAAATTTGTACAATAAACACTCTAATGTGCATAGCCGGCTTTAGGCAACTTTGGAAGCTTTCTACTAGCTGTTTATTTTTTATAAAAATGGACATGAAAGATCTGCAAACTCTGCCATTCACAGTTGAGACTGTTTCCACAAGTTGGAACTGTGGTGGAGAATGATGGAAATGTCTCTCATCTGTCATCAAGATGGTTTAAGTCAGTAGTCTCCATACTGTGGCCTGTACCAACAAAGGAACCAAATTCCTCCAGCTGACATCAATAATGGGGAACAATTCCTCCCTCTGACAACAAGGAGGGGGAACAATTCCTCCCTCTGACACCAACAATTCTTCCCTCTGGCAACAATGATTCAGAACAATTCCTCCCTCTGATACCAACAATGGAGAACAATTCTTCCCTCTGGCAACAACAATGATGAGGCAAAATTTCTACCACTGACAACGACCACGGGCATAATTTTTGCCAATTAAATCGATGAAGGTGTGCTGATTACAGGTGCTAGGTGTTTTTTTTTTTTTCCCCACTGATTACTGAGCCTAGGGGCATTTTTTACTCCCACTGGCCACAGTCTGGTCCCCTAAAGTTTTAGGGTGAGAGAACTGGCCCTTGTTTAGATGTAGGGCTCAATGGTTTAGGTTGATTTTCAATGTAATTTTCATGATCTGTTAACTTAAAACTGGGAAGCGATTGAAACTTTGTGTGGCATGTGTAAGCTGTTCAGTTCCAGTATTGTTTTTTTAATGAAATTTGATTAAAAATGTATAAAATTGCTAATACAATGCCACGTGCATGGCCAGCCTGAGCATTTGCAAGCAGATGTCTTCAAGGCACAGTAAGGGAAAAAAGTATTTGATCCCCTGCTGATTTTGTACGTTTGCCCACTGACAAAGAAATGATCAGTCTATAATTTTAATGGTAGGTTTGGTGGTGTGTTCCTTTTCGTAGGATTGCCATTCCTCTGTGCTTGCTGTGGAGTACTGAATGCGGATGGTACAGGAGAGTTGCCGCCTTCTTGCTGCTGCCCGTGTGTGAAGAAAGCTGTAAGCTTCTGCGGCCTCTGGTTCTCTTTCCTCTTGTTAGTCATGATGGGCAGCATCCACGGAGTACACTTGCCAAGTTGGGGTGTCCGTATTGCTGGTTTGTGGGCTGCTATGTGCCGCTGTGTCCCTGGTGAGTCTGGAGCTCCGCTCTCATGCGACCATCACGGTCCTCAGCAAGCTCCACCCCCATTTTAATGGTTGGTATATTTTAACAGTGAGAGACAGAGTAACAACAAAAATATCCAGACAAACACAAGATTTATGTCTCCCAGGTGTCTTCTATAAAGGTAACGAGCTAAGATTAGGAGCTCTCTCTTAACCCATTCGTTGCCAGGCCCTGTTCTCCATTTTGTACACTCAGGTGGCCAGACCATTTTTGTAATCTTTTCATTGCTTTTTTATTTTTCACTTATCGCTTTCAAAGTTTGTAAAAGATCCCCCAAACCATATATTTTCTGAAATCACATGATCAGTAGAATAAAAAGAAGGTGCTACTGATTTCCAAGGTCCCACAATATTTGCGTAAATGTTTATCCAAACAATATTTTTGTTAATAATCCACTAAAATCATGATTAGCAGATAAATACACAGCAAATTTTACAAATTTCCTACTAAATATAAAAGCTTAACCTGTATTGAGTTAATAAATAACAAATATTTGTAACTTAAAATTGCGCCTTTTTGCAAAATGGTGAAATTTGAACAGACGTAAAAGTGTAAAACCCAAATTTCTCAAAAAATCTGAAGGTTTTAATTTTTCCCTTTCAGCTTTCAGAATTTGTGAAAGACCCCCAAAACCCTATATTTTCTGAAAGCATATGACCTCTAGAGAAAAAAGAAGGTGCTGCTGATTTTTTAGACCCTGCGGTATTTGCGCGAATGTTTATCAAACCAATATATTTGCAAAAAACATTAAAACAGTTATTAGCAGATAAAAACACAGCTAATTTTACAAAATTCCTGCTAAATCACTACTAAATAGAAAAGCTTAACCTGGATGGTGTTAATAAATAACAAAACATTTTAATGTTTACATTGTGCCTTTTTGCAAAATGGTGAAAATAGAACGTATCCAAACATTTCTCAAAAAATCTGGAGGTTTTCTTTTTTCACTTACAACTTTCAGAGTTTGTAAAAGACCCCCCCAAATATATTTTTTTAAAGCATATGACCACTGGAATAAAAAGAAGGTGCTACTGATATTTTAGGCCCTGCGGTATTTGCGCAAATGTTTATCAAAGCAATATTTTTACTAAAAATACACTAAAACCATTACTAGCATATAAAAACACAGCTAATTTTACAAAATGCCTGCTAAATTCCAAATAAATATAAAAGCTTAACCTGTATGGAGTTAATACATAACAAATATTTGTAATTTTTACATTGCGCCTTTTTTGCAAAATGGTTAAAATTTAACATACGCAAAAATGTTTTTTCTCAAAAAAATCTGAAGGTTTTCATTTTTCCAGTATTTAGAGTTTGTGAAAGACCCCCAAACCATACATTTTCTGAAAGCTTAGGACCAGTAGAATAAAAAGACAGTGCTACCAATTTTTAAGGCAGCGCGATATTTGTGCAAATGTTTATCAAAACAATATTTTCGATAAAAATACACATCCGCTGAGCAGGCAGATCTGCTTTACAGAATCTGCTTCATGGTAAAGGGGTCTTCACAGGAGCGGCCGGTCCATTAGGAGAGCTGGGGCGCTGCATCCCTGCAGGGCGCTGGACTGAGTTTTTTTTTTCATGCCACATGATTAGAACCTGAGGCTCTAATTGGCTGGAAAAAGGTTGGGCTCGAGGTGCAGAGCATTACACCCCGTACCCACCCACTTGTGACAATAGAGATTTTTTCTGGGTCTGGGGCTCCATGCAAGATCCCACCTCATGGAGTTTCAATGATCATGAGAACGTTAAGGAATCAGCCCAGAACTACATGGGAGAATCTTGTGAATGATCTCAATGCAGCTGAATAGTAGCCAAGAAAACAATTGGTAACACACTACGCCGTGAAGGACTAAAATCCTGCAGCTCCCACAAGTCCCCCTGCTCAAGAAAGCACATGTTCAGGCCTGTCTGAAGTTTGCTAATGAACATCCGAA
Organism: Lithobates sylvaticus; assembly: GCA_028564925.1. NCBI lineage: Eukaryota > Metazoa > Chordata > Amphibia > Anura > Ranidae > Lithobates > Lithobates sylvaticus. The sequence goes on from CM053029.1 coordinate 421,943,896, forward strand.
TGATTCAGAGGAGAACTGGGTGAAAGAGTTCTTTGGCATCAACTCAACTCGCCGTGTTTGGAGGAGGAGGAATGCTGCCTATGACCCCAAGAACACCATCCCCACCATCAAACATGGAGGTGGAAACATTATGCTTTGGGGGTGTTTTTCCTTTAAGGGGACAGGGCAATTTCACTGCATCAAAGGGACGATGGATGGGGCTATACATTGTCAAATCTTGGGTGAGAACCTCCTTCCCTCAGCGAGGGCATTGAAAATGGGTCGTGGATGGGTATTCCAGCATGACAATGACCCAAAACACACAGCCAAGACAAAAAAGGAGTGGCTCAAGAATGAGCACATTAAGATCCTGGAGTGGCCTAGCCAGTCTCTAGACCTTAATCCCATAGAAAATATGTGGAGGGAGCTGAAGGTTCGAGTAAACCTGGAATTCTTAATGAATTGGAGAGGATCTGCAAAGATGGGTGGGACAAAATCCCTCCTGAGATGTGTGCAAACCTGGTGGCCAACGACAAGAAAAGTCTGACCTTTGTGATTGCCAACAAGAGTTTTGCCACCAAATACTAAGTCATGTTTTGCGAAGGGGTCAAATACTTATTTCCCTCATTAAAATGCAAATCAATTTATAACTTTTTTTAAATGCGTTTTTCTGGATATTCTTGTTGTTATTCTGTCTCTCACTGTTCAAATAAACCTACTATTAAAATTATAGACTGACAATTTCCTTTTCAGTGGGCAAAATCAGCAGGGTATCAAATATTTTCCCTCACTGTATACAATGAATTGACTAAAGACACTTTGGGGTTGATTTACTAAAATTGGAGAGTGAAAAATCTGGTGCAGCTGGGCATGGTAGCCAATCAGCTTCTGACTTCAGCTTGTTCGATAAGCTTTGACAAAAAAAAAAACATACCATGCACAGCTACCATGCACAGCTGCCCCAGATTTTGCACTCTCTAGTTTAAGTACATCAGCCTCTTTATTTGCTGCATGGAAGTTGGTCCTTAGTGAACAAAATGCAAATTACTCAGGTTATAGCAGGTAATTGCCAGTACACTACATAACAAATTAAACCACAATGCAATTCTTGAGTACTGAAACTACATAAGCAACCAAATCTAGAGCACACAGTAACCACTGTTCACTAAGCCATAACAATTATTTGCCATAGCAACTGTTCTCTTATCAGAGGTTGGGAGCTAAATACAAGTCTCAGAGAACAACCAGCACTATGAATATTGCCATGACTGCTATTAGGATAATAATTAGCCCAATATAGCACTGAACGTGAGTTTATACTTTTTTTAACAAGTGTACAAGATATGCGTGATGGACTGCCTGACACCCCGACTAGGTATCTCCGCTAAACTACAGCTTCCTCCACCCTAGAACCAGAATATAGCATAATTACCGGACAGGACCAGAAAATTAGATTAGGACTCAATGTAGATAGCAAATTTACCCCAAGCATTAGATCAGAAATAGTTCCACTATGCACAGCATAACAATGCGTCCCAGAAACAGTCCCTCCATCCCTAATTGCATGGGAAGGGTAGCTAATATTAACAGGCAGCCAGGTACCCAGGGAAGTGATATAACCCTCTTGGGGAAAAGGTTCCTTGTAACCCCAACTGGGGGTCTCCTTAGTCTTGGGTCCATAGTCAGTAGGAAGAAGGCTGGCCTCTAGGTTCCTCAAAGAGCCCAAGTCACGGTGGATTCCGTGACAATATGACAACAAATCCATAAATCCCCCCCCCCTAGTTTCTTGCATAAATTACATGCCTGTCTTTGCTACTGTAGCGGGGTCGTTCCCCTTTTAGGGGAGAAGACTACAGTCCCCATAATTCCCCAGGCTCCCGGGAGGCTGTTTGTTTCCGCCCGAGAGGCTTCTGGGGGAGGTGATAAAAGGGAAGAGGAAGGACCGCCTCTTCCTCTTCTGACTGGGCTGGTGACGCAGAGACTTCTGAGTGAGGAGACACCTGTGCGGACCGGGACTGCTGAAGGCCTGAAGCCTGGGCCTTGCAGCAGACAGAGAGAGACTCTCACCCCTCCTTGTCAGCAGCAGCAGAGCGGAGACTTTTGCCTACAGACAGTCGGTCGGAGGGAGGACCGGAGCGCAGGGGCTGTGACGGAGGAGGCCGGACGCCGCCAGTGGAGGTCCCGGAGCTGAGGACGGTACCCCAGGAGTGGTGAGCGAGCTGAAAGGCTCATCCTGCGCTGTTACTTTCACTCTATGCCTATTGAACTGCCAAGGCACAATTTACCTCAGAGCAGCAGATTGTTTCTTTCTGTGGATTACAAACACACCATTTAAAGCTACATGTGCACCACCTCTACAGTTCTCTTGCCGGTGAAGAATACTGTACTATTCTCAAGGACTGAGCTCTATTGCTAGGGATCAGGCCTGGTCCGTTAGGTAGGCGCAGTTAGATTTGTTGCACCTTAGGGGTGCATAGCAGACGGTCGCTACACTTGGCGCTCCGTTCCCCATTGCTGTCCAGACCCACGTATGTGTACATGTTCATAGCACATACTGCAGGGTCCTGTTCATGTGTATTGTAAGTCGAATGTTCAAATGCATGTTACCATTTCTTTTCATATTACCAAAGTAAAGACAGTTATTCAAGTTAGCAGTCTGCTTGTGAGTTTGAGTCCATTACACTTAAAGTATAAGTGATATTTATATGTGCATAAATACATACCCCTTTACTAACTGTGCCAGAGCGGGTAGAGCAGATTGCCGGGGGGTTGGTGGAGCTGTACTCAGGGACCCAAACAAACTTGCGGCCCTCTTAACTGGGGGTATCGCTACACTACTCTTATACATCGCTAGCACATATTTAATTTGGAATCTCCCCCATATCTATGGTTGTGTTGTTTTAGTTTTTTTTATAAAGGCTGAGCCAAAGATCAGTCATTAGTCCCTGGAATAGGTATAAATAAAAGAGATATAAAATGACTGAAACATAAACAGTTATTGCAGCTTAGCCTTATAAATCGATATTAGATATTTTATTATAAAGTATCATATATTAACCGCTTCAGCCCTGGAAGATTTTACCCCGTTCCTGAACAGAGCACTTTTTGCGATTAGGCACTGCGTCGCTTTAACCGACAATTGCGTGGTCGTGCAACGTTGCACCCAAACAAAATTGACGTCCTTTTTTCCCCACAAATAGAGCTTTCTTTTGGTGGTATTAAACAAAAAAAGAGCAACAATTTTGAAAAAAAACGCAATCTTTTTTACTTCTTGCTATAATAAATATCCCCCAAAAATATATAAAAAAAATGTTTTCCTCCGTTTTGACCGATTTGTATTTTTGTTAAAAAAAAAAATTGCAACAAGCGTATATTGATTCGTTTGCGCAAAAGTTATAGCGTCTACAAATTAGGGGATAGTTTTATGGCATTTTTATTATTCTTTTTTTTTTTTTTTTACTAGTAGTGGTGGCGATCTTCGATTTTTATCGGGACAGCGACATTATGGCGGACACATCGGACATTTTTGACACAGTTTTGGGACCATTGGCATTTATACAGCGATCAGTGCTATAAAAATGCATTGACTACTGTAAAAGTGTAACTGGCAGGGAAGGGGTTAACACTAGGGGGCGATCAAGGGGTTAATTGTGTTCCTTAGTGTGTACTCTAACTGAAGGGGGGAGGGGACTGTGTAGGGGAGATGACAGATCACTGTTCATGCTCTGTATGAACAGACTATCTGTTTCTTCTCCCCTCAGAGAACCGGAAACTGTGTGTTTACACACACAGATCCCGATTCTCTATGTGTCAGCAGCGATCGCAGGAGCCAGGTGGTGATCGTGACCACCGGCACTCACATTGGCTCCAGGGGGCAAGCAGCGGGAGGCGTGTGTGCGCCTCCGGCAGCGTGTATGCGCCCCTAGTGGCCACAGGGCGAAGCAACATAACATAACGTCGCTTTGCCCAGCCATGCCATTTTGCTGCGGCAAAAACTGCGGTGGCTAGTCGGCAAGTGGTTAATCATAGCAGCTTTTTAGTTAGGTTCATTCAGGCTTACTTAAGCATACACACATTCATATCAATTGGGACACAGCAGCTGTGTCTTCTCCCAATTTGATAACCATGTGGGTGCGGGTGTGTACAGGTCCCCAATGCAGACAATGTGAGTTTGGGGACTCGCACCCACACAGATTTCAAATTGGGAGCAGCATCTGTGTCCTTGTACGCTTTAGTCTGCCTGTGTGAATGAGGCCTTATGGCAATAACAGGTGTTGTATTACAACATACTGTAAAGAAATATCAGATCTGATGTTTCAGTGCATCTGAATGGATAAAGAGGTTTGTTTTTTGGCAGTCTTTTAAAAAGAGTAGTTGTTGCTCTGATAAACACTTTGTTGGCATCCAATTAAGCCTCGTACGCACGGTACGAAAATCACATGGGGATTGTCGTTTGACAGGCTGTTGTCCAAAGTTCTTACCGTTAGTACGCTCCTTTCAACAATTGTTTTCCAATTTTCGGATGACAGGCTAGTACATTTTTGTCAAACGACAGCTCCACGTCAGATTTTCGGATGGTCAGTACACAAATCGGTCACACAAAAGTCGAAAGTACAAACACGCATGCTCGGAATCCATGCTCACCAAACACAAAATTTAAGGGCCCAAAGGGTGGCGCTCAAGAGCTGAAATTTGTGTAACGTTAGTATGCAAGACAAGATCCTGGCACACGCCCTTTTGCCAAAAATGAGACGCTCGGTTGTCCAACAATCGCACGGTGGTGTGTACGAGGCTTTAGAAGTGGGAGGCTTAGTTTTTTTCTCAGTGCTTATGTGGCAGATAAAAGCAGAATACATAATCACAATTATGATCTTCTTTTTTCCCCTTACAGTTAGCGCCACCTGTAAGCTGCCTAGAAATTTTCACTATATATTTACATTTTTAAATATGGGTAGTGCTATATAAAACAGGACAGTAAGCTCAATTCACTATAGCACATGTATTATTCCCCATTAATATTTTTTTTCAGCCATGTGACTCCTGTTTTTAGATCTCTGTTGAAAAAAAGAAAATTTTGGCATATAAATATATATATATATATATATATTTTTTTTTTTTTTTTTTACAAATAAAAGCAATGCTGCTCATTTAACTCTTTTTCCCTTTTTTCATGCCTAAGTCTATTTCTGACATTCGTTGCTTACAAGTTAAAATCTGTATATTTTTGCTAGAAAATTACTTAGAACCCCCAAACATTATATATATATTTTTAGCAGAGACCCTAGAGAATAAAATGGTGATTGTTGCAATATTTTATGTCACACAGTAAATAAAAAAAAATTGGCTATTTAGTGACTGGCTGTGTCCAATGACAGCCAGTCTTTACCCGCCACCTCACCACCTGCCAGAGTACCACCAGAGTACCCGCCACCTCACCACCTGCCAGAGTACCACCAGAGTACCACCACCTGCCAGAGTACCTGCCATCAGAGTACCTGTAACCAGAGTACCTTCCATCAGAGTACCACCAGAGTACCTGCCACCTCATCACCTGCCACCAGTTCTGGGGGAGCTCTCACCGCTCAGTTCTGTTTCAGTTTCTGGCTCAGAATATGAGCCCCCTGAAGGCAGCACCTCAGGATCCGAATTGGGAGGAGGAAGCAGTCCCTCCTAAAAGAAGATGGTCTGAACTCCAGGCATCTACCAGCCGTGCCAACGGCGGTAGACCCCAGGAGGAGAGGCCCAGTTCAAGCGCTGCTAGACCCCAGGAGGAGAGGCCCAGTGCGCGCCAAAGAATTAGGGCCCAAAATCAGCTGCCAGAAAGCTTGGCAAACCCATTGTGGCTACCTTCTACCACAGGGTCAGCCACGATCCCCCCTTTTACAGCACAGCCAGGTGTGCAGGTCAACACTGCAGGTTTTTCCAAGATGGATTTCTTTTATTTATTTTTCCCAGAGGAATTGCTCCAAGTCGTCATGGACCAAACCAATCTTTGTGCCCAACAATTTATCACAGCCAACCCCAACTCCAGCTATGCCCGCCCTTTTGAATGGCGACCCCTAACAATTCCAGAGCTGAAAGTGTTTTTAGGCCTAACGCTAAACATGGGGCTTACAAAAAAAAAATGAGATACATAAGTATTGGTCGACCAAATCCATCCACCACATGCCAGTTTTTTCTGCAGCCATGTCCAGGTCCCGATATGAAATTATTAGGCGCTTCCTGCATTTTAGTGACACCTCACAGTGCCCCCCCCCCCCCCCCCCCCCCCCGGAATCACCCAAAATTTGACAAGCTGTATAAAATTCGCCCCCTAATTGATTTTTTTTCCAAAAAGTTTGCTGAACTTTATGTCCCTGACAGAAATATATCTGTGGACGAATCCCTGGTGCATTTCACAGGCCGGCTGGGTATCAAACAATACATCCCAAGTAAGAGAGCGAGGTATGGCTTGAAGCTCAACAAGCTCTGTGAAAGTGCCACCGGTTATGTGCACTCCTTCCGTGTGTACGAAGGAAAAGATTCCCAGATCCAGCCCCCTGAGTGTCCATCGTACATGGGAATTAGTGGGAAAATTGTTTGGGAGTTGGCATTCCCACTCCTCCAAAAGGGGTATCATATATATATGGACAATTTTTATACCTTCTCCGCCACCTGTACCTAAAAAAAACATTGGCCTGTGGTACAATAAGAAAAAACTGGAAGGGCTTCCCACAGCGTCTTGTCGCCACAAACATTCGAAGGGGGGAATCGGCCAGCTTGAGGAATGAGGAAGTGCTGGCTGTGAAGTGGAAGGATACTAAAGATGTGTATATGATGTCCACCATCCACAATGACACCTCAGTGGAACTTCACAGAAGACGCGGTCCCGTTCGCAAGCCTTCCTGCATCAATGCATATAATAAATTTATGGGGGGGGGGTGGATTTAAATGACCAGATGTTGCAGCCCTATCTGTCGACAAGAAAATCCCTTTTTTGGTACAAAAAAGTAGCAATTTACTTTTTTCATTTGGCCCTTTTAAATTCTTTTATAATTTACCAAAAATCCTCAGCAACACCCACCACCTTCATAAAATATATTGAAGACATTGTCACTTCACTTATTTATCAAGAGGAATCCCCCCCAGAAAGCATTCGCTCAGATTCTGGCGTCAGGCTACATGAGCGTCATTTTCCGGAACATATTCCACCATCAGCATCCGGAAGACGACACCAAAAGAAATGCCGGGGGTGTGCACTAAGAGAGGATGAATACCTGTGCTGACTATTCCTGCCTGCTGCCTGTTTTGCTGTCGCTGTCCACGTTCCTGCCTGCTGCCTGTTTTGCTGTCGCTGTCTACGTTCCTGCCTGCTGCCTGGACCGATGCTCTCCTCTGTGGACCACTGCACTACTAAAACCGCAGGTAATCTTTTCTTTACCCTTTGCTCAGCAGAATGTATTTTGGTTGTAATTGGTATGTACAGTACATGCTATGTGTTAGAAATATGAAGGGCCTTCAACAATGTGATAGGTTGGCAGGAATTTGTGTGTAATTTATGCTCCTAGAACACCTGACAGTGCTACTTGGGCCTCTGTATGTGGCCAGGCTGTGTAAAAGTCTCACATATTTGGTATCGCCATACTCGGGAGGAGTAGCAGAATGTATTTTGGGGTGTCATTTTTGCTATGTACATGCTATGTGTTGGAAATATCTTATAAATCGACAACTTTATGTAAAAAAAAAAATGCGTTTTCATTTTTTTCCACAGTTTACAAATACTACTGGAAAAAAATGAACCAATGAAAAGACTCATTATGCCTCATATATTATACGTTGGGGTGTTAGCTTTCCAAAATGGGGTCATTTTGTGGGAGAGTTTCCATTGTCCTGGTGCTCCAGGGCCTTCAAAACTGTAATAGGTGGTTGAGAAATGAAATGTGTAATTTATGCATGTAGAAACGCCTGACGGTGCTACTACAATGTTGGGCCTCTGTATGTGGCCAGGCTGTGTAAAAGTCTCACATATTGGTATCACCATACTCGGAAGGAGTAGCAGAATGTATTTTGGGGTGTCAGTTTTTGCTATGTATATGCTATGTGTTGGAAATATCTTATAAAATGGACAACTTTGTATAAAAAAAAAATGCGTTTTCATTTTTTTCCACATATTCCAAAAACTTTGGGAAAAAAATGAACCATTCAAAAGACTCATTATGCCTCATATATTATACGTTAGGGTGTTAGCTTTCCAAAATGGGGTCATTTTGTGGGCGTTTCCATTGTCCTGGTGCTCCAGGGCCTTCAAAACTGTAATAGGTGGTTGAGAAATGAGATGTGTAATTTATGCATGTAGAACGCCTGACGGTGCTACTTCAATGTTGGGCCTCTGTATGTGGCCAAAAGTCTAGGTGGAGTAGCAGAATGTATTTTGGGGTGTCATTTTTGCTATGCATGCTATGTGTTGGAAATATCTTATAAATCGACAACTTTATGTAAAAAAAAAAATGCGTTTTCATTTTTTTCCACAGTTTACAAATACTACTGGAAAAAAATGAACCATTCAAAAGACTCATTATGCCTCATATATTATACGTTGGGGTGTTACAAAATGGGGTCATTTTGTGGGCGTTTCCATTGTCCTGGTGCTCCAGGGCCTTCAAAACTGTAATAGGTGGTTGAGAAATGAAATGTGTAATTTATGCTGTAGAATGACAGTGCTACTACAATGTTGGGCCTCTGTATGTGGCCAGGCTGTGTAAAAGTCTCACATATTTGGTATCGCCATACTTGGAAGGAGTAGCAGAATGTATTTTGGGGTGTCAGTTTTGCTATGTATATGCTATGTGTTGGAAATATCTTATAAATGGACAACTTTGTATAAAAAAAATGCATTTTTCATTTTTTTCCCACATATTCCAAAAACTTTGGGAAAAAAATGAACCATTCAAAAGACTCATTATGCCTCATATATTATACGTTGGGGTGTTAGCTTTCCAAAATGGGGTCATTTTGTGGGCGTTTGCATTGACCTGGTGCTCCAGGGCCTTCAAAAGTGTGATAGGTTGTCATCAAATGAGATGTGCAATTTATGCTCGTAGAACGCCTGACGGTGCTACTTGGATGTTGGACCTCTGTATGTGGCCAGGCTATGTAAAAGTCTCACACATGTGGTATCACTATAAAAAAAGAAATTTGGGAAAAAAATTACAACTTCAAAAAACTCGCCAAGCCTCTTACTAAATACCTTGGGATGTCTGCTTTCCAAAAAGGGGTAATTCTGACAGTGCTACTACAATGTTGGGCCTCTGTATGTGGCCAGGCTGTGTAAAAGTCTCACATATTTGGTATCGCCATACTTGGAAGGAGTAGCAGAATGTATTTTGGGGTGTCAGTTTTGCTATGTATATGCTATGTGTTGGAAATATCTTATAAATGGACAACTTTGTATAAAAAAAATGCATTTTCATTTTTTTTCCACAGATTCCAAAAACTTTGGGAAAAAAATGAACCATTCAAAAGACTCATTATGCCTCATATATTATACGTTGGGGTGTTAGCTTTCCAAAATGGGGTCATTTTGTGGGCGTTTGCATTGACCTGGTGCTCCAGGGCCTTCAAAAGTGTGATAGGTTGTCATCAAATGAGATGTGCAATTTATGCTCGTAGAACGCCTGACGGTGCTACTTGGATGTTGGACCTCTGTATGTGGCCAGGCTATGTAAAAGTCTCACACATGTGGTATCACTATAAAAAAAGAATTTTGGGAAAAAATTACAACTTCAAAAAACTCGCCAAGCCTCTTACTAAATACCTTGGGATGTCTGCTTTCCAAAAAGGGGTAATTTGGGGGGTATTTGTACTTTCCTGGCTTGTTAGGGTCTCAAGAAATGAGATAGGCCTTCAGTGCATCAGGTGTGATCAGATGTGATCATTTTCAATGATTTGCACCATAGCTTTTAGACGCTATAACTTTCACAGCAACCAAATAATATACACTTATTTGGGTTATTTTTACTAAAGATAAGTAGCAGTATACATTTTGGCCAAAAATTTATGAAAAAAAATGTTTTATTTGCAAAAAATTTCAATAAAACTAAAAAAAAAAAAAAAAGTGTTTTTTTTTCAAAAATGTCTCTCTTTTTTCGCTAATATTGCAAAAAAAAAAAAACCCAGCAGTAATTAAATACCACCAAAAGAAAGCTCTGTTTGTGAGAAAAAATGATAAAAATTTGGTTTGGGTAGCATGTAGCATGACTGAGTAATTGTCATTCAAAGTGTGAGAGCGCTGAAAGCTAAAAATTGGTCTGGTAAGGAAAGGTGTTTAAAAGCCCTGTATTGAAGTGGTTAAAAAAAAAAAAAAAAAAACAGTAAAGTTAGCCAGATTTTTTTGTATATTGTGAAAGATGAGGTTACGCCGAGTAAATAGATACCAAACATCACACTCGTGGAATGACGACAAACTACAGTACCTAAAAATCTCCATAGGCGATGCTTAAAAAAGAAAAATTAACGGTTACCAGTTTAGAGTTAGGTCTTTTGCTAGAGGAGGTCTTTTGCTAGAATTATTGCTCTAGCTCTAACGATTGCGGCAATACCTCACATGTGTGATTTGAACACCGTTTACATATGCAGGCACGACTTGCGCATGCGTTTTCTTTGCTCCGCAACCTTGCGGGGACAGGGGCGCTTTAAAAAAAAAATATTTTTCCTATTTATTTTTTTTTTTTTACATTGTAACTTTGAAAAAATGATGATCACTTTTATTGCTGTCACAAGGAAAGTAAACATCCCTTGTGACAGTAATAGGTGGTGACAGATACTCTTCATGGAGGGCCTGAGGGTATAAAATACCCCAAATCCCTCCTTTGCACTTCAAAGTATACAGATCGCCAAAAACAGCGATTCTGAATACTGTAATTTTTTTTCTTAATCTGCGCCATTGGCAGTTGAGTAAACCGGAAGTGACGTTGTGACGTCGCTTCCGTGTGTTTACAAAGGAGACTGGAACATAGCCATTTCTGGCTTTGTTTTAGTCTCACTCTAGCCGGCGGAAGTGCTGATCGTGGATCGGGTCTTCCGGTGGGACGGGAGGCCTGGGAAGAGCGGCGGAAGGCGATGGGAGGGGGGGCGGGGCGTCCCATCCCACTCCTTTAGGATAACAGCCGAGTGGCTTTTAGCCACATCTGTTGTTATCCCTAAAGAGCCAACCACCTGCTCTATAGGCATCATCCCAGTATAACCCCTTAAAGCCTAGGCCACATGTGTGCGTACGGTCAGCTCTAAGGGGTTAAATCTATATTTAGGTGACAATATAGGGATATCAATACTCATGGATGGTTCTCAAAGCGGACCTTCAGTCATTTTTTCAACTTTCCATCTATTAAATCTTCTGCCCTTGTTGTTTTAACTTTGGATAGTAAATCATTTTTTTTCTCCCTGTAAATACCTTACACAGCCCACTTCCTGTTTCTTGTCTGGTCATTGGCCTAGGCTTATCACATAATGCACAGCTCTCTCTCTCTCACTCTTGTGAGAGTTTGCCAGGAAGGGAGGGGGAGATGAGTCATAAGAGGGCCATCGAGATCTGCAGGGCTGCTGGGCTGCAGAGCTGGAGGTGTGCCTCGGTGTGTCTGCGTTAATCCAGGAAGTGAACAGGCAGCAGCTTCAGCTGCCCACAGTTAAAATGGATGCAGCCAGACTCAGTGGAGGGAGATTTCTGCAGCATATTTGGCAATTACAGAATCACAGTATATATAAAATAATATGCAAAGTGGTTGGAGGGAAGCTTCAGAATGGCAAAGAGGTTTTTATTACAAATTATGTGAGCAGACTGCAGTTCCTCTTTAAGAATATCACTAGAATATGTGGTTTATCATAAAAAAAAAGGTTTTTAGCTCCCTCTACCTGATGAAAAACTTCTGGACAAATTTGGTTATCATACCTTTTCAAACCTTTCAAAAGCACCAAGCTAAACCAGGGGATGTCTTCCAAATTCCAATACCTTCAAATCAAACATTTCATCCAAACATGGACATGCACCATATCTGACTTGTCTTCCCTTAGGGCCTATTAAAGGGCCTTAATGAATAACCTACAGGGCCAGGGCCTAATCTCTTTTGGCCATTATCTATTACTTGCAACAGCTATAAACACCTTCCCCTTTAATACACAAAAATGGGAACGAGACCTTGACAAACACATAATGGAGGACAATTGGTACCATATCTGGACTGCTAAGGCCAAAAGCTCAGTCCAGGTATTAGCCCTGGAGGCTAATTATAAACTTCTCCTCCGCTGATTCCCGGTCCCCTGAGTGTATCTCATACAGTTCCTACATACTCATCGTTGTGTTTTCCGGTGGTTGTCAGGTTGAGGGCTCATTCAGGCATATTTAGGACTGGTCGGCGTTTATCAGTTAATCTATACAGTCATAGGCACATTGTTTTGCAAAGGCTCCTCTGATCTCCTTCTAAAAAGGTCCTTCCAAAAAAACTGACATTTGCACTAACAATTAATTCAAATTGTTGGAAAGATGTCGACAACTTCCTTTGCGGAAATCAAGCACCCAAGTTTTATACCTTGAAAAACTTACTGTGAAGCAAAATGATACTATGACGACATTTTGGAAATGCTGCAACCATGGATTGAGTCTTTCTTCCCCCCTACCTTTCACAAAGACCCTTTGACAGTATGAAGATCACTTACCATTTTTGCCTCCCTACCTGAGGGTTACTGACCGAATGTCCTGACAGCTGCTACCACTCCCCCCACGTTTTTTTCCTTCCTCCCAACGCCCCTTTTTCTCTTCCTTCAACCCTCCTTCTTCATTTTCCATCTCTTCTGTTTTTAACCCCTCTGCTTCTCGTTGCCCTTCTCACTTTTACACCACCTGCTGACAAATGCTGCCCTAGACCTTCCCTCATCCTATGCCTTTTCTCAGAGAATTCATAACAAGACCATGAATTGCACATTTTAGAGAACAATGACATCTGTATAAGTCATGGTATTGCTGTTGATAACATTATCCAACATTATCCATCTCATGTCCCATGTTCCTCCGATTCCTCCTGTATTGAATTGTATTACAACTGTACTGTCTGCCCTCATGTTGTAAAGCGCTGCACAAACTGATGGCACTTATAAATCCTGAATAATAATAAAAATGTAATCTCTATTGTCAAGATTTCACTGTACTGCATATAAACTGCAAACCTTTGCATGGCTTGGCATTTTTACCTGCTTACATTCTTGAAAATTACAAATGTAAAAAAAAAAAAAAAAATGCTTTCAGCTCAAAATTGCTGCAGTAGTGATTTTGTGAAAGCATCTGCCTGTAGTTTGAACAAACAATAGTGCGGATAATGCCACCTAGTGGTTAAAAAACATAAAGACTAAAAAACAATCCAAAGAAATGAGAGGAAAATTAAAAAAGATGTATTTTTTTTCATCTTTTCTACTGGAAAAAAAAACACTCCTTGATAAAGGCAAAAACAGGATTTTGTTGAGCTTTTTTGTGCTTGAAAAATCCAGCAAACGCAAACTTTATTTTAGGGTAGTAAACACACTCAGCTTGATTTACTAAAGAAGTAAAGACTGTATTTATATTAAAGTTATAACAACTCTTCAGTATCTTAAGCACTTTCAGCTGCTGATTTAATCACTTATTGAGTATGCAGCTTCTTTTGTCTTTTACTCTTTGCCTAAGTCCCAGTTTAAGCTGGTGCCATGACTGCTGCCACTTGTTTCCCATTTCAGGGTGGCTCCATTTTCTTGCAGCATCCTATGGAGTCACCCTTGTATGTAGGGACTAGAGTAGTATCTTTCTACCCTGTGTGCATCAACACAGCCCCCATAGCCAAGAATGGCAAGGCACGCCCCTTTGCCTTCTGAGAATGGCTCTGTACCACGTAATCACTGCAACCAATCACAGTATCACAAAATGCAAGCAAAGGCTGCTGTAAGCAGTCATGTCTCTCTGACTGGTGATCAGGAAGCACTGATTAGTGTGTGAGAACAAAGAAGGCCTCCTGACCACCAGCCAGCACCAGCACAATCCAGTAATAGTGCCAACATTCTTAAAAATCCCCTCTTCACTGTGACCCCCCCCCCCCCCCCACTACAGTATATGTCAGCCCCACGCTGCCCCTGATCTGACCCCGCTATCTCCCTTATCTTGCACATCGGTACATTAACTGCATTATCTCCATTCCCCCACTGTATGTGACCCTTACGTTAGCCCCTTCACCTTCTGATCCATCTGGGGCACTTTTCTCTCCTACTGATACTGGGGCATTTTTCTGACCACTGGGGACTTTTTCCCCACTAACCACTAACCCTAGGGCATTCTTTCTCACGTTGACATTGACACCCAAGCATCCTCCAACCAGGTCAGCTCACACTATAGCATTGCAGCAACATGCACTCTACCGCAACAGGTGCCAGTACACTTTAAGGGCTTATTCACACATGCAACTATTACTGCCGCCCCTCTGAAAAGCAAGCAGCAATATGTTGCCTCCCCACCTCCTATTTTAACCCTTAAAATGGCAACCCACCATGCATGCGTGTAGCACCCATCTGACACCCAAAAGGCAGGATAGCATCTCCAGAGGCAAGGGTGGGCTAATATTCCACCCCAGGGATGAGTCCGTGGCTAAAATGGGGGGACCGAGAAAGAATATTTGGCACTAGTCACATTTGTCTTTTTAAAGTTTTATTGCAGAACATTTAGAGATGTGAGGGTAAGGGGTCCCAGCTACCATAGCAGATCACTTACAGACTCTCCAAATTATTATTAGATTGGATTTATATAGTGCCAACAGTTTATGCAATTCAATATCCAGCTTCATAGTGTCAGAACTTAAGCTGACCCGACAACACTAAGCACATTCCCAAATTTCAGTGCTTCCTCCAAGTGAGTCATCAGGCCCTTCTGAGAGACCAGCCTTCTTCCGGGCTCTCTCCAGCAAGGTGCCTTCCTTGGGTCCCCTTCTTGGCACAGCCTTCTCCAGACCAGACAGGACAATGACAATGTCACTTCAGCACGTTAGGCTCCAAACCAGGCTATTGGGCCTAACAGCAGAGCTCCATCCAGCAGCACCTCTCTGGGCCTCAGCCCAGGGAAAGCGAGTGAGCACATGGCCTGTCCTAAATGTTTATATACCCCCCTAGCATGCACCAGTGGCATAAACCTCCTACTGGATTGGCTGAAGGAAATATAAGTGTTCATAACTTAGTTTTGTTTGTGAAATCTCATACTATGACCAATGATACCAGTGATGTCCACTGGCAACAGTGAGAATTCACAAGCCAATTTAAAAAGATTGTAAAGGCTAATTTTTATTTATTTTTTTAAATAACAAACATTTCATACTTGCATGCTCTGTGTAATGGTTTTGCACAGAGCAGCCCCAATCCTCCTCTCCATACTCTGTGTAATGTTTTTGCCTTGCACCCCTTCACATGTCCCCGTCCAGCGCTTCTGTCCCCTCTGCTTTGCTGAGTGCCCCAATTAGCAAGCTGCTTGTTCTGGGGGCACTCATGCATGCTCACACTTGAGCCGCCTCTGTGTGTGTGTCTATGGGACACAATAAAAATCGCTGATCGCCACCATTACTAGTGTAGCGGCCATAACCCCTTGAGGGGCGGCCTTGACTTTCTGGGCTTACCAGTTACCTCCTCGTGGCTTGTCGGTTGTTGTCTAGGGGTTCCCAGTGTTAGTACCCAGTGACTTCAGATGCTGACACATAAAAGTCCTTTTCAAGGTTTTTATTTTGCAGTGGTAACATCCAACATAACACAGTCTCTGATGGGAATAGAGGGCACGGGTGACAAAACTCAGGCACTTTGAACTGCTGACATCCACTGAATGTCTCTAATCAACCCAGAGAGTAGCCACTCGCAGCTGGGTGCTTCACTGCCGGATAAACCTCTAGCCAGAGATCTAGCAGCCAACATGTGATCCGGAAACTTTGCAAAGTCTCTGCCACAGACTAAATTGTAACTGAAGATAGGAACCTTTCCCACAGTACCTGGATCTCTCAGCCTTCTTGGCGATACTGTGTGAAGTGTGGATTCTTTAGTGTCCATACAACTCAGCTCCCAGGCTCTTACTGAGCAGCCAGCTTGTTGGCCCTCCTCCGAAGAGTCCTCCCCTGGTCACTAGTACGAGTTGCCGTGTCCCTCCAATACCGAGAGCACACCGGGACGCCTTTGAATCCTCCTTCAGTTACTGGGCCTCGGACTAGCCAGTTACGAGACTCGGGAACAGACGGATCCCCACCCCAGACCATGAGGGCCTCTGGGGCTGGTCAGATTGACCATGCTTGCGGGACGGCAAACGCTCCTAGGCCCGGGACCCCTCATGGGGCAACCCCAGACCAGAACCAGGAATTAAAAGCAGCAGCCGAACCCTGAACACGTGACTTCAGCACCTTAAATACCCCTTCCCAGACTACGCAGCAGGGCCAGACACGCCCACTGATTGGCTCGGGAAAGATTGGTACCTAAGACGTCCAACCAGGCCTGGTTCTCGGCCTGTCATGGGTGCCTCACTGCACCTATGACCAGGCGGAACCTTAGTACAGCCCAGCCAGACTGATGCCAAAGTAAATCCTGTACAATTAACCCCCAGAACTCCATTACAGTTCTGAGAAAAATTTGCACTGATAGCTCACACTTACTACACTAGTAAAAAAAAAAAAAGAAAAAATAATACAAATGCCATAAATCTATCCCCTATTTTGTAGACGCTATAACTTTTGCGCAAATCAATCAATATATGCATATTGTGTTTTTTTTTTTTTTAACAAAAATATGTTGAAGAATATATATAGGTCTAAACTGATGAAGAAAATTATTTTTTTACATTTTTTGGGGGATATTTATTATAGAAAAAAGTAAAAAATATAGTTTTTTTTTTTCAAAATTTACGCTCTTTTTTTGTTTACAACGCAAAAAATTAAAAACGCAGAGGTGATCAAAAACCACCAAAAGAAAGCTCAATTTGTGGGAAAAATAAGGACGTCAATTTTGTTTGGGTGCAGGCGCACAATTATAAGTTAAAGCGACGCAGTGCCGTATCGCAAAAAAATGGCCTGGCCATTAAGGGGGCAAATCTTCCGGTCTGTAAGTGGTTAAAGAGAAGCAGCATCCTTGACTGTACGGCCTCATGCAAACAGGACGTTTTAAAAAATGCCAGAGCTGCAGCAGCGCTAAAAATGCCAGTTTTTTTGCGTTTAGACATTAGTGTTATTGCGCGTTTTTTTTTTTTTTTTTTTTTTTGTTATTAGTTCCCTAAGTTCTTTCTCTTGTTGACATCTTTACCCAATAATACCTGTGGGGGCCTTCCATTTCATAAATGGCAAATGGAACTTTGGCCGACCCGTCATTTGCTTCAATGGTCTCTCTACTTGAGTTCCCTCTTGTGTAGGTGGAATCCTCTAGTCCTTGCATTCCCTAGGGCCCCCCTTCCTCCCCCCACCCTCCCTCCCATCCCGCCGCTGTGGTCGCTCAGGCAATAGCTTCAAAAGGATAGTCTCCTTTTTTTTTTTTTTTTTATTCTACTCCTTTTCTTCAAGTTAGATACACGCCTCAGTTACTCTGGCTGTTTCCTTAACCGCTTCAATACCGCCCGCCGTCATATGACGCCCACAAGGTGGATCTACCATCCTGGGTGGGCGTCATATGACGTCCTCGGATTCCCGGCCGCCTGGGGCATCGCGCGGGACCCGGTGCGAGTGCCCGGCGGCCGCGATGTCCGCCGGGCACCCGCGATTGCCCGTTAAAACAACGGGACCGGGCGGGAACGTGGAGCTGTGTGTGTAAACACACAGCTCCACGTCCTGTCAGTGCAGAGGAGACCGATCATGTGATCCCAGTACGGAGGAACACATGATCGGTCTCCTCCCCTTGAGTCCCCTCCCCCTACAGTTAGAATCACGTCTATTAGGGAACACATTAACCCCTCCAGCGCCCTCTAGTGTTAACCCCTTCCCTAGCAGTCACATTTACACAGTAATCATTGCAATTTTATAGCAACGATCGCTGTGTAAATGTGAATGGTTCCAAAAATGTGTCAAAAGTGTCCGAAGTGTCCGCCGCAATGTCGCAGTCACGAAAAAAAAAATCGCAGATCCCCACCATTACTAGTAAAAAAAAAAAAAATTCAATAAATCTATCCCCTATTTTGTAGACGCTATAACTTTTGCGCAAACCGATCAATATACGCTTATTGCGATTTTTTTTACCAAAAATATGTAGAAGAATACGTATCGGCCTAAACTGAGGAAAAAAATATTTTTTTAAAAAAAAAATGGGATATTTATTATAGCAAAAAGTAAAAAATATTGTGTTTTTTTTCAAAATTGTCGCTCTTCTTTTGTTCATAGCACAAAAAATAAAAACCGCAGGAGCGATCAAATACCACCAAAAGACTTCTCTAAAACTCCAAGACTTCTTAAACCTTTTCCAACTCTCCCATTTGTTCCTCGTTCCCTCCCTTTCCTCTATAGTACAATTTTTCAGACACTCCAAGGTATAAGTGCTTTCTACCGCGTCCACCCATTCCCAGAGGGGCGGGCTTTCACGGTCCATCCATCTCCTGGGAATTACTCGTTTCGCTGCGTTGAGCAAGTGCGAAATTAGTGAGCCTTTGTATTGCCGGATCCCTCCCATGTGGCATGCAACAGCACTACCCAAGGGTCATCTTTCACCTCGACGTTTGTTATCTCCTTAATAAATCTCAAAATAGAATTCCAGAATTTTTTGATTTTAGGACAGTCCCACCATAAGTGACCCAAGGTCCCCCTCGTTTTACATCCTCTCCAACAGTCTGCCGATACGCCTGGCTGAAATCTGTTTATTTTATCTGGGGTCAAGTACCAGCCAGATAAGCACTTGTAGTTAGTTTCTGCAGTTTTGGCGTCTACTGCTGAGCTATGTGTGAGTTTAAATATTTTCTTAATTGCTCCTGTGCTAATTTGTGTGCCTAACTCCCCCAGTCTGTCCTTCTGCAACAGAAGTTTATAAATTTTTGTAATTATTTTTTTGGTATTTTCTGCTGTGAAAATACGTTCCATTGCCGTAAGGTCGTCTCTTCCCCTTAATGGGGGAGGTAACGATCTAACAAAGTGACATAACTGCAGGTACCGCCATTCATCAACCGTGAACAAATCCTTTTTCCCTTGTAGATCCTGGATGGCCAGGATTTTCCCTTTACTAATTAAATCTCCTAAACGTGAATTATCGTTTTTTATCCAATCCCCTCCCAACTCTTTTTTACCTGGTGGAAATAAATCGTTTTCTTTTAGTGCAATTAAGGGTGAGTTGAATTTAATTTTAAATTTTTTTGCATTTTGTCCCAGATTTTGATAGTGTTCCTAGTGATTGGGTGTGTATTTTCTCCTAACATTCTATATTTGGGGGGATTCCATATGGTCTTCCCCAACTGTGCTTCACTAAGTGCTTCTTCTAAGCTGACCCACCTCTTTGAACCGTGTGTCTTCCCCCATTCTGGAATTCTAAGAAGGGCTACTGAGTGATAATAGGTCGCAACGTCGGGGACAGCTAGGCCTCCCTGGCTTTTATCTCGTTTTAAGATTTGCATTGAAATTCTGTGTTTCTTCTGTTGCCACACGAAATTCATAATAATGGTTTTTAGTTTCCTCAGAAACTGTTCCGGTAATGGGATTGGGATCATCTGGAACTTGTATGTTAACAGCGGGAGTATCATCATTTTAACGGCATTTATGCGGCCGAGCCATGAGATTGGTCTAGTTTTTTAAACTCTTGACATTTTTTTTGACCTCATCTAAGAGAGGGATATAATTAGCCATATACAATTTCCCTGTGG
This sequence comes from Lithobates sylvaticus, assembly GCA_028564925.1. Taxonomy (NCBI): domain Eukaryota; kingdom Metazoa; phylum Chordata; class Amphibia; order Anura; family Ranidae; genus Lithobates; species Lithobates sylvaticus. The sequence goes on from CM053029.1 coordinate 421,963,709, forward strand.
TATTGGTCAACTCAATCCCTAGATATTTAATCTGTCTCTTCCAGGTGAAATTAAACTCTCTCTCCAAATCCCGCCTCTCTGTCTTATTGATGTTGATATTAAGTATGAAAGTTTTTGCTGTGTTGATCTTAAAATTGGAAATCTCGCCGTACGCTCCAATAGTTTTCAGAATGTTGGGCAATGATTTCTGAGGGGAACTAACATAGAATAAAACGTCGTCGGCAAATGCCGCAAGTTTGTGTTCCTCCCCCCCTGCCGTACAGCCCTCTATCCCCGGGTTCCCCCTTATTGCCGCCAAAAGGGGCTCCAAGGAGAGAACGAAAAGAAGAGGGGACAGGGGACAGCCCTGTCTTGTCCCATTATGCATTTCAAAAAGGGCAGAGACAATGCCATTCACCTTTATGTTGGCTTTGGGGTGGCTATATAAAACTTTTATTTTCTGAATGATTTTAGGTCGAACAGGAACAATCTCGAACAGGAACCCCCAGTCTACCCGGTCGAACGCTTTTTCTGCATCAATCGACAGTAGTAGACTGGGGGTTCGTGAATCCCTCATCCTCTGCATTGCAAGTAAGGTTCGCACGCTATTATCTCTACCCTCTCTGCCCGGCGTAAAACCAACTTGGTCTAGGTGGACCAGCGTGCCCAAGCATCCCTTTATGCGGTCAGCCAAGATTTTGGTATAAAGCTTTGTTTCAAAGTTTAACAGGGATATAGGTCTATACCCTGCACACTTCGATCCATCCTTCCCTTCTTTACGCAAGACTGTGATCGTCGCAGATAAAGAGGCCTCACTCATATCGAACTCCGCGCCGAGGCCGTTCATATAGCAGAGGAGTCTGGGAATCAAGATCTCTCTGTCTGTCTTATAATATAGGGCCGTGAACCCATCGGGGCCCGGGCTCTTGCCTACTGGCGAATTGTTTAAAGCTCTCGAGATTTCCTCCTCCGTGATGGGTCTATCTAACCCCTCCCTCTCCTCAAGACCCAAAGTCTGCAGTTTTGCCCCTTCAGGAAATCATTGACTTTTTCTCTGCTCACCCCATTTTTTTTCCTACCCTTTTGGCCGACTGAGTAAAGCTCTTCATAAAAGTCTCTAAATGCCGAAGCTATATCTTTAGATAAAAATCTCAACTCTCCATTTTTTGTGAATATTTTTTCTATAAAATTTTTAGCTTTATTCTTTTGGAGCATTCTTGCTAGATGCTTGCTTGATTTATTTCCCCATATATAGCGTTCTTTGGCGATTTTATTGTAGACTTGTTTGGCTTCCTGCTCTGCTAAACCTTTTAGTTCTTCTCTCTTAACGTTTATTTCTTGGAGGGTTGCCTGATTGTGGCTCGGGTCTCCCTTGTGTTTTTGTTCCAAAGCCTTTACCTCACTCGACAGTTCCTGGATTTTTCTAGTCCTTTCTCTTTTTTTTCCAAGAAGCTTTCGAGATTAGGACCCCCCTAATAAAGACCTTATGAGCATCCCAAAGGCTGGACCCCTTCACTTCCCCGTTGTCATTTATTTTAAAGAACCATTCGAGTTCATTTCTAATGCTGTCGCGTATCTCGTTGTCCTTGAGTAACTCGTCGTTTAGCTTCCATCCGCTACTCGGTTGTTTATGTTCTGGTATATTTAATTTCATACTAACCGGGGCGTGGTCTGATAATGTCGTTATCTCAATGTTGGTATCCAAGACTCTCTCTAACAGACCGTGATCCACCAAAATATAATCCCGTCTTGAGTACGTCTTGTGCACAGGGGAGAAAAACGTGTAGTCCCTGGTCTGTGGGTGCTGCATCCTCCAAACATCCACCAGTTGTTCTGAGCACAGCTTTTTCTTTAATAGTTTCAACTGAACGTTACTTGACCCCTGTGCACCAGACGTACTGTCTATGCCCGGGTCCAAAGTGAGATTTAGGTCCCCCATCAGGATCAGGTAGCCTTTCCTGAAGGACCTCAGCCTCGACAGCAATGCTGCCATATATTCGGAGGACCTTATGTTAGGCGCGTAGATATTAGCTAGGGTGTAGGTTGTCCCATATAGGGTACCCCTCAAAAAAAGGAACCTCCCCTCAACATCTGCCTTCCTGTCTTCTACACTAAATTGCAAGTCCTTGGCAATCCCGATAGCCACCCCTCTGGTTCTACTTGAAATTGTGTCACTGTAGTACCAAGTAGGGTGGGCCTTTGAAAAGAGTTTAATGTTGGATGTATGTGAGAGGTGGGTTTCTTGTAAAAAAACCAAGCTGGCCCCAAGTCTCTTCACCTCCTCTAATACCTTAAGCCGTTTACTAGGGGCGTTCAGCCCTTTCACGTTGTATGTGAGACATTTGATTACTGTCATCCTAATTTAAGTGTCTTCACCTCTGCCTTCCCTAAGCGACCCACAGCGGCGGGGTCTCCCTCCCATGTGCCCCTCCCCCTCCCATATGCCCCTCCGTCCCTCCCCCCCCTCCCCTTGTGCTCCCCCCACCCCCCAGACCTCCCCCCCCCCCCCTCCCTCCCCCCCCACCTCCATCCCCTCTCTCCCCATCCGGGGTCTCTGAGCTGAAGGGTGCCGTCTTCTCTAGGCCTCCCCTGAACTCATGATCTCTGGAGAGGTGGGGTTCTGAGCCCGCCCTTGCGTGTCCACCCCAGCGACCGGACACCGCCGGGTACGGGGGTGGGCCAGCCAGCGATGACAAGGCAGCCCCGTAGGGGTAGCCCCCCCGCTATAGCTTGTCTCTCCCCTCCCCCCCCCACACATCCCTGATATATATATATCGACTCAACCCATTTCGGCCCATCCCGATAGGTCAGGAACCGGGATATCTAGTTTCCTGCAGAACTCAGACAATTCCTCAGGGAATCTCAATCTAGCCGATCTACCCTCTTTTGTGCCTATCAGGCATGCAGGGAACCCCCAGTTGTATTTAATGTTATTATTGTGGAGGGACTCAAGCAGGGGTCTCTGCATCCTTCTTCTCTCGAGGGTCCTGGCGGATAGATCGGCATAGATCTGGATTTCAGCTTCCTCAAACTTAATGGGAGTCTTTCCTCTGATCTTGTGCCATATGTCCTCTTTATCTTTAAAGTGGCTGAAACGAACTATAACATCTCGGGTTCTATTTGATTCTGACGATTCCATCCTACCAATCCGGTGTATCCTTTCTATTGTAGGGAACTGGTCTTCTCTTCTTCCGATAATTGGGGCAAAGATCATTCTCATAATTTTCTCCAGATCTTCCCCTCTATGTTCAGGAATAGCTCGAATTCTCAGGTTCAACCTTCTATCTCTGTTTTCCTGGTCTTCAATTTTGTATAAGGTGTCCCTCTGGTGGATTTGGGTCTTCTTTAATTGCGTCTTTAGGTCTAGAATTTCCTGCTCCATGTTGTCGGCCCTCTTCTCCATCCCCTCCACCCTGGTTAGCAAGTGACTCAGATCCTCTCTCAGATTGTTAACTTCGGCCTTTATTACATTCTCCAATCTCAGCATCATCTCCTCCATTTCCACTTTGGAGAGGGGTTGTGGTCTAATCGGCAGCTCGTCACTTCTACTAACGTCACCCTCGCTCTCCATTGTATGTTCCACCCTTGATTGATCAAGGGCTGTATCTATTCTGCGAGCTGTATTCTTTCCTTTTTCGATGGTAGCCTTTGGGGTGTTATCAAGCCCTGATGTTGTCGGGCTGGCGCCCTGTCTAAGATAATGTTTTATAGTGCTTGTATCACTTTTCACGGCTTTTGAGGCCCCTTTCTTAGGCAATTTGTTAGACTCCTTGCTCATGGTGTTTCTTTTTGTTCCTCTTATTCTTTTCCCCAGTTTGATGGCGTTGCAGTCCTTTCACCCTTCCTTTCCCCTTCCCCTTGCTGCCCAACTCGATTAAATGCCCACCTGCACCAGCTTTTAGTCTGAGACTGGATCAGCTTGACTCAGGGCTAGTTCCAAGGACTCTCCCCTTGTTCTCCCTATGCTGGGGGAGTCGCACTCGGGAGATACCCCGAGTCACTCTGGAGTATGTAAAAAAAAAAAAAATATGGGCGGTAGGATATTTGCCTTTATCTTTGCCTTTTAGGGAGTTTTTGAGGGCCTTATCCAAATTGTAGCATCCGGGAGAGTGTTACCTCCTGAGAGGCATTCTACTCCTAAAGTCGTTTCTAAGATACTTGTTATAGCCCCTTTTCTTTCCTCTCCTCTCTTCTTGACTCCTGGGCTTGGGTCGAGTGAGTTGAACAACCCTGCGTGATGGAGGGTTTGAAAAAAAAAAAAAAATTTTTCGCCCTCCCTTATCCAAGGTATTTATGACTCGCTAAGGGCTGTATTAGCATTAAGAGGAGGAGAACCCGAGCAAAATTTATTTGGGGCCGCAAAGGGGAGGAAAAAATAAAGAAAAGAAACACAAAAAAAAAAAAAAGAAGATAACAGCTGACCCTCTGCTTTCCTATTTGGGCTGGGGGAGAGAGGTTATTGCCAAGGTTGGACCGTCATGCGTTTGGGCCTGATAAGACCAGGCTGAGCCCCTCAGCCTACCGCTAGACAAGGGGGCTTGGCCCTCCAACCAGCAAATGTTTATAATGATTTTGCATCAGACATCCATTTATCACATTGAGTTTTCCACACCAATATACTTTGGAGCAAACAGTGCGTTGAGCATCTGCTAAACAACCCAGATAGGGAGGACGTACCAAAAAAAACATGCTCTAAGCCTAGAGCGTCGAGGGCTGAAGTCAGAGTCCTCCTCGTTCTACGTGTCTGGCAGTCCGCTGTTGTCAAGCTTCCCGCATTTTTAAATGTTGTTTACCTGCTGACTATGTCGGGGGGGGGGGGGGTGAACCACCGAGGGTGCACCATGGCTTGTGATAATCTGTCCTGGGCGGCTTGTTCTGTCGGTTTGAGTCTTGTTAGGTGCCGGCTATAAAAGCCGCTATATCCGTCCCACTGCCCGACCAGATGTTCCTAGTTGTTCGCCACACACAGTGAATCCCACATCAAGACAAAAGCCCAAGTTATCATGTTATTCCAGCAGTGAGGTAAATCTTTCCCTCTAAATAGCTCTAGTTGAAAAAATAAGAAAACTTTTTCCGGAACCTTGCAGACAATCTTTAAACCATTTGAATGGATATATGGTCTTACCTTCTTTTTAATTATTGCTGTGGTTGATGCAGGCTCTAACAGTATACTCACAAACCATGAGCTTACAGGAGATTTCGTCCCTGTGTGCTGTTGTCTCCTCTGCTGTTTGAATCACGGGTTGCAGGCTATGTACCGTGGATGTGCGATGACGGCGGTGGGGGATAGCGGGGGGGGAGGAAGGCAGCTGAGCGGTGATCGCGGGAGGCGGCCCACCGCTACCCGAAGGTGATGCCTTGGCGGTTGCCGTCCCGTGCTCTCTCCATTCCCGGAACCGCGAGCCGCGGTGTTCAGGGCTTCTATAGCTATACCTGCAAAATGGGCCAACCTGAAGTGATCTAGCAGGACTTCATTTTCTGACTAAAGTTCCGGGAAAAAACAGTGCTTGATCTGCAACTGCCCTGGTGCTGCATATATGTGATGACACCAGCCATTTTATGGTTAGCGGGCGTTCTCCTCCTCCGCCTCGCTCCTGCCCTCGCCAGCTGACGGACCCAGGCCCCTCCCTCCGTGCTGATCATTACGTCAGCACGTCCATTCCCTTGAAATCAATGGGACACCGCGGCAATACCGCCGGCAAAGCCCCGCTGCAGCGGCGCTTTGCGGGCGGTTTTAACCCTTTTTCGGCCGCTAGCGATGGCCGCTTTACGACGGTAAAGCAGCACTAAATATAGCGCTGCTTTACCGCCGACGCCGCTCCTGCCCCAGTGTGAAAGGGGTCTTAGAGCTGGTTCACATTTGTCCGGGCATGGTATCATTGCGATTTTTAAAAGGAATCTGGTGCAGTTTCGTTCACCGGTTTAGGTGCAAATTTTTAAAGTGTATGACACTTGAAATCGCACCTGAACCAAACTGAAAATCGTACAGGACTCTATTTAAAAACACACCACGGCCGGCCCGCACATATGTGAATCAGCTCCGTAGGAAGCTGGTTCGCTTCACATGTCATGCGAATCAGATGCGGTTCAAAGTGCATCCAATTCACATATATGTGAACCGAGCCTTAGCAATGCCAGCATTTCAGGAATGTAAGCCTGGGCTCACATATATGCGATGCACACTGCATTCCTATTCAAATCACATGCAATGTCTGTGCGCTGCGATTTGAGCCATTCATTTGTATGGCTCAAATTGCATCACTTCTGCACACAGAAAGGTACAGGACCCTTTTTTTTCCTGCACTGGAATTGGATCACATGGGTGTTCACACCCATGCGATCCGATTCTGTCAATCGTACTGTGTTTTGCAAACCATTTTGGGGTGTCGTTAACATTGACATCCGCTGTGCTTCACATTAACACTGTGCGATTTCAATGCGGTGTGGGAAACACACAGGATTTGCTGCGCGGCGTTTCCCGCACTGCATATATGTGAACCAAGCCTATCTGATTTTTTAAACTGTTAAATTGATAAGTTTAGTTCCGCTTTATGATTTACTTCTGCTCAGGGGCTCTGGGCTTCAGCAAAATGGCAGCCTCCAGCGAGAAACAGGAGCAATGCTCGAGGCAATTTACAGCACACCCTGATTTTGGTAGCATAATTAGTACTGTGGAACGCATGTTCCTTGCTAAAGAACATTACTTTTTATCAAGTTGTTAGGGTAAAGTTTTGCTTTCAGTAAAAGAAGCATACATTACACATTGTTAGGCACACAATTAACCCCTTGATTGCCCCTAGATGTTAAAGAGGGAGTCCACCTAAAACAAAAATTATTAAAAGCCAGCAGCTACAAATACTGCAGCTGCTGACTTTTAATAAATGGACACTTACCTGTCCCAGGGTCCAGCGATGTCGGCAGCCCGAAGCTGAGCAATCGATCGGTTCTCGGCAGGAAGCGTTGCGGCTTCACTTCCCGGTTCCCTATTGCGCATGCGTGAGTCGCGCTGCACGTTGTAAGTGGTCCCTGCTATCTCCTGGGACCTGTGTGTTTCCCAGGAGACAGCGGGGGAGGGGGGGGGGGGGGGGGGGGGGGGGGGGGGGGGGGGGGGGTTGCGGAAAGGGGCGTGACTCCTGCAGGAGTCTATTCCCGGAAGTGGGTGCAGATACCTGTATTATATACAGGAGAGGAATCAGATGAGCGGAAGTTCCACTTTTGGGTGGAACTCCGCTTTAACCCCTTCCCAGCCAGTGCCATTAGTAGTGTCAGTGTACAGTACTATCGCTGATCGCTGTATTAGTGTCACTAGGGATGTCAGTGTCAGTTAGTGACCCTCCCAGCCAGTGTCTGTTAGCAACATTGCCCGCCTCCCTATCACAGTCCCACTTAAAACCGCTGATCACCACCATCACAAGATAGCATCTATAAGACCCCTCTCATACCGGAGGTGTTTTTCAGGCGCTTTAGCGCCAAAAATAGCGCCTGTAAAAAGCCTCATCTGCAATCCCAGTGTGAAAGCCCGAGTGATTTCACACTGCGGCGCTGTGCTGGCAGGACTTTGAAATTCTTTTATTTGCAGTGCTTTAGGAGTGATGAATACAGCGCTCCTAAAGCGCCCAATTAAAATCAATGGGCAGTGCCACCCAAGCACCTCCAAAGCACCTCGGCAGCGGTGCTTTGCGGGCACTTTTAACCCTTTATTCGGCCGTTACCGGGGGTTAAAAGAATTATAACAGAAAGTAGAAAATATCTTTTTTTTGGTCTTTTTTTTTTTCATTTATATTGAAAAAAATAAAAAACCCAGTGGTGATCAAATACCACCAAAATACAGCTCTATTTGTATGAATTTTTTTTTTTTTTATTTGCCTACAGTGTCGCAAGACTGTGCAATTGTCAGTTAAAGAGAAGCTCCAGGCCCCCCCCCCCAAAAAAAAATGAAAGTGATAGTAAAAGTTTGTTTAAAATAAAAAATAAAATAACAAACATGTCATACTTACCTCCACTGGGCAGTTTGTTTTGCACACAGTGTGGCCCCAAACCTGGTCTTCTGGGGTTCCCCCAGCGGCTCCTCCTCGCATCGGTTAACCCCCTCGGAGAGGCGCTCTCTTGAGGGGTATCCTTGCAGGCGCGCTCCATTCATAGACATGCATTTCCATCCATAGACACAGAATGCCGGCCTCTGCCCCGCCTCCCGGCGCCCACGTCATTAGATTTGATTGACAGTAGCGGGAGCCAATGGCTGCGCTGCTATCAATCTATCCAAACAAGAGCTGAGAACCCTGGGCAGAGGGGAAGAGCGGGTCTCCACCGAGGGAATTACGGGGCTCAGATGAGTAAAACGGGGGGGCTGGGGGGCCGGTCACTGTCAGAACTTTTTACACCTAAATGCATGCTTCACAGCCGATTTCCTACTCTGCATGCTTGAAGCGAGCTGCGATTTAGGAATGGAAGTGGGAGCGGGTACCTGGTCCTGACAAAAGGTATAACCACTTGGCTTATGGAAGGTTTTACCCCCCCCCCCCTCACCCCTTCATTACAAGGGCGTTTTTTGCTATTCAGCACGCCGTTACTTTAAAGTGGAGCTCCACCCAAAAAGGGAAGCTCCACTTGTCTGCCTCCTCCAAAAAGGTGCCAAATGTGACAGCGGAGTGGCGGAGGAGGCAGGGGAGCTTCTCTTTTTGGGTGGAGCTCCACTTTAAAGTAACTCTGTGCTGAATAGGTAAAAACGCCCTTGTAATGAAGGGGGGGGGGGGGGGTAAAATGACAATGGTTGGTTGCAGTGGGCCGCATGCCTCTCTCTGTTATTCAATAAAATAGTCCAACGTCGCTGTGCACTGCTATAAGCCTGAGGCCTGATTCACATCTATGCATTTTTAGCGCTTTTTGCTCTACAGTCCATTTAACATGGTTTCCTATGCTCGTGCAAACCTGCAAAATGCAAAAAGCACTAAAAATGCATAGGTGTGAATCAGGCCTTGTCTGTGTTCCCGAGGCAGAGCTGCACTGCTCTGGGCGTAGTCTCGCAGTGATGCCAATTATACCGCATTTGTTCTGCATAGCAGCGCTTCTTGCTGCACGGGCTACGGAAACATGGCGGCCAAGGGTCACCGGACGGCGTTCTCTAGTAGGAGTAGTGTAGTCGCGGGGTGATGACGTAGGAGAAGCGCCGGAGCGGTTGTTTCTGTACGCTGAGAGAGTGAGGTGGTTTGCAGAGAACCGGGAGTATGGCGACTGCTCTGGAGAACTACATCAACCGTATCCTGGACTGAGTGTTGGCTTTCTGGCTTGTAGTTTACCGTAGTTGTGACTGGTTTATTGTGCTGTATGTGTGAGCTGCTCACAGTTGTTTTTTTTTCCTGTGTATTCTGGGAATATTTCCTACTCTGCCTGCTTACAGCAAACCTGAGTTTTGGTCATACAGGACAGAGCAACAACTTTACTGTCTCCTTTCTCCGCAGCGAGGTTATGGTTGCCACCTCTTTCCTTTAAAACCAGACACATATAAATTATACAGGTTCTGAGGCTTACCTAAGGCACTGGGTGGGTGTACAGAGCCTGTGTAATTAATGTGTTTGGTTTTAAAGGAGTGAGGTTACACACCCCCCCCCCTGTAGGCGAGGAGCGTCCGCTGCCTGCACCCCCCCCCCTGTTGGCGAGGAGCGTCCGCTGCCTGCACCCCCCCCCCTGTTGGCGAGGAGCGTCCGCTGCCCGCAACCCCCCCCCCCTGTTGGCGAGGAGCGTCTGCTGCCCGCAACCCCCCCCCCCCCGTAGGTGAGGAGCGTCTGCTGCCCGCAACCCCCCCCGTAGGTGAGGAGCGTCTGCTGCCCGCAACCCCCCCCCGTAGGTGAGGAGCGTCTGCTGCCCGCAACCCCCCCCCGTAGGTGAGGAGCGTCTGCTGCCCGCAACCCCCCCCCCCCGTAGGTGAGGAGCGTCTGCTGCCCGCACCCCCCCCCCCCCCCGTAGGTGAGGAGCGTCTGCTGCCCGCAACCCCCCCCCCCCGTAGGTGAGGAGCGTCTGCTGCCCGCAACCCCCCCCCCCCCCCGTAGGTGAGGAGCGTCTGCTGCCCCCACCCCCCCCCCCGTAGGTGAGGAGCGTCTGCTGCCCGCACCCCCCCCGTAGGTGAGTAGCGTCTGCTGCCCGCACCCCCCCGTAGGTGAGCAGCGTCTGCTGCCCGCCCCCCCCCCCCCGTAGGCGAGGAGCGTCCGCTGCCAGCACACACCCCACCGTAGGTGAGAAGCGGCTGGTGCCCGCACACCCCCACGTGGAGGAGCGTCTGCTGCCCACACCCCCCCCGTTGGCGAGGGGCGCCTACTGCCCGCACACCCCCACCCGTAGGTGAGGAGCGTCTGCTGACCGCACCCTCCCCCCCCCCCCCCCGGTGGTGAGGAGCGTCTGCTGCCCGCACACCCCCCCCCCCCGTAGGTGAGGAGCGTCTGCTGCCCGCGACCCCCCCCCCCCCCCCCCGTAGGCGAGGAGCGTCTGCTGCCCGCCCCCCCCGTAGGCGAGGAGCGTCTGCTGCCCGCACACCCCCCCCGTAGGTGAGGAGCGTCTGGTGCCCGCACACCCCCACCCGTAGGTGAGGAGCGTCTGCTGACCGCACCCCCCCCCCCCCCGGTGGTGAGGAGCGTCTGCTGCCCGCAACCCCCCCCCCCCCGTAGGCGAGGAGCGTCTGCTGCCCGCACCCCCCCCCCCGTAGGCGAGGAGCGTCTGCTGCCCGCACCCCCCCCCCCCGTAGGCGAGGAGCGTCTGCTGCCCGCAACCCCCCCCCCCCCGTAGGCGAGGAGCGTCCGCTGCCAGCACCCACCCCACCGTAGGTGAGGAGCGTCTGGTGCCCGCACACCCCCCCGTGGAGGAGCGTCTGCTGCCCGCACCCCCCCCCCCCCCTGTTGGCGAGGAGCGTCTGCTGCCCGCACACCCCCCCCGTAGGTGAGGAGCGTCTGCTGCCCGCACCCCCCCCCCCTGTTGGTGAGGAGCGTCTGCTGCCCGCACCCCCCCCCCCGTAGGTGAGGAGCGTCTGCTGCCCGCACCCCCCCCCCCCCCGTAGGTGAGGAGCGTCTGCTGCCCGCACCCCCCCCGTAGGTGAGGAGCGTCTGCTGCCCGCACCCCCCCCCCGTAGGTGAGGAGCGTCCGCTGCCAGCACACACCCCACCGTAGGTGAGAAGCGTCCGGTGCCCGGTGGCCTGCCCGCACACCCCCACGTGGAGGAGCGTCTGCTGCCCGCACCCCCCCCCCCCCCGTTGGCGAGGAGCGTCTGCTGCCCGCAACCCCCCCCCCCCCCGCCCGCAACCCCCCCCCCCCGTAGGCAAGGAGCTTCTGCTGCCCGCACACCAACCCCCACACACCCCCGCACCCCCCCCCCCGTAGGCGAGGAGCGTCTGCTGCCCGCACACCCCCCCGCACACCCCCCCCCCTGTAGGCGAGGAGCGTCTGCTGCCCGCACACCCCCCCCCGTAGGCGAGGAGCGTCTGCTGCCCGCACCCCCCCCCCCCCGTAGGTGAGGAGCGTCTGCTGCCCGCAACCCCCCCGTAGGTGAGGAGCGTCTGCTGCCCGCAACCCAACCCCCCCCCCCGTAGGTGAGGAGCGTCCGCTGCCAGCACACACCCCACCGTAGGTGAGGAGAAGCGTCCGCTGCCAGCACAGGTGCCAGGTGAGCAGAAGCGTCCGGTGCCCGCACACCCCCACGTGGAGGAGCGTCTGCTGCCCGCACACCCCCCCACCCTGTAGGTGAGGAGCGCCCGCTGCCCGCACACCTTCCCCGTAGGCGAGGAGTGCCCGCTGCCCGCACACCCCCCGCCCCCTGTAGTCGAGGAGCGCCACCTGCCCCGTAGGCGAGGAGAAGCACCACCTGCCCTGTAGTCGAGGAGCGCTCACTGCCTGCACACCCCCCCCCCCCCCCCCCCCCCCCCTGTAGTTGAGCGCTCCCTGCCCGCACACCTCCCCCCGTAGGCGACACCGACACACACAGACAGCATAGAGGACAACAAACCCCAAAGAAGGAGCAAAGGTGTGTCTTCCCTGTGTTGTCCACCGTTATGTCTGTGCAGGCAGTGTCCTCACATCTACAAAATCTTGTCAATTAGGCTACATACACGATGGGAGATGAGGTCCCCGATGAATCCAATATGGTGAGTAATGACGTTCGGTGTCTGCGCTTCCTGATAGGGAGTTCGGGGAAGTGGCACACAGGATGCAGGGGTACAATGAGAAATTTACTAAAACTGTATCATGCACAATCAGCTTTTTGTCAAAGCTTAATTGAACAAGCTGAAGTTAGAAGCTGATTGGCTACCATGCATAACTGCACCAGATTTTGCACTCAACGGTTTTAGTAAATCAACCCCAGTGACTTTCTGAAAGTCTGTGTTTGCAGAGGGTTAAGCACATCCTTAGCTTTGATATTACCTGGCCAGCTATACAGCTGTGTAAGATGCATGGATCCCTAGTGGTGGATGTACATTATTACATTTTCATTTAACTACATTACCCAAAACCAGTTTACGTCCTTAACAGACATTTTTCAGGAACAGTTGCAGTTATTACAGCGGACGGGAGGATGATTGTGGTAAGATTTTCTGTTTGAACAGAGTTGTCCACAAGATGTTGGAATAATGGCTGTGAATGTGTTAGGCCCCTTTCACACGGGACGGATCCTTAATGATCCGCCCTGTAAATATCCGCTCCGCTGATCCCCGCTGAGCCGGTGGATGACAGGGCGGTCCCTGCATACTGTGCAGGGACCACCCTGTCAGATCTCCGCTCTCCTCTATGGGGGATCAGATGAACACGGGCCGTCTGTCCGTGTTCATCCGATCCGCTCTGCAGACGGATAGAAAAATAGGATTTTCCTCCGTCTGCAGAATCGGACCATAGCGGAGGTGGATGATAGCGGGTGTCAGTGGATGTTCATCCGCTGACACCCGCTATCCCATAGGAATGCATGAATGTCTGTATTTCATCCGAAAACGGATGGATGAAATACGGACATACGCTCGCATGTGTGAAAGGGGCCTTAGTGTTGTGCCGCTGTTATGGAGGTTGCTTAATATTCAGGGTTCTTGGACACGGTATTGATGAATCAACATCAGATTCCTAGCAGAAAATTCCTGTTAAAAAAAAAAAAGCAAGGGTGGGATGTATAGTAAATACACTCATTCACATGCGTAAAACTTCTAGCTGTTCTTTGATGTGTTTTATGGCATATATACTGTCCAGCAACGCAAGCTTTTTTTTTTTTTTTTTTTTCTCCCCCTTCCTGATCTATACAGTTTACATGCCTGTGTGTACAGGCCCAGTAAAATCAATGGGCTGCAATAAGATCATGAAAATTCACCTGAATGCCCAAAAACATGGACTTTTTATGTATCTATGTGCAAGAGCCCTTAGGGTCTGTTCACACCACTGTATCCTAAAAGCACACATTTTTAGAGTTTTTTTTTTTTTTTAAAGCCATTGTAAAAATTATTTTTTACTAAAATAAAAAAGATGCCATGCTTGGTGCAGCCCTGAACCTCTTCTTCTGGGGTCTCCCCTAGCACTTTTGGCTCCTCCTCTTCTCCATGTGGCAACATAGGAAGCCACTTTCTATAGTGATACACATGTGGGCTTGCTCCTGAGTCGGGCTTTGTGTGTTGATTGACCCGCACAAGGCAGCCTCGGCCCTGCCCCACTCTCTGCTCACTGGATTAGACAGCAGCAGGAGCCAAGTCACCAAGGTCACCAAGAACTATTCAGTCGTTTTTTGCATTTGGAAACTGATTAAAATTGTTGACATTGTCTGAAATTTGCCAGCATAAGAGTCTGAAAAGCAGCTCCTGGACAATGTGGAGGGAATTTATTAAAACTGCAGCACACAGAATCCTGAAGCAACTGTGCATAGCAACCAATCAGCTTCTTTATTTAAGCTCTAAAAATAAAAGTTAGAAGTTTATTGGTTGCCATGCACAGCTGCTTTGCATTCTGTCTGCTCCAGTTTTGAAAAACTCCCTCTTTGTGTACTTTTGCAAATTGGAGGCTTTATTTCCATATGATAGAATGTGTAAAGGAGGAAGGTCCTATCTTTTACTAGTTATTTCAAGTGAATTGGAGGATAGAAATGTGAGAGCACACAAGATTCACAAATTTTTCTAATTGAATGCAATTGGAAAAATGTGTGAATGTTGGGTGAACGTTTTGTGTCGAAGGATAAGTTCACTTTAACCACTTGAGGACCGGGCCTATTTTTCCAACTTGTTTACAAGTTAAAATCCTTTATTTTTTTTTCAGTAGAAAATTACTTTGAACCCCCAAACATTATATAATCTTTTTTTCAGACACCCTAGAGGATAAAATGACGTGTCGTTGCTATACTTTGTCACACCGTACTTGCGAAGCGGTCTTACAAATGCAATTTTTTTTTGGAAAAAATACTTTTTAAATAAAAAAATAAGAAAACAGTAAAATTAGCCCAATTTTATTTTACATTGTGAAAGATAATGTTACGCCGAGTAAATTGATACCTAATATGTCATGCTTCAAAATTGCGTCCATTTGTGGAATGGCAACCAACTTTGACCCTTAAAAATCTCCATAGGTGACGTTTCAAAATTTCTACAGGTTACCATTCTTGAGTTAGAGGAGGTCTAGGGCTAGAATTATTGCTCTCGCTCTAACGATGGGCATGATACCTCACGTGTGGTTTGAACATCGTTTACATATGTGTATGTGTCCGCTTCTGCGAGCGAGCACGTAGGGATGGGGCACTTTAATTTTTTTTTTATTTATTTTACTTTTTATTTTTACACTGTCCCTTTTTTAAATACATTTTTTTTTTTTTATCACTTTTATTCCCATTACAAGAAATATATAAACATCCCTTGTAATAGAAAAAAAAGCATAACAGGACCTCTTAAATGTGAGATCGGGGGTGAAAACGACCTCAGATCTCACATTTGCACTTAAATGCAAATAAAAAAAAAAAAATGTCCCTTTAGGGCCGTTGGGCAGGCATGACGTTTGATGTTGCTGCCATCATCCAACGTCATTGAGTAGAGTGGGGGCCATCATTCCCTCACTCGAGACAGTGCCTCAGAGGGGAAAGGATCTGATCTTCTCCGCCACTACCGACGGCTCCGGTAAGCGGCGGAGACGACCGCAACGCGGCAAAAGGGGAGTGGGCACCACTCGCAGCAAATCTGTTTTCAGAAAGTGAAGCTAATACGAGGAATTTTTCCCTATACTGCTGTCACAGGGAGAGAGAGAGCAGCGGAAACATGTTACACCCTAAAAACAGGTGTACCATGTTCCCAAAGGTGAACTTACCCTTTCATCATTTATAAATTCACCGGTTTTATTGAACTTGTACTATATTTAATTGGGCACTAGTTCTAAGTGCAGCCTGCTATGTTAAATACTCACCTTTATCACAGCTACAGCAATCTTTACTGTACCTTCCTGCCCACCTACAATTTCCCAGAAACATCCCTGCTAACTCTTTAGTGTGCACACTTGCCACAGACTCTTCATTCCAATCCAACAGGGAGAAAGGCAAGTATTTAACATAGCAGGCTGCACCTAGGACCTGGTGAGTAACGTAGTACAAGTTCACTAACAGTAAACTTGCACTTTGTCCTGCTTAGGTTGATACTTTATAAGCCCCCACATTTCTGAACTCAAAGGTTCAATGTAAACAATTGTCACTTTTTTCTTACATAAATGAGTACATTTTAAAGGCAATCTGTACTGAGAGAAGTGTGTGTACGATGACATTGTTAAATCACATTAAAAGTATTGCCTGGCTGTTCTAATCAATTTCACAAGTTCTTTTATTTACTGACTTAGAACCAGCATGCAGTTAATTCTGATTTCACTTGCTGCATGATTCTTTTAAGGGACTCAAACCAATGGCAGTTGTCAGCAATGGCAGCCTGTGTATTCCTTAAATGTGAAATGTGTATTTATATGCAAGTACTTTACTGTTTGTTTGTTTTATTTCTTTCAAGGGAACACTCAAGGGTTTTGATCAGACAATAAACCTAATTTTGGACGAGAGCCATGAGCGAGTATTCAGCTCTTCACAAGGAGTGGAGCAAGTAGTACTGGGACTATACATTGTACGAGGAGACAATGTGTATGTATTGTGATTTTTTTAAATGTGGTATTAATTATGTATTATATGTGTTTACCTATACAACCTTTTGAAACTGGTATTTGTAATGTGTACACACAAGACGTTTTTGTTGTGTGTTTTTTATTTTATGTTCAACCCAACGGGCTTAGCGGAAAAAAAATTGATAGATCACTGTACTAACTTAATGATGTTAGTGCATCGATCTCCCCAATGGTGCTTTTGTCTTCTGACAGGGGGACTGCCCCTCCACCAGAACACACTGATCAGTGCTAGCAGCCATTGGTCGATTGGATGCTTTTTTTCCAACATGACTGTCATAAGACCAGCTGCTGTACACACGGGCCGAAAGTGGGCCAGTTCCTGCCAAACTGGCTGATTTTCAGCCCCTGTGTACCCAGCCTAAGGCTAAAAAAAAGCTTTATGCATCACACAAAATCTGTGTTGATTACTTGCAGTGCTCCCCACCATCATCTTCCATGTAGACACTGGCTTGTTATGAACTGACAGGTATACTCGGTAATATCAGCCTGGAGTTGTCCCTGGCCAACACATGGTGCAGTGCAAATTTGTTGCTAGTGTGCCCTACATCCTGACACTGTGACCACCAGACTTATTTATTTTAACTTTTGGTACTGTAGTGCCATATGCTCCGCAATTGCTGGAATTTTCAGACCAGGACTGAGGAAGATGGGGGGAAAAAGGAAGAAATGTGTACTGGGGGGAAGGAAGGTTGAGGAGAGGTCTATATTACGGGGAAATTTGGTGAGAGAGGTCGGTACTGAGCAGCATTTGGGAGGGGAGGAGGGCCTTGGAATCTTTTTTTATTTTTTTTTATAAACAAGAAAGGGCCTTGGAATCTTTACTGTGGGGATTTACACTGGGAGGAGGGGGTCGTTTTTGGCTATACTGTGAACACTGGCCTGTACATTATATATTTCTGACCCTTGCACTCTGTGCCTTACATACTCCTGACCCATAGCAGAGTAGGCTCAGGTTTTATTTAACCATGCCCCTTTAGGACCCTCTAACTGTTACCACAATTTGACCTTACCCACAATTCTCCAAGGCATGCCACATCTCTACTCATAATGCCTTAGCGGTTTGATGTTTAGGCTTTCCACGTCTGCTTTTTATTCCAAAATTCCATGCCAAAATTGTTGCAGGGTGTGTTAAAAGTGGGGTTTGTGGATGTGGCTACACATGAGGTGTGGGATTTTTTTTTATGTGGATGTAGTAGTAATGTTCAGTAGGGTGTCACAAGATTTCACTTTGGTAGCACCAAATGTGGTGACCTTAGTACATGATGTACAGAATGTGGTAGCACCCTGGGCAGTACAATGCCCCTTGTTTTGTTTATAGCAGCACCATATTTCACAGGAAGATACTAATTGACTATTTTTAAGAATTTTCGGCTTTAACTCTTTTTCCACCTCTCACTACAGAGCGGTCATTGGAGAAATAGATGAGGAGACGGACTCTTCACTGGATTTGGGGAACATCAGAGCAGAACCTTTGAACTCTGTTGTAAATTGATCCTGTGTAAATAATGAGCTGTACATGATTTTATTCACTATATATGTTTTCTTACAATCGTTTGGATAAACATCATATGTATTATTGTTGTTGTGTTTAGTTTGTGTATAATAAAATGTTTGTACATTTTTAGACTTTTTTTCTCTTCATGCTACTCTTGTCTGTATTTAGGCTAATTGCTTTGTATTATAAATAAGTAAAATGGCAAGGAATCCAGGCTGATATTCTTGCACCAACTGGATTGCTGCTGTTGGTGGATTTTGATTTTCTTATTTTCACTTTTAAAGCTGTAATTCAGACATCACAGGTTGCAATATTGTATCCATTCTGTATAGCAGTTCCCTCTGCAATAAATGATTCATTACACTGTCAGTAGGCACCTGCGTCATTGACAGCAGTGGGAGCCAATGGCTGCGCTGCTATCAATATATCCAATCGAGAGGCGAGACAACAGGTAGAGAGGAAGAACGTGTCTCTGCTGAGGGGACAAACAGGCTCAGGTGAGTAAAACGGGGGGGCTAGCAGGCGGCCAGTATAATTTTTTTTTTTTTACCTTAATGCATAGGATGCATTAAGGTGAAAAAAACATTAGGGTTTACAACCCCTTGCTTGCAAATAAATAAGGCCGCCAGTATACAACCCCAATTCCAAAAAACTTGTGTAACATCTACATAAAAACAGATGAAATGGTTTGCAAATCTCATAAACTTATATTTTATTCACAATCAAATGTTTAAACAGAAAATAGTAAGTTTGAAAGTGATGGTGGCAACACATCTTACAGTTTGGATAGGGCCATGTTTACCACATTGTAGCATTCCCTCTTCTTTTAACCACTTGCCACCCACCCACAGTACATTTACTGCAGATAAGCAGCAGCTGCAGGCTGGGAAACATACCTGTGCGTCATGACTTGATTCTGGGTACGTGTGCACTCGCCCCCTGCTGACCTGTGCTGTGATTGGCCACATCACAAGTCTATGAGCAGGTTAGTCAATGATTATGGCTGTATACCTGCTTATCCGCTGTGACCAATCACAGCACAGACCTCTGTGTTTGAAAACAGAACATACAGGATCTGGCCAGTTTCTTCCTCTTTTCGTTCAGGAAAAGAAGCCAGACAGATTCAGTGTGACTACAACAGTACATATTTGTTAGGCATGTTTAACCCTTTCAATGCCCTGTTGCCTCGCCAATGTCCTTAGTATAGTGACAGTGTACAGTATTATTACTGTCACTAGTGATGTCATTGTCAGTTAGCTCCAGATTGGCTGTCACACTATAAGTCACTGATCACTGCCATTTACTAGTATAGTGTCAATACAAATCAGTATCTTGCTCACGATCAGAACTTTTTTAGTATCCTCAAAATGCTTTTTTATTATTTTTTTTTGCCAAAGACATGTAGCAAAATGCATTTTGGCCTAAGTTTTATGAAGAAATTTGATTTTATTGGATATGTTTTATAACAAAGTAAAATATAATATGTATTTTTTTTGTTTATATAATAAAAAAAACACCAGAAAACCAGAGTGGGCTTTACAAATGTAAACAGTCTTGACTGCTGCAGAAGCTGGGAGTGTGTGTGTAAATAACCCTTGCTGATGCCGATGTAAGCCTTACATTGGTGACGGGGAAAGGGTTAATGACCAGAGGTGACCAGGTCACTGTAGTCTGCAGCAAGGAACAATCAGGGTGAAAACTGTTACTTGCAGAGAGGAATAGTGTCAAGAGAAGTTACCTGATGCTTAATAAGGGTGGGAACAGAGCAAGCAGTGTATGTACTCAGATGATGCAGCAGTGGTTCCTTAGCGTATCATGCCTTTCAGCAGAGACTGATAAAACAGGGACATAACCATAAAAGGTACCAAAGTATAGTTGTTTCCAGGGTTCAGCTCCATGTGACTTTTTGATAAGACCCTATAGAGACTGGGCATACCATGGCTTGATACTCGGAAAGGGCTCTGTGGCTAACCGTACCCAAAAGTCTGGGTAGTGCTACTGGCAGAGCCCAGTGCCTGAGGGTTACATTCCAGGGTAGCACTGCAATCTTCAGTTCAACGGGCTCTAGCTATTCCTCTAAGGCAGCAAAGAGGATTAGGTGATCCAGATAAGCAGTGTGCAGATGAAGTAATTGAATAAAAAAAATATCTTGAGAACAAAAATTGTAAAATTAAAAAATAGGCACATCTTTTCTCAAAAGAGGAAAGATGTCCATTTTCCTAGGACAAAAAACTGAAGCATGCTGGGAGTGGGAGGGGTTATACCTGGCTGGCCAGTATCCAAATCCTCCTGAGGTTGGCAGTATAACCCATTCATATCAGAATAATTACTGATCTTGTGTCCCTTTAATAAACAGCGAAACAAGGTTTTACAAACTGCTAGGGTAATTGATCACAACGTGCCTGTGTGATTTAAAATGCATTGGGAAAGCTAAAAGTGAGAATGGCATGTAGGAGCATGCCTTAGGCAGTCCATTTTGCTACATATCCTAATAAGTCCCCCCAAAATGTAAAGGTATTTCCCCCAGTCGTCTTCCAGGACAGCCCTTGAGAGATGGAGCTCCTCCCCTGGACAGGATACGCATTGCCTCCAGCTCTTTAAAAGGTGCTCCCTCAGGCATCTGGTCATTTTTTTGTGTTTCCTCAGTCGGAGGAGACACGTTGCCTGGAGGAACCGTCTTTCAATGGGGAGATGGAGTTGGAGAGCATCCATCTTCAAGGGCTGTCCAAAACAGCTGAATATCCCCCTCACCTTCTTTCCTCTTCCCAGGCCACAGGTTCCCACCGCATTGGTATGGAGAGCTGGGGTCTGACAGGTCCATCTAGCACAGTGAGCGGAGATGGACCTGTAATCTGCCTGCTCAGCGGGGGATCAGCAGATCGATCCCCGCTGAGAAAAAACAGAGTCTGTCGGGCAGACCGCCTGTGTGAAAGAGCCCCAAGTTTAATGACCCTTTACATATTTAAGCTGGTCCAGATCATTTACTGCACTAGCAGGCAGGGCTATCTTAACAGCATCATGGGTCCCTGGGCAAAGTAATGCACTGGGGCCCATACAAGCCTGTCCCAATTTTCGCACCTACTCTCAAGAATTAAGGTATAATTCCTCACTGTGCCAACATTGCAGCCTCACCATGCCCCATTGCAGCCTCACCATGCCAGAGGAAGGAAGAGGGGAGCCGGAGATCACAGAGCGTATAGCACACTGTTACAGCTTACCTGAAATTGCCTCCGCTTTGCTCACCGTCAAACACAGCCCCGCCTCCTCCTAACCCTGCACCTGTGATAAACAGAACACATCCTAGCATTGGACCCGCATTCTGTCTATCACAGGCGCGGGGCTATGTGTGATGGCGAGCAGATCTGAGGCAATTCCAATAGCTCCACTTTAGATCCGACTGTCCCTGATGGGGCTCCATGTGCATCTGGGGCACCTGGGCTGTGCCTAGGTGTGCCCCGCTCGGAAAGACAGCCCTGCTAGCAGGTGCACTTGCTGGGCACACTGTATTAACTGTGTGTAACCTCAGTTACATAAAATACACAGCGCTGAGATGAGGGCTTCCAGTCTCACTCATTGAACAAGATAGAATTGGGCTGAGCACCATTCAATTATTCATGTGTTGTCTAGTATTTGTATATGTTCATACACCTCAATCATTGTAGTAGTATGGACATATACATATCCAGATCTGAGAGATTTTGTACAAAAGAGGTAGTTCAATCCGCAATACACATTTATTGATAGGGTTACATAATATATATATATATATATATATATATACACACCAATTACACACCAGATAGAATTTACAACACAATGTACAGTGTAGGTCCCCTGGCTTACATGATATTTACAAATTACTCACAGAACCATATTTACAATACAATATAAGGTGCAAGTATAGAGTTATATTACCTGTTAACTTCAGTTCAGCCCATGGCGACTGCCGTGTGTTTCCCCACCAGCAAAAGCCAACATTAGCTTGCTCACAAAGCATTATATCCCCCCCTACTTCCTGTAGTGTGGCTAATATAATCAAAGAATTTCCCCTATCGTCTTTCAGGACAGCCACACTGAGAGACCTTGGCTCCTCCCCTCTGTAGGAAACACCTGCGCCAGCTTGCTATAAATTTCCTCCTCCCCTGCTGCTCCTCAGTTATTTGTGTTTCCTCCAGGAGGGGAGACACCTTTTTTGGAACCAGCCAGAAAGAGTCAGGATTACCAGGGGGTATGGGCTCAGGCAAAAGATACATGTCCACAAACGAAGCAGCAGCGGCTCCTTCTGGACAAACAGACCAGGTAACTAACCTGGGGAGACTGCCGCCCCTGCATCCCTGAGTGCAAGCGGAGGTCAGGGGGGTTTCCTTCTCAGCTCCGAGTGCGGAGCACAGGTACAGGTCCTGCCGTTCCATACCTCCAGCGGCGTGTGGCGCTCTCAGCGCGGAACACGCTGGGTATAGGAGACCGGCGTTGTCAGTGACGGGCGACGTCACATCCGACAAAAGGGGCGTGTACTTCCGGGTTCGCGGTTTCCGGTTCCGGCCGCGAATCATGAAAAGGAGGCCAGGCATGGGCTAGGAGAGGAGCTACACATGCTGTAGTGTCAGCTAAAGCTCCGGTGGTGACACAAGCATGTCGGACGCAGAAGGTAGAGACCAGACTGCTACGACAGAGACCAGCTCCAGCCATGTAAAGGTAAGGGGAACCTGGGGAGGACCTCCCCTGGCCTATATCAACCACCCATCCCCCTCCCCCTCAAGGGTTCAGCAAGGGGGGGGTGGGTAGGTCCCTCCTGTGTCAGAGGGTTATTTTTCATTGGGCCCCTAGTGTGGTAAGCCCATATGAAAGACGCTGTGCACCTGCATGCTGCAGGAAGCTTATGTCAGTATTAATATGTGTGGGGTTTCTCTTTATGTCTTTTCAGAAACCTGACAAGTCCAAGCCCTCTTATAACTCAAAAAGGAGGTGCCCTTCTTGTAAAAACACACTAAAAGATTCCTGGGGGAAAGCATTATGTAAGGAATGTATTCACAAGTTGGTGCAAGAACATTCCACAGAGCAGGGCAGTGATTTAGCGGCATCTGTCAAGGAGCTATCAAGTACCTTTGTAGCCTTTAAAACCCTTTTTGAAGGGTTCCAGATCCCTCAACTGCAAACTGCCCCCCCACCAGTACTACCGGTACTAGGAAAAGCACAGGCACTACCCTCCACTAGTGCCGGTCCTTCAGTTACTCCTAGAGAGGAGGCAGAGGACGAGCCTGACAGCACAGCGTCCGGCTCCCAAGAATCTGAGGGTGAAACACTGGAAGGGGATTCCAGAAAACCCTCCAGATACAAACTCTCATTAGAAGAGGTAGACCAGCTGTTGGGAGCCATTCATACCACGCTGGGTATACAGACGGAAAAGAAACCTTTATCCCTGCATGATCAGATGTATGAGGGTTTAGGAGAACAAGAAAAGAGAAATTTTCCTGTTCATGACGTCTTAGTAGAGGCAATTAAGAAAGAATGGCAGGAACCTGAAAGGAAACCATTCTTCTCTAAAGCCTTAAAGAGACGGTTCCCATTTTCAGATGATGAGTCATCAGTATGGAACAAAATCCCAAAACTAGACGCTGCCTTCTCACAAGTCTCCAGGCACACCGATCTAGCTTTTGAGGATATGGGGGTCCTTTCTGAAGCAATGGACAAAAGAATGGATACCCTATTAAAGAGGTCATGGGACTCCACAGTGGGAAGCCTAAAGCCAGCCATGGCGGTCACGGTGGTAGCCAGAAATGTAGAGTTTTGGCTGAACCGTATACAGGCACATATTGAGGAAGGTACTGCGAAGGAGCAGATTTTGTCCTCCTTTCCCACTCTTCTCAAAGGCATTGCATACATAGCAGATGCATCAGCAGAGCTGGTACGCATGGCAGCCAGATCCTCGGCTCTAGCCAATTCTACCAGAAGGGCCCTATGGCTAAAGACTTGGCAAGGGGATGCTGCATCCAAAGCCAAGTTATGCGGGATCCCGTTTACGGGAGACCTGTTATTTGGGCCAGGCTTAGAGAAAGTGTTAGACCGTACAGCGGACAAAAAGAAGGCTTTTCCGCTGAAACGGAAAGCACCCTGGGCCCAGCCTCCACAAAATAGAAAGAGGCAAAAGAGGGACACCAAGTCCCGGTTTTCAGTACCCAAGGCAACTAATCAAAAGAAACCTTGGGGTCAGCGAGGGAATAGCAAAGGAGGAGCAATATTTCGCCCTCCTGAGCAGACCCGCAATAAGGACTGAAGTCCTCTCAGTGGGAGGAAGACTGGGGGCCTTCATCTCACAATGGGAAAAAATATCCTCCAGTCAATACATCTTAAGGACGATAAGAGACGGGTATTCCCTAGAATTCTCAAAATTCCCCCCAAACAGACTGTACATCACCAAGCTGCCAAACAACAAGGAAAAAGCCAGAGGGTTAATGAGATCCATAGAGGACCTCAAGAAACAGGGTGTAATCATCAGGGTACCAGGGGCAGAAAGAGGTCAGGGCTTCTACTCCCATATATTTGGAGTACAGAAACCCTCAGGAAAGGTCAGGCCGATCCTCAACCTCAAACCACTAAATCTATCCATAACCTACAAAAGGTTCAGGATGGACTCCATATATTCAGTGAAGGCCCTGTTGCCTCCAAACTGTTATATGGCGTCGCTGGATTTAAAGGATGCATACCTGCACATACCCATACACCCAAATCACCAGAAGTTTCTAAGGCTAGCAATAGAAACAGGGAAAGAAACTGTACATCTTCAGTTTCAGGCTCTGCCCTTTGGCCTATCATCTTCGCCAAGAATCTTTACCAAGGTTCTGGCAGAAGCTTTGGCACCACTACGACTAAAAGGCATATCCATTATTGCCTATTTAGACGACCTTCTTCTGTTTGCAAGGACACCCGAAAGGTTATTAGAAAACCTCGAGTACACTCGGGTATTCCTAGAGAGTCTAGGTTGGTTGGTGAATGTGGAAAAATCAAGTCTACAACCCACGCAACAGTTAAAATACCTGGGTTATGTAATAGACTCGGTTCAGCAAAGAGTTTTTCTACCCGAGGAAAAGATAACAAAGATTCAAAGAGAAATAAAGGCAATACAGACCAGTATACCCTGTTCTATAAGAAAAATAATGTCAACACTAGGGTTGCTAACATCTGCAATCCCAGCAGTTCAGTGGGCAAACCTGCATTTCCGACCACTGCAAATGTTCCTATTAAAGATATGGGATCACAGGCAGGAGTCTCTGGATTTGCAGGTATCAATACCAGCAAAGGTAAAAAAGTCCTTATGGTGGTGGAGAAAGACAGAAAATTTAGACATAGGACGGCTATGGATCCTACCTATCTCCCGAATCCTAACCACAGACGCAAGCGGTGTAGGGTGGGGAGCACACCTGGACTCCCAGTTAGCACAAGGTGCTTGGGGGAGGGAAGAACGGACAAGATCGTCCAACTGGAAGGAACTGAAAGCGGTATGGTTCGCACTCCAGTCCTTCCAGAAGGAATTAAAAGGACATCATGTACAGATCAGATCAGACAACTCGTCAGTAATAGCTTACATAAGCAAGCAAGGGGGAACCAGAAGCGGAGTTCTGTGGGCCCTAGCAGAAGAGATCCTGAGTTGGGGAGAGAAAAACATACTCTCCTTTTCAGCAGTACACCTAAAAGGAGACTTAAACAGAGTGGCAGACTTTCTCAGCAGGAAGAAAGTAAGAGAAGGAGAATGGGTGCTAAAACAAGAGGTATTCAACCAGATTGCCAAAAAATGGGGAATACCTCAGGTGGACTTATTTGCTTCCAGAGAAAGCAGGAAAGTCCTAGCCTTCTTCTCCCTAAAAAGGGAGGAGGGAGCACTCGGGGTAGACGCATTGGCGCAGAAGTGGGCGTTCAGCAGATGTTATGCTTTTCCCCCACCAGTACTACTACCCGCAGTAATAAGGAAATTTCGTACAGAAGACACGTCATTAATCCTTATAGCACCTCACTGGCCCAGGAGACCGTGGTTCTCTATGCTCAAAGAACTAGCCATAGAGCCGCCTTGGTTTCTACCAATCCAAGAGGATCTGCTAACCCAGGGCCCAGTGCACTGTCCACAGGTGGGAAAGTGGAAACTAGCCGCCTGGTATCTGAGGAACAGCTATTAAGAGCCAAAGGGTTCTCAAACCGTCTGATAGACACACTGCTGAAAAGCAGGAAGGTTGAGACACGTAACATCTACCAGAAGGTATGGAAATGTTTTAATCGTTGGTGTACAGAGAACAACTTTAAAACACAAAGCTCAGTAGCAGTCCTAGAGTTTCTACAGAGTGGTGTAGACAAAGGACTAAGCCTCAGCACGTTAAAGAGTCAAGTGTCAGCACTGTCAGTTTACCAGGAGAGGAGTTTAGCCTCAAACCCCTGGATAATCAGACTCTTTAGATCCGTGAGCAGACAAAGGCCGCCACAAAACACAGCCTTTCCCAAGTGGGACCTGTCATTGGTGTTACAAACTCTGACAGCAGATCCCTTTGAACCATTAAAGGATTGCAGCCTGAAGATGCTGACACTTAAAGCAATCTTCTTGGTAGCAATTACTACAGCAAAAAGGGTCTGTGAGATGGAAGCCCTATCTATCAGACCCCCATTTTGCCAGATCTTTCCGGATCGTATAATCTTCAAAATGGATCCGGGGTTTCTACCTAAAGTGGCCTCAAAATTTCACAGGGGTCAAGAAATTGTATTACCATCATTCTGTCCGAATCCTTCTCAGGAGAAGGAAGTGAAATTTCATAGTTTAGATGTCAGGAGATGCATCCTGCATTATTTAGAGGCAACAAAGTCAATCAGAAAGACGGAGTCTTTATTTATTTTATACACTGGAGCCAGGCAAGGGCACAAGGCTTCAAGGAGTACAATAGCCAGATGGTTAAGGGAAGCCATAGAGCAGGCTTACAAAATAGGGGGTATGCAGATCCCAGAAGGAATCAGGGCACACTCCACAAGGGCAATGGCAGCGTCACAGGCAGAGAGAGCTGGAGCGACGCCGGAACAGATTTGTAAAGCGGCAACATGGTCCAGCTTTGCCACTTTTGTAAGACACTATAGAGTGGACTTATGGTCAGCTAAAGATCAGACCTTTGGACGTAAGGTCTTACAAGCTGTGGTCCCGCCCTAGGGGTAAGTGCTCGGTTATCCTCTCAGGTGGCTGTCCTGAAAGACGATAGGGGAAAAACGAAGTTACTTACGGTAACGTTCTTTCCGGGAGTCTTTCAGGACAGCCGGGTACCCACCCAAATATATATCAAGTATGAGGTTTCCTTACAGGAAATGTGATATAAATTATTATATGTGTATCATATGTTTCTTGTGTCTCCCCAGCAAACTGGAGGTGCTCTTCAAAGAACTGAGGAGCAGCAGGGGAGGAGGAAATTTATAGCAAGCTGGCGCAGGTGTTTCCTACAGAGGGGAGGAGCCAAGGTCTCTCAGGTGGCTGTCCTGAAAGACTCCCGGAAAGAACGTTACCGTAAGTAACTTCGTTTTTCCCTCTAACTGAAATATATTTCACATAAAATGTTAAAATCAGAATTCTTTAGGAAGTGACAGGTACTTTTTATTGAAACTTTGGGGGGGGGGGGGGGGGTTGATATCACTTGAGGGTTGGAGGCTTCAGACAAGACTCCATGACCAAACCCCAGATCTGCATCATCGGAGACTTGTTTGTAGTATCTTGCAAAGGTGCTGGAGCTTGACAATGCGGCTGATTGGCATATTTATATCCAGTGGCACAGCAACTCAAACTTTAGGCCAGATGGCCCCTTCTGGCTGTATTTGAGATGACCGCCGCTCTTGCCATTCTCTGGACTGCATTTGCCAAGTCATCACAGAAATAATCTACAGCCATCAATAAAACCAGAAGAGAAGCCAGGACATAGTCCTTCAGAGTATCTGAAATGAAATAGTGTTGAAGTTGTTTCATCCAGACACACCCTTGCTTCCGCTGTACTGGCTATGTTAGGACTAAATGTCATTGTGGTGGATTCCCAGGTATTTTTTTAGAATGCCTTTAACCTTTCTATCCTCCAAACCTTTTAAAATGATCCCATATTGTCAAAGGGCACTTTTTGGTTATCTTGGATAATTGAACCTCAGCAAATGGGTATCTACGTTTATAGGAATTTGGCTTAGACATTTACACTCTTCATAGAGATTTTATGTTATGTACAGAAAATATTTTTCCCTTTTTGTCCCCTGGCCTAGACTATATGCTGTTTCCAATAGACAGTTGTACTTTTTCCTCATTCATGGCAAAATCTATAATATAAAGCTGGAGTGTGGGCAAACATATTACTGGAACATTACTAAGAAGGTATGCATTCATTTCAGTAAGAATGCATAGTGTTCTGTGACTAGCCAAGAGGTAATCATGATGTTTATACACCCATTGTTCAATCACAGAGTGTCATTCTTTTTTTTTTCTACTTTTTAAAGGATTCAGGACATTTTATGAATGGAAAAGCTGCAGAGTGAGGGGCCTGTGGTGATTGCTGTGCTTCATCTGTCAGTTTCATCGTTGGAACTTCATCGGTGACATCACTGTCAGATGCAAGCAGAAAGAGGGAAGCGCCATTTAAGTGCAGCAGACCAACATTTTTTTAATACGCTCATAAATTGGCAATTCACATGTTAAAAACATCAACTCACTTATCAAAAACAGGTAAACACTACTGTCGTCCCAGTCCCAGGTTCCCGTTGTGTACCAGGCAGCCACTGCTGTGTCTGTGTGGATACTGTAGCCACCAGAGCCAGGAGACACAAGAGTAATTCAATCCAGCTTGGAGCACACAGTCGATGCAGGGATGAAAGTGATGTCAATCCTGGGGCACAGAGTGGTGTATGAGTGTGTCTATGCCAATGGCCTGAGGAAGGTGCACATGCACCCGTAATGTGTAGCCATGCTCATATACCGCTCTGTGTCCCAGGATTGACAGGATTGACATCACTTTCGCACCTGCACCGGTGGTGCGCCCCAAGCTGCATTGCATTACTCTTCCACTTCCTGGCTCGAGTTTGTCGGTTCTGGCTGCTACAATATCTACACAGACACAGCGGTGGCTGCCTGGTACACAGTGGGAACCTGGGACCAGAACTACAATGGTGTTTACCTATTTTTGATAAGCAAGTTGCTGTTTTTAACATGCGAGTTGACAATTTTTGAGCTGAATAAAAAAATTGAATTCCTCTTTCTGCTTGAATCCTTCTAGCTCTTGGATAGCAGCCACAGGTTTAAAGCAGGCCCTAAGGCTTGGTTCACACGCCTGCGACTTAAGATCCGACTTTGAGACCCAAAGTTGCAGGACATGTGAAATGCCATGCATCTCTATGCTGTTCCAATTGACACTATTAAAGCCTCTGTAACTTCAGAAAATGTTCCTGCACTACTTTGATCTGACTTTGGAGTCAGCTAGTGTAAACTGAGCCACAGAGTGTTTCCCTTGGACTCCACATTGGACTTTAATTACATTTTAATTAGACTTTTAGCTGTTTTGTAAAAGCCCTATGATCGTAACCCCCTTATGCGCCAAATACTGTATACCTTTTTTAAATCCCTGTCAGAGACTGCATGTAAGTAACATTTTTTAAGAAAGCAGCAGCTACCTTTGGGGCACACATAAATCAGGGGTACCTTGCTAATGCCCCAATAAAGTTTTTGCTCCACACTTCAGCTTTAAGTAAATTGTTTGTATCTTCAGCTGAAAAAAATCATCCTCCAGCAAAAAAACCTCTTAAATATCTGAGTAGTAAGAAATCTGTTCACTTTCTTCATCTTGCAATGGACTGAAAGGGTTCAACATGGCTTCTACTAGGGCTGCACTGTAGAAGAAGCCACAAATGCCTTCATGGAAGATGGACTTTCTGTTTTGCAAAAATCCATAAGGCCCCATGCACACGAGACACAGATGCAAACTCTGCTGAACGCGTGTTTTAAAAAGCAGAAACCTGCGTTTAAAAATGCGCGTTTTGCTGTGTTTTCATGCCGCGTTTAGACGCGTTTAGACACGTTTGCGTCTATAAGCATTTGTAAAGATAACATCATATAGACCCTCCCCAAGCTCAGAAAGCATGTATTATTAACTATTTCTGCCAATTTGATCAGAGTGAGCAGCAGAGAGAGCAGTTGTACACTTGCATTTGCCTCTCTTTCTGTGTTTTTTTTTGGAAATGGATCCCATATTGAATATATGTCAGGAAATGCTCCTAATGTTGCTCTTGATGCGGCAGCAATGTCGTCGCAAATTTGCATGAGAGGTCCAGAATCAGAGCTCGTCGATATTGGACCCATCCGTTGATGGCACAGCGAATGTCCGTTGGATATTTCACAAACATGTATGCATTAGTGAGTATATACGCTCTATGAACTATCTAAACTAATTACGACATTTTAAACAATTTTTTCTAGTATTTTTTATGGTTTACCATCATATTTCTGAGTTTTCTGCTCCAAAAAATTGGGTTCCTTTAAAAAGGCTTATAAACGCAAACGCGGCTAAACGCAGGTGCCTGCGTTTAGCTGCGTTTTGCGTCTGAAAAGCAGAAAAGCAAAGTGTCTGAACGCATTTTTTTGCTTCTGGAAAAACGAGGTTAAACGCAACTGCATAAAAACGGGAAAAAACTAGACTGTGTACATGGACACATAGGATAACATTGCATGCGTTCAGGTGCAGTTGAAAAAAAGTGTCCAACTGCCTC